>PVKA01000472.1:0-201108 GCA_004027165.1 Ctenomys sociabilis | reverse complement strand
CCTCCTCTCTCCCTTTCTCCTTTCCTGTCTTCCTTTTTTTCCTTCCTTCCTTCTTGGCCCTTGCGCTTGCCAGGGAAGCGCTTATTCTACTGAGCCATCTCCCCAGCCCCAGGAATGGATTTCGAAAGCGGCTGGTGAAATTTTGTTCTTTTTAACAGGGAAGCTCCCTGCCTATCAGTGAGAACCAGTTTCTGCCGACAGAAAGACCTCAATCCACCTACTGCGCCCGGGCTATAAGTTATCACCCAGCTAAACATGCTCCTGTCCTTGCAGTGTACCTCAGAACACTCGAGGGATCGTAGATGTGTCTCACTTCAAGGCTCAGGGACAGCCACTGAGGACCGGGCGAGAACCGGGATCCGGCTTCCTACCCGACCTGCCCCTGCACTCTCTGAGTGGCAGCAGACAGGCACAGACAAGTTGTCAAGGGCAGAGAGGACGTGAGTGGGCACTTGTGGGGACAGGTTCAGAATGGGCGTCGAAAGAGCTGGGAGACCAGAAGGAGCTGCGCTGCTGAGAGAGGTGAACTACTGGGTCTGTGTCAGGTTAGGTTGTTGGAGGCCGGGGAGAGGGGTAGGTTGGTTGATTTTCCCATGCTGGATTTTGGAATCAAAGGTCTCGTGTGCAGTGTGGCAGGGAAGGACGAGGAAGAGTCAGAACCCAGAGCCGCTCTGGGGGACGGGCCTGGGGCTGTGAAGGACCTCGCAGGGCCGTGGCTGGGTGTTGACCGACGTCCTCGGAGCTCCCGTCTGGTGCCCACAGCCCTGACCAGGTTGCCGCTCTGCAGGGAGCGAGACATCACCCCGAGGAAGACCCCCCCCCCCCCCCCCGCTTACGCGGGCTTGGCCTGCAGCACTGGCTTGTCCGAGGCCAAGTTCCGTCCGCTCTCTCGGGCCTCTGGAGCTCGCCCTGTCCTTCCATAAGCCTCTAGGTTTTGTTGTTGTTGTTGTTTTGTTTTTGTTTTTTGTCTTTTTGAGACAGGGTCTCACTATGGTTCAGGCTGGCCTTAAGCTCACTTTGTAGCTCAGGCTGGTCTCAAACTCACAACAATCCTCCTCCCTCAGCCTCCCAAGTGCTGGGATTACAGGCATGCACCACCATGCCCGGCCTAGCCTCTAGGGTTTTACCCCTTTTGTAGACAACCAGTGCCCTGTGGAGCTGTACATGGTAACAGAAGTTCCAGCCTTTCTCTGGCTCAGGGCTGTGGCACTCAGCAGGTCCAGCCCATCCTCCTGCTGACTTTTGACTCCTAAAGCTGCTGCTCAATGACCAGGGCTATCTTTGCCTGACATGATGTTTTCATGAGATGAATGCATGCTTCTTCTGGGGCTCGCTTCTTGATGAATGGAGTGGATCATTGGAACACAGCCCTCACTGCCCAGTGCCTGTGTCTAGGGGCCCGTGGCTAAGTGGGGTCCAACCTCGCAAGTGTAACAACTTTAATCAGCAAAGAGCAAAATCAAATGCATGTCCTGTTGATAGTTCATTATTTTTTTGTGAATGTATTCTTTTCTGGTGCTTCTCTGACTCTTCTGTTTATATTTGTCTTTTGTTGTAAACTTGAGATAAAAATACTAGTTATTTTGAGCTTAGTTAATTTACTGAAGAATTTTATTGGAGGGGTGGTTGAGACAGGGTCTCTCTTGCTATGTAGTGCAGGCTGGCCTCCAACTCAAAATCCTGTTGCTTCTATCTACCAAGTGCCGGAATTATAGGTGTGCACAGTGTCTGGCTCAATACCACAGTGTTTTCCAATATTTTAAAGTATTATTCTAACCATATTTTTGAGATAGGTTCTTACTGTGTAATTCAAATTTCCCTTAAACTCACTGTGTACCCTGAGCTGACTCTGAACTTGTGGTGATTGTCCTTCCTCAGCCTCCTGAGTGCTAGGACTATAGGTATGTGCTATTACACCTGGCCAAAAACTTTTGTATGTTTTTTTGAATATTTGATGTTTTGCACATCATGATCATTTTTTTAAAAAAATCAGCATATATTATTTTGTATTGTGTTGAAAAGACAATTGACATCATTGTTTTCATTTGTTTTGCTTTTCTGGGGACTGGACCTGCAGCCTCTGCATTGAGCTAAAGCCTTTGCCCCTTTGAAAAAAAATTAAGTTTTTTAGTGTATTTAGTGCAGGGTCTTCAGGGTCTCACTACATAGGTTGGACTTGTAGTGATCCTCCTGTTTTCAGCCTCCCAAGCACTGGGATTACAGGCATGCCAACATGCCCACTCTAACCCTCAGCCCCTGTGTCTGCCTAAGCAGGCACTTTAATCTGCTGAGCTACCTGGCTGGCCCTAAAAATTTAAATTCTGAAACAGAGTCTCAAGACTGGGCATGGTGGCTCACACCTGTAGACCTAGCTCTTGGGAGGCTATAAACAGGCGGCTCACTAGGAGCCCCATCTAGTAGTGAGACCCTGAACACCTGCCCTGTAGACCCTTCTCTAAATAAAAAAAAAGAAAGAAAGAAATAGGGTCTCACTAAGTAACTAAGTTGCCTTGGTCAGGGGTCAAACTTTGGATTCTTTTGCCTTGGCCTCCAAGAGTGGGGGTAGCACAGGCATGCAGCACCATGCCTGGTAATTTTTATATATCTTATAGCCAATATTTTCTTTGGTATTATTCTTAAAATAACATCCCAAAATTGAAATAAGTATGTGTCAGAGAGTATGGACACTTTTTTGCAAATGGAATTTTTACTAATTCACTTGAATAATTTAAAACAGATAAATGTTCATAATAATAGTAGCAATAGGAAAAGTTACCCCTGGTTCCACTATGTAGATATATGCCCCCTTCATATGTATAGTTTATTGCCCATACACATATTTACAAAACTTGGAATTGTATTGCTTACACTATTGTATGACATGTTTTAAATAAAAATCATGTTTTTAATTAAATTTTAAATTTTATCCAAAATATCATTATGGAAATATTCCTTGTGTGAAAGTGTATCTCCTCAGTGCTATTTTAATAGCTGCATAGTAAGTATTCTATGGAATAATAGCCAACACTTATTTTGTAATTCCTGCCTGCTGGCCAGTATTCCAAATGACTTGCACACTGAGGGCCAGCCAGCCCTCATGTGGGCCTATGTAATATACACCATTATCCACTCCACTTTGACAAAAAAACAATCTATGCAGGCAAATATTAAATAGCTTGTCCAGTTATAAATATGGATGACTTAGTGCCTGGCTGTACATTCACTTCTCTTCTACCTTTTGTCATAAATGCTGTTGCCATTGTATTTCAAAGCAGTAGCTACCAACCCCAGGCATATTGCTGTCCTGTTCAAGCTGCATAGGAGAAAACTCAGCCCGTGCTGGGCACGGTGAGAAAGAAGCCCACTGAGGGCTTCTAGGTGAGGTAGGTTGCCTCGCTTCTACTTCCCCGCATAGCCCAGTGGAACGCAGCGCTGTAACAGTGGCTCCTGGCCGGGTATGACTCTCTGCCCTCCATCTCCTCTGCTCATCTTGCTCTCAGAGAAGCTTCAGGCTGGGCACAGCTGTCAGGCTGGGGCTTGTGCAGCGGCCTTCCTCGCCCTGATGCTAGGGTTCCTTCTGGGGGCTGCCCCGCACCTCAGCCATGTTGCATGTCCTCTGCAGTGTTCTTAGTCCTCATGAAGATGCTTGGACATGTTTAGTGCCCGTTACTAAAGGAAAGTGCCCTGGGTGATATGCCGTGCAACCCCTCACCCTGGCAGTTCTCTTCGTTCAGGCCCCACCCTTTCTCATACGCTATTTGCTGATCTATGTTTAGTGTACTGTGTGTGTTGGGGCATGGGGCATTCTAAATGCCACCTGAGCCCTAGATATAAAAGAACAAGCAGTCTTTGGGTTTTCATAGTATCTCTTACTTTCCCATTGCTGGGACAAAATACCCAACACCCACAAGTTAAAGGAAGAAAGGTTTATCTCATCTCATAGTTTACAGAAGTTGCAGTCCATAGTTGGTTGGTTCCGAGGCAAGGTGGCACAGCCAAGGGCATCACAGAGAAGAAGCAGTGCATGGCAGGCAAGCAGGAGGCCATGTGAGACTCCCCACTTTCCTTTTTTATTCCATCCAGGGTGAAAGCCCATTGGTTGGTGCCACCCACCTAGCGTGGGAATTCCTTCTGCGGTAATTCCAGCACTCACACCCAGCACATGCTAGACATTCAGCGGGCTAAGCCAGTGTCACATATCCGTGCTCCAGTATCTCACAACTGTAATCCAGTATCTCGGATGACTCTGTCACCTCCCCAAGGCCCCACCTATGAGCACACAGGCTTTGGGAGGATGTCTAGATAGAAGCCGTAACCAACCCATAGAGCAGCTTTATTCAGATATAATTCATGTATCACTTAGAGTGCACAGTATGTTGGTTTGTAGCAATTTTCACGTGGAAGGTATGGAGGAAAAATTAAGGTGAGCACTTAAGTTGTAAAAAACCGTATGGAAAGACAACTTGCATTAATTACCCTCAGCGTTTCCCCCTCATGCCAAGCACTTGTTTCCTGTCCCTGCCACTTTCTGCAGTGCTGAAAGCCCTCTGCTGTGGTGTCCTTAGCTATACTGCGCTGGCTGCCTCAGTGCCTTGAACTGAGTCAAACATTTACCTTTCATGGTCATTGTGACTTAGGGGGAAGATCCAGGAGTCAGTCACATGGCGCCAAGTCCCGCGACACCGTGGATGAGGACACACTGAGATGTCTTCACGAGCCTGTCTCTCTGTTGGCTGCATCTGTATTTTTTAATCACACCTTGTAAAGACACAGAGAGAATGTCTAGAAGCTACTTGAAAAATAGCAAGAACAATGGGACAAGCCTGCTGGAAGTTCGGGTGGGTATCTCTGGGGGAGCAGCGTTGGTGCCTCTCACCATACTGCACTTAAAAAGTAGGAATCTGCCCATGCACCAGCCATGAAGATCTAACCAGCAAGCACTGTGTTACTCAGAGCCACCCCGCCCCACAGCCAGCGCACTCCCTTTCCCAGCCCCCCGCACCACTCATCTGCCTTCTGTCTGTGCAGACTTTCCTGCGCTGGACTCCTCCAGTGAGTGCAGTCCCACCTGGGTTGCCCTCTGTGGCTGACTGCTGCACTCAGCAAGGTGGTCTGAAGGCTCCCCCTGTGCTAGCAGGTGCAGTCCTTAGTCACCTGTCTCATTAATCTGTGCTGCCATGCGGAAGGACTGCCTTCCCTGTGTGGAGCTCGTTCGCATACAGAGCACAACTGAGTTGCTTGTTCATCCGCCCTCCTCCTTCTGCCTCTTGATCTCCTTCCCATAGACAGACATCTATCCCCCCATCCACTATTACCTAACTTTTTACTTTGTCCTTGTTACATTTTGGGTTTTTTCATATAAGAAAAACCATGTGCTACTTAAGCATTTCTGTTAACATTATGGTCTCAAGCTGCATCTGTTTTCCTACAAATGACTCCAAGTTTATCTTCCTCTACTCCTCAAAGCTGTATAATATTCCATAGAATAAACATATCACATTTTGCTTATTCATCTTAGACATGTGGGTTATTTTGCTTTGGGACAATAATGAACAAAGTTGCAATCATTTGTGTGCAAATTTTATTTGAGTGCTGTCCTCAACTTACTTGGGCTGTAGTTAACAGTGGCATTGCTAGTCGAAGTGAACTCTAGTTTAACCTTTGTGGAGCCATCAGGCTGTTTTCCAGAGTGGCTGTATGATTTTTCCATCCCCCAGAGAGTGCATGAGTGTCCCTCATATTCTGTCGTCACCACAGTGGCTCCGGAGCCCAGGGCTCCTGAGCCGGCCGGCTGCTGGATCCCAGCACAGAGCACCGGGCTTCACAGTTCATGCTCGTATGTCCTGCACAACTGTCCCTGTGTGTGGTGGAGTTTTCCTACCAACACTGACTTCTGTTGGCATTGCTGATCTGTGAGTCTCGTGTGTCTTCGGTACAGAGCTTTCTGCACAGCTTCTCGGATTCCTACTGCTTAGGACCAATCACATAACACCTTCTGCCATGAATCTTCACCATGTACAAGGCACATTGCCCCCCCCCCACTTCCTCTGGGGCTTTATGCACCATGCTGCCTGAGCAGCTGTTGGTCTCATTGTGGCAAAGAGATCTCTACCGGGACCTCGTGATGGCCAAGGGGACACTGGACTGCTTCGGGGCTCACTGGGCCACAGTGCTCCCCTGCAGCAAAGCCACAGTCATGAGGATGTCACCCCCACAGGCCCAGAGGGGATTGTGGATCTCTCTCTCCTGGCCCTTGAGGACTCCTTTCTGAGGATCACTGGAGGAATTCACCTATATTCAAACCAGAAGGCTTTTCTTTCCATACAAAGATCATTTGTGAAAAACTAAAATTGGCCACAGATAAGAAATTCTATTTGCTTAAAGATTTTGTTTTCCTTAAAGGTGAACATGTTAACAACTGAAATTAAAAATTAAAACACACACACACACACACACAGAGTGTGAGGCTCAGGATTTAGACCCTCTAGGCTTCACAGCTCTGCCCCAAAGGCAGCTGTTGGGTACTCCTGTCCTTCTGTCTGAGAACCAGTTCTGTGCTAAGAAGATACCACCCACTTTTACAGGACAGGCTTTGCAAAATACTTTGTTAGTGTATTGTATCACCAGTGAGTTGTCTACAACTGCTTCCCTCCAACACTCATAACAGTGCACAGGAAGTTCACTGGGCAATGGCTAGGCATATATCATTCATCTACAAAGAAAGTATGTATCTGTCTGTCTGTCTCTCCCCCTTTCTCTCTCTTCCTTCTTTCTCTCTGTCTCATTTCCCCAAAGTTTATAATTTTCTAAAGATTTGCAGTGCATCATTTTATCCTGGATAAAAAGATGGCACACTATGAGAATGCTTTCCCTTCAAAAGCTCGGCTTCTAAGAAAGCTGCACGTTCCTAAAGCCAGAGCACTTCAGAATCCTGGTTCATGTCCACTGTGATCAGTCTAAAGTTCAACAATGTTCCTATTTAAATTCAAATCTACTTTCTATCTCATGCAAATACACCCTGCAAAGGTACCCACAAAGGCCCCTGCAGTAGCTCACCACTTTCTGACATGACCCTCCTGCAAGCTCTTCTCCTGGCCTGTGTGGCTTGGATGGAGGCCAGTGTCCCAACAGCTGCCGGGTAGAGCACAGGCTGTGCCAGCCCCAGGAGCCGCGGCTGCTGTTGTACCTTGCCCCTTTCCCTGGGGCCTTACTCAGCAGATATCCGCTGCTTCTTTGTCATTTCAGAGCTCATCTCTTGGACCCCACTATTTCTGGAAATGACTGCATGTAAAATAATGCAAGCTGTGACTACCTGTCATATACTTAGAATTTTATGGACATTGATAGAAGAACCTTTGACTGATCTTTACTTTCTTGACCAACCTTTATTAATTTTTGGAGTTCTGACTTACTCTAATGTGAATTTTTTTCTGCACTGCACACCATTTTCTCAGAATACATCTGGTAACCAAAAATAGCACCTGCTATAAGTTTCCTCCAAAATAAGACATTGTTGAAAAAGAAATAGCCTTGAGAACTAGAGATCAAAAAGCCAGCTCCCGTCAGCCCGGCCTTGCCTTACCCCCCTTACAGAGCAGCTGCCAAGCAGAAGAGCGGTGCCAGGTGAGCATCCTGGAGGAGCATGCCGTGGTCGGCTTTTCCCGGTGAGCAGCAGGGCCTGAGATGGACCTGCTTGGCAAGCCGGCTGAGCCGAGACTTCTGGTTCACCACCTGTGCTGAAGAAGGCCATCTCCCGAAACTCACCAACAGCAAACTAGGGGGGTTTCTCCCAAGCTGTACAAGGAACAATGATAGGGGCTGGGGAGATGGTTCAGTGGAATACAAGCTTCCCTGACAAGTGCAAGGATCTGAGTTCAATCCCGGGTTCTGCCAAAAAAAAAAAAAAAAAGGAACAATGATAAAGGAGAAGAGCAACGCCGATAATGACAACAAGGATTGACAATTTCCTGGAGATGCTCAGCCTCAGTGTCGCCTACCAGAGCATGGCATGGCCTGTGGAGCTGGGGTGCTGGTTGAATACAGCCGAGCAAGGGTATGAAGGGCTGAAAGCAGGGTCTACTAGGCATCTGTGGATGGAACCGAGGCCGAGCAGCGTGCAGGGCAGCCTGGCCTCTCGTGTAGGGCGAGGGAAGAATTGGGAGCGCAGGCCCCGCAGCACGTGGCAGGCCGCCGCATCCTGTGCACAGGGCCAGTCCCGGCCGCAGAAGATACAGCGCAGACAGAAAAGTGGTGCGGGTGGCAGGAAAGCAGGAGCCCGCACGCGGACCGCGGCCCTGGAAACGGCAGCGGCAGCCCATGCTACATCAGGTTTCAAGAGTGGAAGGACCTGCGCCTCAGCCACGTGCCTCCCGGAATCCCTAGGTGTGACTGACACGTGCCGCGTCCTCTCAGGAGCTCTCAACGCGCCTGCTTGTCCCGGAACCCGCTCTGATTTCAATTACATGCACAACCCGCTCTGATTTCAATTACATGCACAACAGGTGGTGCATATTCATGAACACTTAATGAGGTGGGAGTAGGGGGAAGGTAACTGGTGGTCAGGCCAGGAGACCGCCTACAGCGCTGGAGAGCTCCTTGGGTTTTGCTGTTTCTGTTCTGCACAAGGGGAGGTCTGGCCATAGAATTATGTGGAAGTTACTCCCTCAGCTTCAGCGCTTCTACTTGTAGCAAAGTGACTCGTTCCAATGGACTGTCTCTTATCCTAGCAGAAGTCCAGACATTTGGTCCTTGGAGCTGCTCCTCGGGCAGCAGCGCAGCCTAGGACCAGGCACCTGGGTGAGGTCCGTAGGCCTAGGGCAGCTGCCCCCAGCCGTCTCGGGCTGGCGGCCAGGTTGGATCTTCCAGGGGACCTGGCGGTGCCTTCTTGGGGAAGAGCTTGGCTCAGGCACAGGACACAGACGCAGGAGAGGGAAGTCCCCAGGGCACGGGCTGGCCGTGTGCTGTCAGATGAGCCCGGCCGTCCCGGGCCTTGTCCACATGAGGGCTGCCCGTTGGCTGTAATAGTGGGCACCGGGAGAAACCTCTAGTGTCACGTGCAGGCAAAAGCAAAGACAAAGCAGAATGAGAGGAGCTCAGAGAGAAGCGGGAAATCTAGGCGAAAGGAAACCGCCAGCCAGCTCCATGGCAGTCCTGCGACCTGCGGGTCTCTGCGGACACAGCACCTGGCGCAGGAAATTACAATCAGGGAACACACAGGGAACAAAAGCAACACTTCAAGTATTGGAGTTCAGAGCACAAAGGGAAATTCAGAAGTTAGAAAATGAAATTAATTTAAGGAAGTCTCCCAGAGAATTGGGTACTATTAGCATCATAAGTGAAATAAAAAGGAAGAAAACATAATAAAATTAGAGTAAGAGAGAGAGAGAGAGAGAAAGTTTACATCCAAATAATAGGAATTCCATAGGAAAGGAATAGAATTTGGAGTGTAAAAAGACATTGTTGGTGAAATTTCTCCATATTTGAAAGATGTAAACATACAGTAAAGTGGACAGGTTCCATGGAATGCTACATACAACATTTGAGACAGGTCTACAACGAGGACAGAGCCATCACCAGGAACCAAAAGAAGACCCCAAGCCCTTCTGGGGAGCAAAAGGAGAGCATCGGGGACCCAACTGGTGTCAGACCTCCAGAAAAGCTGCAGTGGAGGCTGAGGTGCCCTGAGGCTCCGCCTTCTAGATCGGGATATCCGGCACGCCCCCTTCTGCCTGCCCCTGAGAGCCGCCTGTCCTGTGATGCCCCTCTGCCACGCCACCCCACCTTGGAGCCAGCCCCTGTGAGCTGAAACCTTTACAGACTGAAATTAAGTGCGAGAGTGAGCCTGAACTACGATCACAGAGGGGATTTGTCTGGATGGTGATACAGATCTATTTTTTTTAAAAGTAATCTTGTTATATCTGAGGAAGATTTTCAAAGTTTAAAATTCCAATAAGGTCTTGTGGTAGACCTCATAGTTTTCCCACAAAAATTTACAGATCTGCAGCAATGTGCTCAAGAACATGTTGCAGACGACCAGGCACATGGCTCAGTGGCACAGTACCTGCCTGGCAACGCAAGACCCTCAGTTCTATTCCTGGCACCAAAAAAAAGAGAACAAGCCAAGGAAATCCCAAGGCTCCTGCTGCAGTAAATTTCTCCAGCAGTTATTTTGGATCATGCGCCTGAATTTTTAAATGTGATAGAGATAAGACCTCTTTAGCATCTTACACACCTCTCACTAACAGTTTTACCTGTAAAAGATGTGGAAACAGAAGTTTCTAACAGCCCACTTGAATGTGGCAGGGAAGAAAAATTCTTATTGACACAATCAGTAGATGGTGTTACTAGGCAGTTGAACCCTACAAGAGAGACATTATCTTTTATAGGAGCTAGACAAGCTACGGGAGGAATGAGTATCACACAGAGCCTCGCTGCCAAGCGTTCTCAGACACTGACAGGTAAGGAAAAGCACTACAGCTTTCCAAAACTGAGTGTCTGCCTAAAGTAGAGATGTAAAATTCTCAGAATATCTTATGAAAGGACACTTTTCTACAATAGTGGCACAGGTTCAGTATCAACACAACAGGAACAACAGAAAAATATTTAGGAATCCTTCCGTGAAACATCCATCAGCTACAAAACAGCTTGTCTGAGCTTGAAGCTGCTAATAAAGACTTAATTGGGAGGAAATATAAAGGAGGCCCCCTATTGGAGAGCTTAAAGCAAAATTTTCTGGTGTTGAGGATGGAGCTGCAGCAGACTAAGAAAGATTTCTCTCTCTCTCTCTCTCTCTCTCTCTCTCTCTCTCTCTCTCTCTCTCTCTCTCTCTTTCTCTGTACTCTAGGGAAGCGTCTATGAGGTGTTCAGGGACTCACAACTAGATCAAACTCATAGTGATCCTCTTGTTTACAGACTCCCAAGAGCTGGGATTTCAGGAGTGGACCACCATGCCCAGTCTCGAGATTCCTCTCTTTGGGCAGATAATTCAACCCTAGATGCTGAATGCCATGAGAAAAAAGCATACTAACCTGCTACAAATAGAAGTGGCAATTTTAGAACAGGAAATTAAGAATAAAGACTAACTTGTAAGAACAATCTGCTAGAATACAGGAACAAAAGGTTTAGTTAGAAGAAACGTGAGAAAAATCAGGCACAATTGGGAAAACTCAAAGGAGAATAAAACTATCAGAATTTCAGCAGAACTTCTGAAGGCAAATGCAGTTACCAAGAAGTTACAAGGGTATCTGAAAACTCTGAGGGGTAAAAGTGAAGGCCACAGTTACTACTCAGGAAGAAAAGCTACTGGCTGAGAAGGAGGAAAAAGTTACACAAGGAATTAGAAGATGTTGGACGATTTCTCTGAGCTGAAGGCCAAGAGGTATGAAAAAAGAAAATCGAGGTGTTTATAGATAAATGGATTCAACTAGAGACTGTATTCATAAATGCAATAAATCAGACCCACATATGCAAACATCATAGTGTCTCCTTCGTGTAAGAAATTGAAAGTATAAATAAAATTTGAAAGGTACAATAGACACTGTGAAAGGGAAAGAAACTGCTCAAAGGGAAGGAACAACTGGGATGGGGGAAAGATGAAAAGAGAAAAAGAAGGAAGGGAAAAAGAATTATATACCTATATACACACAGGACAGCTTGGATAATTATACCATTGATTTCTACTGGTCTATTGAAAGGAATAGTTAATGCTGATGTTTTTTTCCTCTTTTTAATTTTTTGACTAATTCTAAATGCTTATATCTGGTAATCTGAACAACTAATTGGAAGATAACAATATGCAATATACCAACCATCGTTGAATTCCTATCATTTTGTTTAATGAAATTATGTACCATTTCTAATATTTTTATTCTCTTAAAAAATAAAATAAATGGGGCTGGGGAGATAGCTCAGCAGTCTAAGTGTTTGTCTGGCAAGTGCAAGGACCCAGGTTCTGTTCCCAGTACCACATGCCATGCCGGCCCTGCACCAAGCCGGCCACTGAAACTAGGCATGGTGATACATGCCTGTAACCCCAGCACTGGGAAGACTGAGACAGGAAGATCACTGAGTTCAAACTGCCTAGAAAGACCCTATACCAAATAAATAAATAAATAAATAAATAAATAAATAAATTTTAAAAATTTATAAAAATAAATAAATGACAGAAAGCTTCAATTCAAAAACTTGAAGAAGTGAATAGCTTCAGTTAATAATATGGTTAAATAAAGAACTAGGTTAAAATTAGCCAGTGAGAAAGCAAGTTGTCCCAGGACCTTCTGCATTCCACCTGCACGTTCTAACACCTACACAGTCAGAAGTGGAATTCCTCCCAGTCCGAATGCGATCCAAACTGTGGGGCTGCCTGATCTGCCTCCTTTGTGTTTGCGATCCAGAATCCCTTTCCTCCTCCATTACTTTCCCCAAACACCATCACTCTGGTCCAGGACCAGTTCAGTTTAACCTGCAGTTTACAGAACCAAATGCAATAGGAGCAACTATTACTGATAAGGAAAGTAGTGAGAATTTAGGGCTGGAATCTAAATACTTGAGAAGAGAAGAAGGCACCCCTCTATGTGGTCTGCGCAGAAGCTACCAAGTAATGCAGACCACCGGGAAGATGGTTTTCCAGAAGCATTAAAGACTTCTTCCAAATACACAGTGCTCCTCTCCATCATCAGCCTGTTTACCTGAACAGTTGTCAGACTGTCGGTTCCTGCACTGACTCATACATTTGTCATCTAAGAAACTCAGGTGGTTTAAAAATGTTCATGGAAGTCCAAGCCTAAACAGGCAAGTTTTATTTGAGCTACTCTTAGAATATTTGCATCCTGTGCCACACACTGTAGGGACAGATTTGTACTTGCACATTCATAAAGAGTCTGAGAGTGACAACTTTGGGGTCTCTGAGCACAATCTTTGATAGAATAGCAGTGACATGCATTTCATTAAACTAAGGTGAGCTTACCAATCCTTGCAGAGGATATTCTAATCATATTGAAAATTTGAGTGAGTTGAAACCTGCTCAGAACATAGGAAGCAAAGAATGCTAAAAATTTGTTTTACCAGTTTCATTGGAAAAACCAGCTTTAAAGTTGTCACCTGAGAATTATGAGAGGAAATAAATATCTCCTAAGACAGTCTCTAGTTTTTTTTTATCTTTATATTAAAGGGAAGGCCTGGATGCTCAATCTCATCCTGAAGACTGCCAGGGGGACCTGAATACCGCAGGGACCTGCAGGAGCCTTTGAGAGCCCTACCCTGAACTGACCCACCATCAAGAGAGCCTGGAAGAACTGTAGCCTGCACTCATCATCATTGGATCCTTCTTGAACTGTGGCTTGCCCCCCCCATGAGATGGAAGCCACACAGAACCCCAAACAGCAGGAGCTTTGGTGAGCCTACCCTGATCTCCCACTCTCCTAAGAGCTTTGCTGCTCTGCATGTTGCCCACTTATCATTGGTTTAGAGTCAGGGAGAATATTGAGGGATTTAAAAAATGACAAGAGGAAGGAACAAAGGTACACACTTAGGCCACCAAGCTATCTTCCCTCATCCATAAATAGCAACCTCAGATCTGTAGCCCACTTGAAACAAGTCCATGAAACAAGGTCATAGAAGAACTTGAAAGTCACACCTGAAATTTCTGAGATGATAGAAACTGAAGTAAAGAAACAACTCCATCAGGCTATGGAGGAAATCAGATCAGATAATAATCTTTCAGGTAAATAAGGAAATGGCAACAATAATGAAAGAATTGCCCAATACATGTAAGGAAGACAATAATGTAAAAAATAGAGGTGAATAAGAAAATGGTGGAAACATTGAATGAACAATACAGGAAGTAACTAGAATACATGAAACAGATTCAAGCAGATATCCAGACCATTAAGAATTCCATTGAAAGCTGGCAAAACCACTTGAACAAAACTGAAGACAGAATTTCAGACCTTGAAAACAGCATTGCAACTATTGGACATGAAAGAAAACATCTCTCAAAAATAAGGAGAAACCAGGAAATGATGATACAATAGCTGCAAGACAATGCAAAGAAAAAAACCCCATAAAATTAATGTATTCACAAAGCAGCTGGAGTTAACATGAAAGACATAAAAAGAGCGTTTGCAGAAGTAGTAGCAGAAAATTCTTCAAGCATGGGAAAAGAATCTGATCTACAGATAAGTGAAGCATATAGAACTCCAGCTATCCCTAATTAAAATAAATATTCACCCAGATATGTAAATAACCAAGATCCCAGAAATTAAGAAAAAGATCAGAATATTAAAAGCTATTAGAGGGGAAAAAACAGTTTACCTACGATGGAAAGCCCATCAGAATCACAGCAGAGCTCTCAACATGGACCATCAAATCAAGAAGAGCTTGAAGTGAGATATTTGAGGCCCTGAAAGAAAACAACTTTCAACCTAGATTGATGTATCCTGTAAAACTATCAAATTTAATGGAGAGATTAGACATTTCCATGACAAAGAACAACTGAAGAAATTCATGACAACCAAACCAACCCTACAAAGAATTTTAGGAAGAGACAGATATTTTGGAAAGAGACAAAGAGACCACAGCTTCAAAACCAGCAGGAGAAAATCACCAAGAAGAGCAAGTAATTAAACAAATGGGAAAATTATGGATCCTACAGTAGGAAAGCAACATGACAAAAGATAAGCCAATACATATCAGTTATAACTATCAACATAAGTGGCCTCAATTCAACAATCAAAAGGAGACTGGAAGAATGGATCAAGAAACAAAATCCATCAATATGCTGCATACAAGAAACACATTTAACTCAAAAAGAAATTAATAGACTGAGTATCAAAGGATGGAAAACAATACTCCATGCAACAGAAACCCAGAAAAAAGCAGGGGTAGCTATTCCAGCTGCTGACGATGTCAACTTTAAACCAAGTGTGATTAAAAGAGATAAAGAAGGTCACTACATATTTGTTAGGGGGAAACTGCAGTAGAAATATATAACAATCATAAATATATATATATATATATATATATATATATATATATATATATATAAAATGTATGAGCACCCAACTATATAAGACAAATTTTAACAGACATGAAAAATCTAACATAATTGTACAGGGGGCTTAACATCCCATTGACACAAAGAGAGATCAACCATGCAAAAAATAAACAAAGAAAAAAACAGAACTAAACCAAACTTATGGAGAAATGGACTTAGACAGACCTTTACAGAGTGTTCCACCCAACAGCATCAGAATACACATGGGGGTGCTGGGGAGATGGCTCAATGTAATAAGTGCTTCCCTGGCAAACACAAGGGCCTGAGTTCAATCCCCAGTTCTGCCAAAAAAAAAAAAAAAAAGAATACACATGGGACATTTAATGTTCTTTTCTTCTCAGCTGCACATAGGACATTCACCAAAATAGATCATGTGCTAGCACATAGAACATGTATAAGTAAATGCAATGAGATCAGAATTATCCCATGCATATTATCTGATCGTAGTGCAATGAAACTAGAAATTATTGACAAAAGAAACAATAAAAACTCTATAAACATAAGGAAACTAAATAATACTCTCCTGAGCAATCAATGGGTCATGGATGAAATTGAAGAAATTAGACAATATTTGCAATCAAACAAAAATGCAGATACAACTAACTGGAACATGTGGGATGCAATGGAATATGTATTAAAAGGGGAATTTATTTATTTATTTTTATTTTATTTTATGGTACCGGAAATAGAACTTAGGAGCTTGAGCTTGCAAGACCAGCACGTATGCCATTGAGCTATTTCCCTAGCCACAAGAGGGAAATTTATATAACATATTTTATTTTCACATCAGGAAAATAGAGTAAGCCCAAGTAAACAATCTTATGCTGCATCTCAAACTCCTAGAGAAAGAAGGGCAAGTTAAGCCCAAATTCCAAAAAATGCAGGAAATCATAAAGGTCAGAGCAGAAATAAATGCAATGGAGACGAGGAAAACAATGCGAAGAATTAATTCAGAGAGTTAGTTCTTTGAAAGAGTAAACAAAATTAATAAACTCCTAGCCAACTTCATTTAAAAAAGGAAAGAAAGAATTCAAATTCGTGCAATGTGGAATGAAAAAGGTGAAATCACTACAGACTATAGAAATTCAGTAGATTATCAATACTTACTTCCAAGATCTTCACTCTCACAGGATGGAAAATACAGAAGAAATGGACAGGTTCCTAGTCACATAGGAACTACGAAAGCGGAATCAACAAGACATAAAAATTCTGAATAACCCAATATCAGTCAATGAAATTGAAAATGTAATAAAAAAAAAAATCTTCCAACAAAGAAAAGCCCAGGTCCTGTTGGATCACAGCTGAATTCTACAAGAAATTTAGGGAGTTCAAGCCATCTATTTCCCTCCTGGGTATTTTTCCAGAAGAACTGTTTATAGCAACACAATTTGTTATAGCTAAATCCTGGAGACAACCCAGATGCCCATCAACTGAAGAATGGATAAGGAAGATGTGGTATTTTTACACAATGGAGTATTATTCAGCTACAAAACTCATAAATTTGAGTCTTTTGACAGTAAGTGGATGCAACTAGAGAACATACTCTTAAGTGAAATAAGTCAGACCCACATGTGCAAACATTGTATTGTCTTCTTAGTGTGAGAACCTGAAAGAGAAAAATGAAATATGAAGGGTATGCCACTGGTAAAAGGGAATGAACTTATGCAAAAGGAAAGAGTTACTGAGTTTTGGAGAAGGACAGGAGAGGGAGTCAGGGAAAGAGATTTATCTATGAATGTAAGCAGGATGGTTTGGGCAGCTGTACTATGCATTTCTGCTGGTCTATGGAAAGAAGCAGTTAATGCTTTAATTCATTTCATCTCTTTTCAATTATTTCTCCTTTTTGTCTTCTTAATTTCCTATACATTTCTTTCTTTTTTCTTCTAATTTTACATGCATATATCTAATAATATGAATAACTGGTTGAAAGACAGCACTGTATTACTGTGAAATTCATATTACTTTGTTAAATGAAAATCTGTGTCACTTGTAATTTTTGCTGTTTTAATTCTAATTTGTACTCTCTTTAAAAATAATGAAATGTGTCAACTCTTAGGATGTCTTCATAAATCAATAAATCATTATTTTCAAATGGTAAAAAAAAAGAAATTTAGGGAAGACCTAATGCTAACTCTTCTCAAGCTCTTCAGTGGAATTGAAAGGGAAGCAATTCTTCTAAACTCATTCAGGGAGGCAAGTGCTACTCTGATACCAAAACCAGAAAAGGGCCCAACCGAAAAAGAAAGCTACAGGCCAGTCTCTCTAGTGAGCACAGATGCAAAAATCCTCAATAAAATACTACCAAACAGAATGAGGTAAATCATCAAAAAGATTGTACATCATGACAAAGTGGGTTCGTCAGGAATTGCAGGGGTGGTTTAATATACACAAAACCATAAATGTAATACACCACATCAACAGAGCCAAAGACAAAAGTCATATGATCATCCAATAGATACAGAAGAAGATTTGACAAAGTCCAACACTCATTCATTACAAAACCACTACAGAAAATCAGAATGCACGGTCTTTACCTTAGCATGATGAAAGCCATCTATGACAAACCAGCAGCCAATATCATAATAAATGGACAAAAATTGAAAGCCTTCATTTTAAAATCAGAAACAAGACAAGGATGTTCGCTGTCATCACTCCTGTTCAATATAGCTCTGGAAACATTAGCCAGAGCAATTAGACAACATTGGGAGCTGTGGAAACCAGAAAATCAGTCAAAGGTATGTAGATGAAACTAGGTTTCAGTGCTTAAAGCAGACAAGCTACCTTAGTCCTGAGATGAGCACCCTGACTGGTTAATGTCGGCTACTAGTCACCAGGAAACTTTGCGTCATGTGTTACTCACTTTGCAAAGTACAAATAAATGTAGGTTTTGTTGTGCTGTTGAGTTAGTTTTGCCTACGAGGCAGACCAGTGACCGCCTAGCCCAGCCTTTGCCTTCTTGTCTGTCTTTCTCATTCCTGCCACCATTTCTCCTCTGATAGAACTGATCTGACTGAGACCAACAGATCCCTACGAGACAGGAGAAAGAAGTAAAAGGAATACTGATTGGAAAGCAAGAAGTGAAATTGTCATTATTTGCAGATGACCTGATATTCTACATACAGAATCGCAAAAACTCCACTATGTAGATTTAATAACCAAATTCAGTAGCATAACAGGATACAAAGTCAACACTCAAAAATTAATATCATTTCTATACACAATATATGCACCAAAAAGGAAATTATGGAAACCATGCCTTTCACAATAACACCCCCCAAAAATGGAATACTTAGGAACCAATTTCAGAATGCAAGTAAAAGATTTATATAGCAAAAATTATAGTACTCTGAAAAAAAGAGTTTGAAGAGAATCTCAGAAACATGGAAAGATGTTCCTAAGAACCAATATTTTCAAAATGATCATACTCTCAAAATTATTATACAGATTCAGTGCAACCCCAATTAAAATACCATCAGTATACCTCACAGATATAGAAAAATTCCTAAAATTCATCTGGAACCAGAAGAGACCTAGAATAGCAAAATGAATCCTGGGTAACAGAGAAAAGGCAAGAGGCATCACAATCCCTAACTTGAAATTATATTATAAAGTTACTCTGATAAAATCAGCATGGTATGGGCAATAAAATAGACCTGAGAATCAATGGAACAGATTGATATAGAAGGTATAGACACAACTATAAAATACATTCAGCCACATTATCTTTGACAAAGGGGCCAAGTATATTCATTGGAAGAAAGATAGCCTTTTTAATAAATGGTGCTGGAAG
Organism: Ctenomys sociabilis; assembly: GCA_004027165.1. Lineage (NCBI taxonomy): Eukaryota > Metazoa > Chordata > Mammalia > Rodentia > Ctenomyidae > Ctenomys > Ctenomys sociabilis. The sequence goes on along the minus strand of PVKA01000472.1, from coordinate 182,266 downwards.
TACTGGCTTTGCACACGCCAAAGACTTAAAATAGACCCATGCCTATCACTATGCACAAAACTACAGTCAAAATGAATCAAAACTGTAAATATTAAAACTGAAACACTAAATCTTTTTGAAGAGAAAGTAGGTAGAAACCTTGAGGACATAAGGGTAGATAAAGAGTTCATGAAAAACATCAAACTGCATGGGAACTACTTTAAAGAATCAACAATCAGGATCTCATCTTCTTGAAAAGTTTCTGCACATAAAAAGAAATCATCAACAGAATAAAAAGAAAACTGAAGAATTGGAAAAAAAAATTATAGCAGACTGTGTGCTTCAGACAAAGTAGTCCTATCTAGAAAATATAAAGAATTTTTAAAAATTGGTCCTCCAAAATTCAAAGATCCAATTCAAAGATGGGCATCTGAGATAAATATACACTTCACAAATGGCAAATAAATATTTGAAAAAATGTTAAACATCATCAGGTGCAAATTAAAAAATGTTGAGATACCATCTTATGCCAGAAAGAATGGCTATCATCAAGAAGTCAGCCAAGAACAAATGCTGGAGGCTGTGGGGAAAAAGGAACCCTGCTCCACTCTTGGTGGGAGTGCAGGCTGGTCCAACCACTATGGAGATCAGTATGAAGATTTCTCAAAAAGCTAGTATTGGAGATCCCATTCAAGCCAGCTATTTCCCTTCTAGGCATTTTTCCAAAATAACTGAAAACATCACTCCATAGCAATCTATGTACAACGATGTTTATACCAGCACAATTTGTCATAGTTAAATCTTAGGAAAAAACCCAAATGCCCATCAACTGAGGAACAGATATAAAAGATATGGTATTTTACAGAATGGTATCATTCAGCTATAAAAAAGATAAATTCAAGGCTTTTGTAGATAAATGGATGCAGCTAGAGACTATATTAGTAAGTGAAATAAATCAGTTCTATATGTACAAACATCATATTATCTCACTGGTGTGAGAACCTAAAACAGTAATTAAATTCTAAAAGGTACAATAGACCTTGTGACAGGGAAAGAATCATTCATTGGGAAGGAAAAACTGGGATGAAGAAAATGACAAATGAAAGAAGGGGGAAAAGATATATTTAGATATATGTAGAACAGTTTGTGTAATTGTTGCTTTCTGCTGGTCTTTTGAAAGGAGCAGTTGATGCTTAATTTTTTTTTCTTTTAAATTCTTTACAACTTTTTTGTCATTGTTTTTGCTTTGTTCTTTCTTTAAATAAATCTTTTATATTTATATCTGGTAGTCTGAGCAGATATAATTTGAAGACAGCACATGTAATATAGCAACCACTGTGGAATTCTTATTTCTTTTTTAGTGAAATTTTGTATCATTTCTAATGTTGCTTTATTTCTATCATTATTTTGTATTCTTTAAAAAATAAAAATAAAATAATAAAATTGTATTAAAATGAAAAGACCTAATATTATCTTACATGACTGAAACAAATTAAACCTTCAGAGGCAATAAACATGAGTACTTTCCTCAAAACTTTTAAAGTAGCTAGCAAGTCTGTTGAGTAATTTTTTATGTATTTATACAAATAATTTTGAGCACTGTATTTGTATGACCAGGTCATATATAAAGTGCTTTAGTCATTTGAGCTGAAGTTTTTAGGTTTTAATGTTTCCTGAATAGTTCATACTCCTCTAATTTTTCTCCTTCTTTTGGAACTTTGTTAATTTTGTCTCCATGGAATTTTGTTTAAAGATTGACACCATGTAGAATTTCTTTTTAATTTTATATATTTGCTACAGGATCTCACTACACAGCTTGGACTTGTAGTGATCCTCCTGTTTCAGCCTCCCCAGCACTGGGACTATAGGTGTATGCTACCACATCTTGTTTTGGTGGCTGGCATAGCATGGGGCCAGCATGACATGTGGTACCAGGGATGAAACCCAGGTTCTTATACTTGCCTAGGCAGGTGCTTAGACTGCTGAGCTATCTCTCTGGCCCACCATATAGAATTTTAATGTAGAAGCATCAAGAATACTTATGTGCTTGTTTTTATATTAGAACTTATATTCAGCTTAATGTTTACCTACTAAAGTAGGCAAGAGACAAAAAGGAGCTGAATGAACTATACATATCTTAAACCATCAATAAAGACAGTCTCAGCAATGCAAAGGGTTCAAACGTTTAATTCCTGTTTTCCCTTGAGTGTGCTGGACAAAATGAAGGGAATTTCCAAGAAAGAAAAACTTCTGAGATAAAGGAAGCAGCAGGAGAAAAACTCAGGAAATCCCCGGATGACGGTGAAGGGAGCCCTGGGTGGCCCATGGGCTGGAGAACTGCTGCTCAAGAGGAACTGTCTCCAGGAAGGACAGACCTCTGCCCCTCAACCGGATGAGTTTGGCTGCAACAAACTCCCTTTCAAAGAAAGCTAGGAAGGGTTTCCCAACGAGCACACAGAACGCTGGGCAAATGAGGTGAAGGCGATAGCTGCTAGCTTATGTAGAAGAGTTGCAGAATGAGAAAGTTATTGTACAAGGAATGATAACCACAGGCTTGTAGTATGTGAGCACTGAATTTTATTTATTTATTTTTTTTGTGAATTTATGTATTTGGTACAGGGTCTCACTACACAGATCAGAGTCATAGTGTTCCTACTGGTTTCAGCCTCCCCAAGGCTGGGATTACAGGCATGTGCCACCACACTCAGTCTCATCATGCCCATGGGTGGGGCTGGTACAGCACGTGGTGTTGGGGTTTGAACCCTGGTCCCTGAACTTGCCTAACCAGGCCCTTAGTCTGCTGAGCTATCTCTCCAGCCTTAGCACTGAAATTTTAGTCAAAGTTATGAATGATACTTTTTTTTAATGTATAGTGCAGGTTCTACAGGGTCTCACTACACAGATCAGACTCGTAGTGATCTTTCTGCTCTCAGCCTCCCCAGCGCTGGGACTGCACCACCACACGAGGTATCGGTGGCTGGCTCGGTGCACCCAGGGACAGGGCTGGTGCAGCATGTGGTGCTGGGGACAGAACTCCGGTCTCTGTGCTTGCCTAAGCAGGTACTTAGTCCATTGAGCTATCTCACCAGCCCTAACATTGGAATTTTAATCAAAGCCACAATTTACACTGTTTAGAGAATGGAGATCTGGGTGGGCAGGGAGATCTGAAACCAAAACCTTGTCTTTCATACAAAGCCAAAGACAAGATCTAAAATTTGAGCAAAATCTAGGTACAGAAAAACCTCACTTTACAAGCATGGCTCATTCTGAAAACTTGCATATCACAGTAAATTTCCCCATAAGAAATAACGGGAACTCAGATGAATCATTCCATAACTCAGAAATACTCATATAAAATGACTATACTATCATAGTGTAAAAGAAAATACCAAATAAAAACCTGCACTTAGCTTTGAAAACCTTCCTAGTGGAAGTGAGGGAGACGAGAGGGAGGAGGGCTATTGTGTAGCATGACTTTGACTATCACTAACAGAATCGTTGCTTTTTCTTTGGTATCAGGGATTGAGTTCAGAGCTGCACACTAGCCAGGGAGGCAGTTACACCACTGGGCTATATCCCTAGCCCAGAATCATTGCTTTCTATCAGCTCAGTGGAATTTTGGCTTTTCCTGCACTTTAACAAGCAACCTACCCGAGGATACTTGCTTTTGTCTCCTTTTGAGGATTTCGCAGAAAGGTGACACTGTGGTATTGGCAAAAAGATTCATCCCTTGCACTGCTACAGTGCTATTCAGGGGTGCTTTCTGCAAAATTGTGCATGCTTCCCACGTTTTCCACATCTCCCTAATCTCATTCAAAGCAAGGGATTCCTCCACTTCTTTTGCTCCTCCTCTGCACTTGAGATCTCCTTCGTAACTTTGTTGCTGTGGTGAGAGGATCACCCACAATCTTGCAGAGAGAGAGAGAGAGAGAGAGAGAGAGAGAGAGAGAGAGAGAGAGAGAGAGCTCATAACCACCAGCTTAGCTGTGAACACATGAATGCAATGTCATGCACTACTATTGTAGAAATTACTGATTTATCAAGTTAAACTTATTAAACATGTTTTCTTACCTTGCAGAATGAGTTACTTGCTATCCAGGGTTTTACTCTAGTCATAGAAGTGTGCTGTTTAAATATACAGAAAGAAGTACCTGAATAAATAGCAAAAAGAGTTAAAGGGATACCACCCTAAAGTAAGGGAATTGTGGAACAGGAATGGGGGAAAATGTGAATATGTAAACACTAATTCTTATCAGAGCATGCAGAACCACTAGAACTTTTAAGGCACTATAACGGATTTCATTTTCATAAACTTATTAGACAGTACTTGCACCATCAGCATTTGCATGCATTTTCCCTCTTAAAATAAACGTTTGCTATTTATTTGACCTCCTTCTGCTTACAGTGCTGGGGGTTGAACACAGGGCCTTCACATAGCCCCATTCCTTTCTAATTTTTTTTTTTTTTAATTTTGACACTGGTCTTGCTGAGTCACAAAGTTGTCTAGGCAGAGCTTTAACTTGTGACCCTCCTGCCTCAGCCTCCCAGTGTTGGAAACACAGGTGTGCACCACAACATCTGCCTGTATTTGCCTTTAGACTTCAGTTTTCTTTTCTTTTTAATGTGTTTAGTACAAGGTCTGCAGGGTCTCACTACACAGATTGGACTGTAGTGATCCTCCTGTTTTCAACCTCCCAAGTGCTGAGCTTACAGGTGTGGCCACCACGCCCAGTCTCAATCTCTGTCTCAGTGTTCCCTGGGGGCAGGGCAAGCATGGCACGCCAGAGATTGAACCCCGGTCCTTGCATCTGTCTAAGTAGGTACTTTAGTCCACTGAGCTGTCTGGCTGGCCTGACTTCTGTTTTCCTTAGAGCCAATTTCTGATCTGTGTTGTGCATTCACTCCACAGTTTAAGGATCCTGCCAGCATACATATGTCCCCCTTATTTTGCTGGTCATTGTATTCCTGTGACCCAGTGGAGCTCATGGAATCAAAGGGGCTCTCAAGAAACACGTGCTTAGCATTGGGCCATTTTCTGAATGTGTGGAGTTCAAGTCCTGAGTGTCATTTTCTCTTAAAGGCTGTCTCTGTCCTGCATGCAGCTGCCAGCAGCAGAGCAGATGCATATGCAGAAGCATGTGAGAATGACGTGATTCTCCCACGAGAGCTAGGACAGAGGGGCAAGAGGTGAACAGCGTGGCGTGCGGTAGTGCGGGGGGCACGGGAATGCAATGAGCATGTGCAGCTCGGCGTTCCCAGGAAGGGAGGGGGGCCCTGGGTGTGAGTGGACTGAACACAGGCAGCAGGACCCCAGGCTCTCCCCAGGCCACTGGTAGAGGGTGGTGGGGTTTCCTGCTCTCCTCTGGAACAGGCTTCTCCTGGCTGAACAAAATCCTCAGCAGGGCTGGTGGGAGCAGGGAAAGCCTGGAAAGAACCAGGGTGAGGCCTGCCTGACCTGAGCTCAGGACTGTGCTGGGCATTGATGGGGCACACAGGTGGGGCTTGGGGGGCTGCAAGCTTATATGGATCTTCAAGCAACCAGGAGACCTCATTCTGAGGTCTGAGAAATGTCATGAGCTGGAGGGTAGGGGACTCGGACCCGAGGCTGGGCCCTGAAGGACCCTCGCAGTCCCCTCACCCCTGCCCCTGGAGGTGCTGAGGCATCCTGGGGCTAGCTGTGTGGCCTTCAGGGTGTCATCAGAGTGCTGCTTTCTTGTGCTCAAATGAAACAGGGCTGGTGCTGCAGCAGGGACAGTGCTGACCTGGTGCGAGTCTCAGTCCCCCCTGTTGGTCTCCACCGTGGTTCCTTTCCATATTAACAGTGTGAGGATCCTCCACCTATGATGCTATGGAGAGCTTGGAATTTATCTAGGCCAACTGAGACGACTGGTGAGTGTAAAGCACACCAAATTTGGGAGACTCACTACCAAAAGTGCCAAGATATCTCATTACAATTTTTAATAGCAGCATTAATATAAATGTTGAAATAATTTATATATATATATATATGAATTAAATAAAATATATTAGTAAAGTTCATTTTGCCTTTTTGCTATTGTTTTCTGAAAAGATAGCTATTAGCAAAGTTTCCAAAAATGGTTTTCGTTCTGCTTCTGCTGTGGATCAACAGCATGGGCTCTGGTCTGGATCTCCGGGATTGCCTTAGCTGGCTGCAGTGGTGCACCCCTGCCATCAGCTTCTTGTGAGGCCAAGGCAGGAGGATTGCAAGTTCATGTCCACCCTGGGAACTTAGCAAGCCCTTCTCCCATAATATAATAAGGGCTCAGTAGAGCATTTGTCCAGCGTGTGTGAGATCCTGGGTTTAATCACACAGCTTGGGAGCCACTCCAGAGAGCTGGGGACAGGTACCTACATGGTCTCCATTCTTTTACCTCTCCTTGTCCTCCAGGGACCCAAACCTGGCCCTCATTGTGGTGACCCTACGTCCCCTACATGCACGCAGGCCTGCCTGACTGCAGGAGTCAAGAGAGGGCAGTGAATGTGATGTGAGGCCCCCTTGGGGTCCTGCAGGCCACGATGTGGCCCTGAAAGCTTGACCAAGGAACTGCGCAGCTCCCCAACGCTGCACTGAGGTGGCCAGACAGTGTCTTGGTGCTCACAGCAGCGCAGCCAGGCAGAGCTACTGGTCCCAGTAGGTAGCAGCTGGAGTTGGCAACTGCAAGTTTCCTCAATTAATGGACTTCTCTAAAATAATCACTGGCTAAAGTGTTGTTGGATAGACAGAACCCTTCCAAGTGTGCTGCTCTCAGCAAGTGCCAAAGGATGCCACCAACAGAAACACGAGTATTCTCTGGGTCCTGGTTTTCACTAGTGCTCTGTGTCCAGCCCTGAGTGATGGGTAACACAGCTCCACTTCCCCTGTCCAGAACATGTGTCCTCAGCATGGATGGCCCTCTGAAGAGCACAGGTGTTTGAGATTGGGTAGATGATGTCGGACATTCCACCTGTCACAGCCCACAGCCAGCTCCGTCGCCCTGCATCCAGCTGTGCTTCCTGCACACCTGGGAAGGCACCATGCTTTAGGTTAGCCCAGGAGCTCGGAGTCAGAAGGGTAACCAGAGTTAGCACAGCTTGCACGCCACTCACTCACAGAACTAGTTCCCCCGTGCACTCCTGCATCTGCTCTGCCACCACCTGGAGGAAAGACAGAGTGCTCAGAGACAGGCTGCACCCCTCGACCTCCTTGGTGGCCCTGAAACCACACGTAAATTACTTACTCCTCCTGGAACTCAGTTTTCTCATTCATAAAGTGGGGCTAAGATGCAGACCGTGTAGTGTTAATATCTGACATGGACATGATGTGTATAGTACAGAGTGAGGGACGGGGTGGAACTTCCCATAGTGGCCCGGTCCACAGATGGGCTCAGCAGTTGTTAGTTGTTAAGGACTCCTGCTCCTCTCTGCATTCTTCTCCCCACTGGGGCTGTGCTGAGGAAGCCAGAGAGTCGGCCTGATGGACTGTCGAGTCACAACATTTGGTCCCTCAGGGCTCCCCACGGCCTGGCAGTCATAGTGTGAGCGTGCACAGGGCACCGAGAGCAGTGCCATTGTGTTTTTATGGTAGTAACTTCGTTGAGTTGTAACTGCGTGCCATTCAATTCCCCTGCTCAACCTCCCCAGCTGTTGAGCTCAGAGCACATTTGCACCTCTGAAGAGAACCCTCTTCCCCTGGTGCTCACTACTGCTCTCCCCCAGTCATTCCAGGCATGGCTAGGGGAAGCACCTAGATGCCTTTTGTTCTTTCCAAATCTGCTCCTTCTGGATATTTCATGTACAGAGTCATGTTCCTTGTTTAACAACCTGCCTGTCTGATGACTGTTAGGATCGACTACCGTGGCTTGATGTTCGGAATTAGCACCCGTATGTGTGCATATGATGCAGGCAGTGTGGCCTTATGCTGGCTTTGGCTGCACTACAGAGCTGTAAATTTTGCTGGTTGTACTGCACTGTGCAGTCTGTATCTTTATATTTTGTGATAGTTTTCTGTACTGTGTGGAAGAATTCTGCAAACAGAAGCAAAGTCATCAGCTGGGGCTTCCTCTGACCACTTCTTTCCTTGGAGCACTGTACATGCTCCGTACTGTTCCTCCCTGAGCAGCCAATTCATTTAACAACCTGGTCACAGGGACAGAACTTGGTCATTAAGTGAGGAATGTTTATAAATGGGACCATATGATATGCAGTCTTTTGTGGCTTTCACTTAGTATGGGGCTCTCCAAGCTCCCCTGCATGGTAGCATGGATCAGCATTTCTTTATATGACTGCAAATATACCACACTTTGCTTATTAGCTTATTACTTGGTGGACATTTGGGTAGCTTCCACTTTTTGAGAATTATAATTAATGTTGCTATGAGCATGTGTGGACCAGGTTTTGCGCAGACTTACATTTTTATGTCTTTTACACACAAACCTAGAAGTGGAATCACTGGGTCCCACGTAAAGTCTGTTTAACCTTTCGAGGAACTGCCAGCCTGCTTTTCCAGAATGGCTGTAGTACTGTGTTCCCACCAGCGTTGTGTCTGGGGAGATGCTCCGGGTTTCCTGCATTTTCCAACACTTCCTATTTTCATTCTGATCACTGTGTGGGATGTCGGGCGGCTGAGGATGCGGGGGCAGCTTGGTAGTTGGCTTCCTGCTGCACAAGTTCCAGCCCCTGTGAGACCAGGAGAAGCACTACCCCCTGCTTATCTCCCCTGGTACTCTGGTCCATTCTTCAGGATAAAATGTAATGGCAAAATTCACAGCTACTATGAAAACCATGCACACACAGGAGGGTTAAAACTGGCCACCCACCGTCCCCTAGTCTACCTCACCTCCTCCGCTGCAGCCCTCCATCTACCGAGTCATTCATTCCGGGCCCCTCCCCCACTCGGCACCGCAAGCCCCTGCACCATAGGGATGCCCAAAAAATGGACTTACACGGCAAATGGGAAAGGATGGCCGAGGAGTGAGCGAAGGAAAGTGTGCAGCTCTTCCGGCAGGACAGCTTGTCTCTGAGGGCCAGGGTTAGATTTTCTTCCAACCCCCACCCTTGCTTCAAACCTTCCAACCAGAATGATGTCCTGAGCCAGCTAAACTAAGCAGGTCTGATTTTAGTCAAGGATTTTTAACAGACACAGCTACTCCAGGAAGTTTTAGCTCATGGCCTGTCTAGATCTGTTTGTCCTCTGTAGGTCTGTAAGAGAAATAAGGTAAGAGAAAGTACCCATGGTCAGTACGTAAATCACACGCTGAGCAGAGTCCTGTCAGGAAGCCCAGGCTGAAATCTGCAAGGACGGCTGCACAGTTGGAAGCTTCCAGGCACGGGGCAGCTTCCCCTCTCACCCTTAAACCCACAGGACAAGAGCCCCGTCCACTCAGGACAGGAAAGCATGTCTCTCAGCTGAGGAAAGGGACAGGTGGGCCTGCAGCAGGGCATCCGGCCTGGCTGGCCCCATGGAAGACAGGATGCAGGTGAGCTGGGACCTCTGCTTCCCATTTCCAGGAGCCCATGGGGTGCTGGTGTGATGTCAGAGCAGTCAGTGCCTTTTTTTTTTTTTTTTTTTTTTTTTTTTTGTCTTTTTGAGACAGGGTCTCACTGTGCAGTTCAGGCTGGCCTTAAGCTCACTTTGTAGCTCAGGCTGGTCTCGAACTCACAACAATCCTCCTGCCTCAGCCTCCCTAGTGCTGGGATTACAGGCATGCGCCACCACGCCCGGCTTGCAGTCAGTGCCTTGTGCTGAGGTCTAACATCCAGGAGAAATGTCTGCCCTGGGCTTCAGCTTCCTGCTCATCCCTCGGGGCTGCTGGGCCAGATAAGAGGCACAGAGATCTCTGCTGCAAAGATAAGGAGATAGCAAAGCTGGGACTTTCCTAAAAGGGGAGCACTTGGCTGGCCCCGGGCCTCTCAGGACCAGCGGTGGTCAAAACAGTGCCTCCTGTCCCTGGCCTCTTGCATGCCCACCCCCTGGGGACTGAGGGCTAGTGGGACCCCCCCAGTTATCCATGTGGGTCTCATGAAGCCTTCTTCCTCTCCCTTCCTGCTACTGCTAAGCGAGCTCCAGGTGCAGCTGCTTTAGTAAGCACGAACCTGGGCCAGGCGTGCTGCTTACACCATCCAATTGACCCAGCAGCCTGTGTCCAAACTCCTCCACTTTACAGGCTGTGAAACTGAGGCTCAGGGGAGGAAGCTGCTCACTCTCGTCCAGGTGGGCCTGGGTGGGCCGCATGCTTCCTGGCATAATTGTTTTCCTTCCTACTTGCCAGGCAGCACCTCCATGTGTGCCAGGCTATCTCACGGGTGAGAAGTTCCTGGTGGCACAGGAAATGCAGGAAGGCGCATTCCAAAGACAGTGCTGGCAACAGGGAGGCTGCTCAGGAGAGGGAACCTCATCGTGGGGGTGGAGCATGCACAGAGGCCCTGTGGCCCTCCTTGCCTCACCTGCCTGCCTGGCTGTGAGGAGTGGTGGGGGCCAGGAATCACAAGAGCTGTGCTTGGCTGGAGGAGCTGCCTGGCCTTGTCCAGAGCAAGCCTGGGCCCAGAGACAGGCTGGGGATGAAAGCTCAGCTTCTTATGCTTCCACTACAAGTAACTGGGAGGGCCCCCAGCTCCAGGGATCCTGCGGGACCATATACGGCACCTCTGCACACACCCAGGCTTGGCTTCTCCCTCTAGGACATTGGTGTCCACTAAAGGCACCCCACACCTTCCACACAAGTCTGCATCAATGGTGTGGAGTCCAGAGTCAGCCACAGCATGTGAACCCAGTCCACTGTGGACAAGGAGGGCTTGCTGGTGGTATCTGGGGGTGCCTCCTATCCCTGGGTCTGAGGAGTTGCAGCTCATTTCTCAGGGACAATAAATAAATAAATAAATAAATAAATAAATAAATAAATAAAATTAATCAGGCTCTTTTGGGGCTGGGGAAATGGCTCAGTGGAATAAGTGCTTCCCTGGTGAGCACAAGGGCTTGAGTTCAATCCCCAGTCCTGCCAAAAAATAAAAATAAATAAATAAAATTAATCATTTCTCAAGGACCTTGATGACAGCTCTGACCCGAGTGCCTTGGCTGTAAATGCTCAGTTTCCCCGAAGCTGCACCCTCAGGAAGCCCCTCTGCCGGTGCCACGCACATCCAGTTGCCCCAGAATCTTCCAGCCTCCCTCTGCTCACCCCAGATCCAATCTGGCTGTGCCCTACCAGCTCATGGTAAATGCAGATATGGCAGAAATCACTGCCACTGGCTGTCTGGGGCATTGCTTCCCCCAGGGAAGTCAAGGTGCAGCTGGGGCACTTGATGTGACGGGTGCAGCTGTCAGCCCTATACTCCCCTCCAATAATCTGGTGACTCCAGGGGCACTGCTCTGCATCGTGTATAAGACTGCAGTTCTGCCCCTGGGGTTGGCTTTCTGAGCCAGCATTTCTTCCCTATGCAGCCAGTTGGCTGCAGCTGGTGACAGCCTCGTGGCAGGGGACAGCTCACAGGTGTGCCAGCCCACCGGGCTCCGCTCTGGCCAGCCCATCCAGTCCCTCTGCACACCACAGCTGGGTCCAATTCCTGCCTCCTCAGTACCTCACAGTGGGGCTTAAGTTTCCAGAGGGTGGAGCCATATCCACATTGAGTAGACAAAGTGGTATTGACAGCTCTTGGGGGTTCTGTTCTTGGGGGTCTTGTGTGGGCCGTGGCCAATTAGGTCGGAAAAGAGAGCAGAGCCCTTCTCTGGAACATGGCACAATAGGTCCTATCTTGTTGATCCTTGACTTTGTCAATTTTATTAAATTATAAAAACTTTAGGGGTTATTTTGTTTTGTTGTTTGGATGAAACATGTTTAACCTCCTTCTAGGGACTTAACATGTTCTGCTTCGAAGCCTGGTACCTCTCATCCATCCTGGTTCTTACTGCCAGGCTGTGTGTCTAGGTCTCTCCTGTGTAGGTGTTCTCAGTGTCCCCCCTCACTCTGAGCTCTGAGCTCCATGGCCTGCATTGATTTGTCGAGGCCCGGTCCCAGGCCTGCTCAACAGAGAGAGTTTCCTGTGTCAGTTCTAAAATGGAGAAAACCCAGGCAAAAAGAGGGTTTGGGACACCCTCCCCAGCCATGCACCACAGGCCACACCTCTCTGAAAGCATCTGGTGTCCGCTGGCTCCTCACGGCTGGTTCCAGTGCTGGTTGCATGTGCAGCTGTGTGGCTTTCCTTTCGTAGCTGAGGGCCTTCACTGCAGTAGCTTCTGTACCTTCCACACATGTGCAGCTAAACCCAAGGTGCTCACAGCCCAGCAGCTGGGCCCTGGAGCTCCCTGCCTGCCCCTCCAAATTCCACTCCAGCCTCTCATTTGCCAGAGGGGACCCTGCAGCCCCCCACAAGGCCCCAGAATGCCAGGTGTGCCCAAGTCTGTGAGCATCCAGAGGGGTTGTGGCCAGGTACTCCTGGCTGGGCTCTGCTCTGAGGAGAGTTGTACCAGACTGACAGTGATGGATCTGATTGCTAATGGTGACTTTCCCTAATTCTTGTTCTTCCCAAAGCCTTTCTGTTCCCTCAATCTGGGCCTTTCTTGGAGGTCAGCATTACCAAGGCCTTCCATTTTTGAAAGCCCTGGTTTAGTGAGATTCTGTTTGTTCTTGAAGAACAGGGAGACAGGCACCTTGCTGCTGAGCTGCAGCAGCCCAGGCAGAGGCCAGGCTGGGTCTGAGGCTCAGTTCCTTCCAGCTCCATGAGGAAGGGCACCTAGAGGTGCAGGGTCATGGAGGAGAGTCTCATGCACCCCAAGAGCAGGCAGAAGAAACCCTAAAGCCACTCTTTCAGGAGCAGTTGCCTGGGTACTTTCCTGTGCCGGGCTGACATGGATGCTGGCTTTAAAGGAATAAATTGCTTCCAAGTGGGCTGTGAGCCTCCATAGACCCAGGCACAGCCAGGCTGGGCACAGGGTTGGTTTGGAGTGGCATGACTTGCACAAAAATAACAGAGGCCCCCACATGCAGTGGGCCCCCACTGGCCCGTAGGGCTCTCTGTGGATTGTAAATAACATCCCTGCCCCTGGGGCCACAGCCCCATCTTGGGGCACAGCTAGCTGGGGGTCACAGGCCATGCTGGCACAAGCAGCTTTCATGACCACAGGCACCAGGCTGCTCTCGGTGCTTGGGGCAATGGAAACGGAACTTCAGAACCATTCCTGTCCTGTGTCTTGTAAATTGTACACTTGCCCAGCAGCAAGAACAGAGGTCTGTTTGCATGCATTCAGTAGGCACAAAGGTAGAAAAACAGTGTTACAGAACCCATAATTTGGTTTAATTAGGCTTAAAATAATGAATAGCTCTTTGTTTTAAAGTTGTATGAGATTCTTCTCTTGCATGCAGGTAAGTTTCCTGTATTAATCTCTGCATAGAGAAAATCAAGGAAAGGAACAGAAAGGCTTTTATTCTTTTGCAATATCTTCCATTAGCATTGGTATGGGACACTGATATTTTCACATTAAGGAAATTATTCCAAATCTGAAGAAGTATTCCATCCTCTCTGACACAGTGTTACTCCAAAACAAAGCTGAGGATTCATGGCTTCCTTAGAAAGGGCACAGCTGTTGAAGGCTGTGGGGCACTATCACTGCACAGCTCCTATCTGACACAGCCCTTTTACTGCTATTACTGCAAGGGTCAGAGGTTAGCTGAGGCTTGCAGTATGGAGCTGCCTGGCTGGAGAGCCTCACCTTCTACCTAAGAGAGAGAGTGACAGAAACCCTGCCTGGGGGCTCCTGTGTAGGCCTCTGCATGGATGACCTGCGGCCTGGGCTCCCATGGCCCTATCGGATTTCTAGAACTGGAAGGGGACAGATGCACCCACTCTGATGCTTCCTTGCCCATGTCTAAGATTGCTTCAGTCATTCCTATTGAGACCTCTCAGGCTCTCAGGATGCTTACCAGAGCCCAGTTCATAGATCTACTGACATGGGATGTCTGTGGATCGGGCTGGTGTGCAGGCAGCCTGGGAGCCTACACCAAGGAGAGAAAGCGCTGTCTGCTCCCAAGAGGCCCTTCTGTCCTTACTGTGCTTCCTGTGTTCTGTCCTGTCTTCTCCTTACTGCTCTGCTAACCTCACTGGGCCTTACATGCACACTCCCTGTAGCCCTCACCTCCTGTTCCCGGATCTGCCCTCGGCCACAGAGCACAGGTCTAAACCTTAGCCAAGGCACTCACATGGGACAGCTAAAGTTTAAAATTATGCAAGCAGATTCCTGGGCCTGTTATTCTCTGGGGACCATCTCCCCAAGTCTGTCTCTTGCATCTCCTGCTGTGAGGTGTTCCATTCTTGCCGCCTGTGTCTCCTCCTTCTGGAACCTCTCCATGGCACCCAGTTCTCGCTCCAGCACTACGGGCCACGTGCTTTGCCTATGCTCTGGCTCTGGCTCTTTCTTTGCCTGAACTTTCTCAGAAGTTGGATGAGATCTTCCGGGTCACATAGGTGGGCTTCCAAACCGAGCTTTGGATGTTCTTCGGCACAGTGCTCAGCCGGCTTGCTAAGTCCTGCGTGTGCGCGATTGTTGACTCTGTGTCTTCCTGCCACATTTCACCTCATCAGTCCTACTCGCCTCTTCCGTCCAGCTCTGATTCTTTCAGGCTGTCTGCGTGCACCCAGTTTGTATCAGAGTCCGAGGTCCACCCCAGGGTTGTAGCTATCGCCAATGCAAAAATTTCACTCTGGGAAACAGCAGAGCACACGTCCACTGGCGTCCACCCTGGCATCCACTACCCGGAGAGCAGCGTTGGTGGATGCAGGGCCTGTGGATTCAGAAATTGTTCCTCCAGAGAGCAGCTCCTCAGCTGGAGTCCTCAGCCGGGACTCTTTCCCGGAGTCAGGATCCCGGCTCACAGACACAGTGGACATTTTACACACATGCAAACATCAAACATCTCCGACCCTCTCTCTCTCTCTTTCTCTTCTTCTTTTGAGGCAGGGTCTTGCTAAACCACTAAGCTGCCCAGGTCAGGCTCTAGGCTTAAGCTTGTGATCCTCTGGCTACAACCTTACAGATTGATAGAATTACAGCTGTATGCCACCATACCGGGGCCTTCTATTTTTAAAAGCAAAAATGCCAAATGAAAATTCTTCCTGGATTAGCTTCTATACGCATTAAGGTACAGGTAGGCTTCAGAGTCTAACTCCTCCAGGGAGGATGACTGTCCAGTCACTGTGGTCACTCCAGGAAGCCCACAGCTATCAGGGATCTGTCTTGCGGGAGGCCCTGCTCCAGCGCTCTGCTAACCTGTACCGCTCCTTCCCTTTTGTTATTATTATTTTGTTATGGGTAGAGTCTGCTTCCACTCAAAAACAGCTTTCTGCCTATGCAGTTGTACATTTCCCACTGCAAGCTCATACTAGTACCGTACTTCCCTGAAAACAGAGTAGGTCTTGTGTTAAGTTTTGCTCAAAAGAGAAATAGGGCTTGTTTCCAGTTTAGTCGAGTACAGAAATTTACATTTACTCAAAAGCATTTACGGATCTTCTTCTGGAACATCATCAGAACTCTCTAAACTCTGGACTCCGGTCTGAATTTCTTGCGACTCCATCTCCTGTAGAACCACTGGCCCCAGTCTCTCCTGCCTGCAATAGCGCTTTCCATAAATGAGGGCTTCTTGTCCCTGTCACGCGACACAGCTGCCAGTGATTTTATCCCATGAATTCTTCCCCCGAGTCACAACCCTCAGTGGGCTGGACTTCACAGTTTCCATCAAATCAAGCATTAACTGAAGCCTCACAAGACAGCCGTGGCAACAAAAATGACGGCAAACAGGAAGGATGGGCCACCCGCAGGGGTGAAAAAGTTCAGCACCATGATTTAGAGACGGTTTCTGTATTTCACCCTAGTGCACTCAGTGTACCCACTGCAGCACACAACCTGCTGCGTTATGTGGATTCCTATTGGACACAGCCATGTGCATCAAGTGTGCCCTACTGTGTGCGCGTGTCTACTCCGGTCACTTATCAGTAAAGCTCGAGTCCAGCAGCTGCACAGGTTGCTGTTGCAACCTCTCATCCAGATGCTATCCCTGCTTAACTATTTACAAATACTGTATTAAAATTCACATTATCATTTATTGTAAGTAACAGTGTCAGTAGTATTATTTATATTAAATTATTTATTGTTTTATAATTAATGCACCCATTGTGTGTTACAAAGCTTATACTAAATGCATCCATTCACCCATCTGGCTGAGGATGTTTCCTGGTGCTCACTTTTAGGTGAGGGCATGTATTACAAACATCTTGGGGAAAAACATCATCTTAGAGCTCAAAACAAGCTGGGACCCATTTTGGGAGATAGAGGGCAGCCCCATGGAAAAGCTGGGCTGATGCCTGTGCCTGGGACTTGGGGTTCATCGCTGTGTCTAATGCACAGAGACGTCTCACTGAGAGCAGAAAGGCCCACCCTTCGCTCCACCCCTTTGCCTGACTGTCTCACTCCCCTCAGCTCTATGCCAGGCCTATGAGATACTTGCTCTGCTGACCTGCAAGTCACAAGGCAGGCAGCTCTTCCTTGGCCCCCAAGTTCTGCTGATTTCCTGTCTTTTGAGTGCATCCTCTTTCCCTTTCCACTGCCATGCATGGACTCTCCTGCTTCAAACTTTATTTATTTATTTTTTCAACATCAAACCAACTCAATTTCAGAACCCTTGCACCCTAACCACTCTTTATGCTGTTGCCTCTTTTTTTTTTTTTTTTTTTTTTAACTGTATTTTAGGGAAGGGTCTACAGGATGTTCAGGGTCTCACTACTAGATCGAACTCGTAGTGGCCTGCCTGTTTACAGCCTCCCAGAGCTGGGATTACAGGCGTGCGCTACCACGCATTGCCTCTTTCTTAAAGCAGAGCTGGCCCTCACGTACAGCTTAGCCCCTGTGGTCCAATGTTGGCTGGACGGAGGCCCTGTGCGGTCTAACCCCACACTACTCTGCTCTCGGCCACTCCCTTTGCCTCATAGTTCAGGGTGAGCCACAACCATGCATTTCCCAGCCCTCCAGAGCCTGCGGTCAATCCTCAGCTCCACCCCACAGTGTTTGCCGTCCCCATTGCGACATCTCCAGGATAGGGACTTATGGTTCAGGTCTAAAATGTCCCCCAGAAGTCTTGAGTTCAGAGTTGGGACTTTCACAAGATCACTGAGTCATGGGGACACTGTATGCTGTGTGGATTCATCCCCGGCTGATTGTGCTGTTTACAGGTGCGGGCAGAAGCTGTGTGTCACTGGGAGGGGTAACCGGAAGCGCTTCTTCTCCAGCTCCGCCCCGCCCTCTCCGCTTCCTGGATGGATGCCAGGCAGTGAACAGCGATCTCTCGCTGTGCTGTTTTTGTCCTGGAGTCAGCTGACCATTGGCTGAATGCACTGAAACGGAGCCAAGACAAAGGCAGGCGTCTGCTACTTTGTCCTGGCCTGCCTCATTACGTCTCACAGAACTCACGACAAATCCGCATGCCTAGCCATCACGTTAGTGCCCTGTAAGCACTCATCATCATTTTTCTTTCTAAGTGCACACCTCTAGGGGGCTTGCGGGTTAGCTCCGTTGTTTAAAGCGTCTGCTTGGACAAACTCAGGCGCAGGGAACAGAGGTTCGATCCCCAGCTCCACATGCCACCCCAAATTCGCTCTTCAGCAGCCTGAGCCAGCCCCCCGCCAAAAAAAAAAAAAAAAAAAAAAAAAATCCTTCCAAACACATATCTCTTCCCAGCCCGATTGCAAAGCCCTAGCAAGCGGAGTGGGCTCGGTTGTCTCTCAATCAGCTGTGTCCAGCATGTAGTAAGTGCTTGAGATGTATTTGCTTAACAAACTGACTTATTTCTCTGCCAGGGCTGTTTATCAGTCACCGCAGTATTGTTTGGAGCAAGCTCAGGTCGCCCAGGGTGAGCTGAGTTGGTCAGCAGCAGGGCTGGTCCCTGAGTACTCGCACATTCTGTGGGTCTGGAGGCCCAGGCCGGGGCTTGGATTCCTCTCTGCCTGAGCCCCTGTTACTACTCTGGTTCCCTCCCTTGCACAACCTGTAAGTACCATGTTTCTGCTTTATCCAAAGCTCCTTTGTAATCCAACACCTTTGACCTTGGGCTGTAAATGTGGCCTCTTCCATTGTGAAAATTTGGTCTCTGAAATTTTAGAGCAGGGGAGTATGTCAGGATGTTGGGATATTGTCACAGCTGAATGGAAGAGAAAGACAAGGGACACTGCAGTGATGTAAATGTGCATCACAAGATCAGGCAGCCAGGCAGGCTGTACCGCTTATCCTTATGCTCTCAGCTGGGCTTCCATTCCTGATCACTTCTGCCAAGAAATAAAAACAGTCTTTGCTCTCTGGGCCCTTGCTGGAAAACTAGGTCCCCTGAAGCCTCTTAGGTAAAGATGCTGATAGAGTTTGGACAGGATGTAGCAGAAAGCTACAAGACAATTCAGGAAGCAGAGACCTGGAGGACATGAAGGAATTCTAGGAACTGGGCTGGGAGAGAGAAGTAGAATTTAGCAATTGATTTCAAGAAAAGGAAGGTCCATATGGAGGCATCTGGAATTCTCTACACATCTGTGCCTGAACAAGATACTTGGGATAGCTCTGGGCATATAGATCTGCTCCTGACCCTGGAATGCCTGCGGCTGTGGGAAGAGCATGAGAACCACCTTCACCAGAGCCCTGTCCCTGCTCTCTGCACTTGCTGTAGGCTCTGGAGGACTTCTGGCTGGGACAGGAGTCCTCAGCCTGAGTCTCTTTCTGAAGAATTAATCTGCATTTTGTGTTGTTTCCTTCCAAAACTATTTGCTGAAGCCTGTGACTATGACTTAATTTTTCATATCCTTCCCCCATTCTTCATTTTCCTTTCCACCAATGCCTCAGTCCTACCCCTTTCCTCTCCCTATCTTCCATTTCCCCCCAGGTGCCCACTTCCAGGGTTTCCCCCTTTCCTCTCTCTTGCAGTTCCTTGTCACCTGATCTTCCCAGTGCTGGCCTGGTAGGGAGGGGACTATGGTGTGAGACAGTCTGGCACCTGCGTAGACCCCATGCTCTTTGGTGACAGCCAGGTGTGGAGAGCCCATGGCTACAGTAACTCTGGGGCTTTGGCTGCTCTAATGGGCGTGTTCTTGAAGACCTTGGTCTACCTTGAAGCAAGATGGGCAAAGATCTAAGTTTCTGTTTGCTTGGCCACAAATGAGTTACACTCTTGCCCTGTAATAGCATTTCCTCACTCATCTGACATTTCCTGAGCACTTACCACATGTCAATGACATGTTTGGGACATTAGAAAACTGAGGAGCAAACACAACCAGTTCCCCTGCCGAGCTCACAAGTTGAGTAATCTACTACTTTTGAGATGAACTACAAAGAAAAGTATTATATCAACATGACAGACACAGATGAGGGGAAGAAAAATGGATCTATGGACTACCTTTCTCTCAAATGCTCAGCTCGGGTGGTCAAGTGGTGACCACCATGATAGAAGTAAGTGTTACTGACAGGAGGCTTATTTTGACTTTATCTGGAAGCACAAGTCCTTTCCCCTCAGGGTAGAATAAACAACAACATTAGTCATTCCTTTTCTTCCACTGGAGGTGGCCACATAGCTGTCTCTAATGCCAGGTGTTTTTCAGCAGCTACAATGCTGCTCACTGCAAGGCAGACCCGGGTTTTAGTCTTACAGGATTCTGCCCTGAGTAGAGTGCTGTGAGAAAGCAGAACAGAGAGAACAATTTCGAGAGCCTCCTTGCGGAGGAGGTAGGCAACTAGGAGGGTGAAGATAGGAATGTAGACGTGCAGGTCTGGAATTAGAAGAGATGTCTGGTCTCAGCTGTTTGCCAGTTGGCCTAACGTGTCTGCCTTCGTTAGCTCATCTGCAAAAAAGAGGTGATAACTACATCCACCTGCTGGAGCCACTGTGTGGACTGGGCGACATGAACGAAGGCACCAAGATCGCAGGCACCGCTGTGGGGAGGATGACGGAGAACAGGCTGTGTGACTTTGGAATTCTCCCATGAACACCGGCCACAGTTTCCTCATCTGCAGAAGCAGCAAGTTTCTAGGGATCATTTGCAGTTCTGTTCCGCAACATTTCTTGAGCAGCACATGGGTCAGGCCAGGACCCTGCCTGGGAAGGTAAAGGGGGCAGGCACCCACAGCTGACACTGACAGAAGACCTGGCCCCAAGAACTGCTGGCTCAGGCCATTGTGTGAGGCTTGGTCTCTGAAGGGTAGACAGAAATACTCTCTTCTGTAGCTGAAAAACACACTGGAGGATGTCAGACAGACGAAGCACACCCGGTTCTTGATGACTGGGCTGCACCTCCACTGCTGTTTCTCCACCCTTTTGTTCCTTGTGCTATGATATTTTACTGTGATATGTATGGTTTCCAGCAACCGCACCGGGCCTGCCCTGGCCTCCCTCCCATATTTTGCACAAGGGCCTTCTTTGGGCCTGGACCTCTTCCTCTCCTGCTGGGGCCCAGGAGGCACAGCCAGCCCTGGGGTCAGAGGGTCAGGTGGGGCTCCTAGTCTAGCGTTGCTTTCCACAGCCAGCTGCCCTGTCACCGTGCCTTGGTGAGTCAGCATCCCTGCCTGCAAAATGTGGACACAAGATGACAATGGTGCCTATGCGGAAGCAGGTAGCAGCCCCTTGTAAGTCAGGCAGTGTAAGCGCTGCGCTCATCAGCGGACATCGGAAATCACTGAGCGCCACACTGAGCTCAACACTTCCTCCTTCCTGCGCTTCTGGAAGCAGCTGTCACCCAGTGCCAGGCCTCAGCTCAGGAACTCCGCTCCTCCCCCAGCGCGCCCGGGCTCGAGGGTTTGTTCCTAGGGAGTGCAGCTTCTGCACTTCCAAAGAGCTGCACAGTGAGATTGTAGTGTCCCGTGGGCCGCAAGACTGAAAGGACGCGGGATGGGGTGGAGGGGCGCAGGCGGGATGAGCTGGGGTCCCCCGTACTCCCTGAGTAACTGGAAGGCACAGATCCAGAGCGGACAGCGCTCAATGGTGGCCAGGTCAGTCCCGGGGAGAAAATGCAGGGGGACGGGTCTGGCCAGCGCAGGCCTCCGCCCTCCCCACAGACCACGCCCCAACCCAATCAGGTCCCGCCCCTCCCCGCCCACCTTCTATAAGACCCGCCCCTTATCCCAGCCCACCTGGCCCTGGCCCGGTCAGGCCCCGCCCTCCCATCCAGACCACGCCCCTAAGCCCCACCACGCCCCATCCTGTCCCTTCATTGCCGGCCTCGAGCCCGGGATCTTACTCTCCCGGAGGAGAGCAGGTGCCGGGACAGGCAGCCCGCGGGATGCTGCGCTCCACGTCCACCGTCACCCTGCTCTCGGGCGGCGGCGCCCAAGCGCCCGGGACACCCAGCAGACGGGTAAGTAGCAGAGGAGCAGACCAGCCTGTCCCTGCCTGTGCTCCCTGTCCTCCCTGTCCCCCGTCCCCTCCTGTCTCTATCTTCCGTGTTCCCCCATTCTCCTGCCTTCTGTGTCCCCTTTTGTCCCCTTATGTCCCATCTGCCCCCTCCAGTCCCCCTAGGCTCCCCCATCCCCCTCTCCTCCGTGTCCCCTTGTGTCCCCTCCCTCTCCAGTCTTCGTGCCAACTTCATGAAAAGCGGGCTAGGGGATTTCTGGAGTTGAGCTTCCTGGTTTTTCCTCTTCCTGTCCTCTCCCTGGTGGTGTCACCAGGTTAAAAGACGGCAGAGACCCACAAGTGATGATTGTTTAAGATTCAAACTTTCTTCAGTCCTTGGATTGGCAGGAGGGAGGCAGCCTGTCCCCGCCAGTGCTAGGGCATCACTGCTTCTAGAGTGGGTGTCTCCATTTGTGCCTGTAAGCAAACCAGAGCTTGGCATCCCGCTGTCCAGCACCCACACCTGTGCCACCCGACCCAGGCTTGTGCTGCACCACCTTGGCTGCAGGCTGGTCCTGAAAGCTGGAGCTCCCTCCTGGCTGGGAGGTTTCCCCAGGGAAGCTGTTTCTTTGCAGTCTAGCAGCATCTTCTCCACTGCTTCAGATGCCCGTGAAGGAATCACCAAGTGTGTGCGGGGTGCGTCTCACACATTCCTGTTCCTTCAGAGGTTGGGGCCTCGGTGCCCACTGCTAGGTGCTTGGCTGGTGGCTTTTGAGTTCTGCCATTACTATGGTGTCCAGCACTTATCACTCAGCATCTCCTTACTGTCACTGAGGCTGCCTTAAGAGTTTCCCCTCCGTTTAGCTCAGGTGGTTAACTCTAGACCCAAGCCTCACTTAGGGACTGGGTCTGTGTGCTGATCTTATACCCATGCTTGTTTTCTTTGCTATACCTCAGCAAAGTGACAGTGCTCACTTTGTCAGCTAGCTACCTTTCCTTAGCTGTTGAAGAAAGTTCTGTGTTACTCTTGCGTGTGGACCAAGTGATAGGGCTTGTGTGTGTGTGTGTGTGTGTGTGTGTGTGTGTGTACACATACCAGGCTCCTGTGGCTAAAGAGGCTGTAGTCGTCCAGGCATTAATTTCACCAACTTCAGGGAGCTTGAGAGGACTTTAGAATTCCCACAGTGCTCCTCTTTTTCAACCTCTTCCATGGAGTGAGATTTACTGTGGTCACCGTGGGTGGGCCTAGGCCTAGCCTCACTCCCATGTGGGTACTTCCCTTTCTTTCTCTGTAAATCTTTGTTGATTGGAGGGAAGTTCTGATTGAGAATGAAGGAAGTCATTGAAAAGATGGTCCTGAGCTGGAGTGGGTCCTCTCCCTCTCCCCTAGGGCCTGGCGGGGTGGCCTGTTCGGTGCTGTGGTAGATGCAAACAAGACAAGGATACCTCATAATAGTTTGAAGTTCCCCCTCAAATATCTGCTCTTGAGTGTCTCTTTAGTGCCGGGTGCTTTGGTATCTGGTACACTGTGGCCCTGTGGAGACTGCTGTGGCTTTGAGGATGATGACACTGGCCTGGCGGGCTCAGCTGTGAGCCGGGCTGTATAGGGCAGTCCTGGGCACACTGCCACACACTCTGCAGAGAAGGTGTCTGCAGGTTTAGGGTCCCGCAGTTCTGCCCAGGACTGACAATGTCGCAAATGCTCTGTGTGTGGAGGGGGCATTGTGATCCATTGGTTCATTAGTTGGCTTCCTGAGTGAGCATTTATGGATCCAGCCATGGTGCGAGGCTGGGCAGGGCGCTCCACCCTACCCATGGAGGCAGACACTGTCATACACTGCTGTCACACAGTGCTGTGACTGTCGGGGTGGGCAGAGTGGTCTCAGAGCTCTGTGAAGTTAAAGAGTTCTTCAGGCCCTCACTGCCAGACAGGCATGAGGTCGGGCCTGCAGCACAAGCCACAGCTTGTAGACCAGCTGATGATACTGGGACATAGAAAGAGAAGCTATCATTTATCTCCATGCCTTGTGACAGGAGATGTACGACAGGGACATAGTGGATCCTCTTTGTGACAAACGTATACTTTTTAGAAAAAGAACAATGGAATGTCTGGATAATAAAATTGCAGGGTAAACAGATAATTGGGAAAGTGTCCCTGAGATTGCAACATCTTCACAAATCCCGGAAGGTTCCCTTGTTTGTCCCTGCTGATGGACAGCTGTGACCTTGAGCAGGACACACTGGGTATTAAAATGAGTTCTCTGTTCCACCCCCAGCACTTATCGTGTTCATAGCTTGGGGGCAGGGAGGAGAGCAGGCTGTGTTGGCCCAGGCTTCCAAGCTACCCGGTGCTGGCGGTGACAGGTGACAGCTCTAGTTCTACGAGTCAGTGGCCAAGGGCAGCATGGCCAAGCAGAGTGCCACCGGCTATCTTGTTCAGTGATGCCACCTGCAGCTGTACTTCCTTCTTATCTGAAATCATCTCTCCAGGGGGAGCAAACAGGTGGAGAGGGGCATTTTTCTTAGCTGATAAACAAAACTCTGAGAGGCAGTTGTGGATGCCAACCAGAAGGAGTTGTGAAATTAAAAAAAAAAAAAAAAAAAGCCCTGCCTTCAAACCAGTTGTGCACTAAAAATAGCTTCATCTATGGCAATAGCAGGGAGATACATTGTTTAGAGAATAACCATAGACAGAATGATGACCTTGGGGAATGGAGGGGGCAGTTTTAAAAATATTGACATTATAATGTGAGTTGGAAAAGAATTTTGTAAACAGAAATTAATTGCTGTGTGAACCTTTGCTGTGAAAGACCAGCGTGTGGCTAGGCTGTGCCTGTGGGGGCGAGCACCCCTGTGGTTCGTCCAAGCTGTCTCTGAGGGTGGGGCCAAGCGCCTGGCCATCAAGGGTGTTCTCCAGCACTAGCTCTGTTGACAGACGGACTGATGGCACTGCTGCTGGTGTCATGGCCCTTCCATGGCATGGAGACACCAAACCAAGGAAAACCCTGTGCTGTCCGTCCCACAGCTCTGTGGCATCTCACGGTCATCCAGGAGGGACGTGGGGGCATTTGCCTCCTTCTCTTTGGCTGAGTGCTAGCTCCCAAATGTGTCACATCTCTGACACTGGCCACAGTGAATTTTAAAATTGCAAACCCATTTCCCAGCTCCTCTGATTTGGGAGCCTCCTCCTTGCTCTTGCTCCTGCTGGGCTGCTCTCCGTCCTGCTTCCCAGAGGCCCCATTGCCCCTCCGTAGGCCCCAGGGTTGCTCTCCCTGCCTTCCTCCTTCTCTGCTCCGATGCGAGTGCTGTCCTTGGGAGTCTGTCTTGAGTCCTCCCTGCAGCTTGTTCACATTCCCTATGACTGGGGCAGGCTCTCTGGGGCCCTGATGAAGCCAGCTAAAATCTTGCTGGGACTCTAGATCAGGAGCCTTGAGGCACAGCCAGCCTGGGCCCTGTGACCCATCTGGGCAGGAAACAGGTGCCGTGGTGGAAACAGGTGAGGAGGTTGGCGGTCCTGGAAGGCCTCCAGATGTACTCTTGCCTCACCCTGTCGCACGCCGGAGTTTTATATCTTTGATTTTGCATGGAATCACCAGGAAGCTTCAAGTAGCTGTGCCCAGGCTGCGCTCTAGATCAGCTCAGCGGGAGCCTGAGAGATAGGGGAATAACAGCCAAACTTTGCAGGAGGCCTCAGGGCAATCCTGAGCACAGCCAAGGACATTTCTTTTTTTTTTTTTTTCCCCTTCCGTACCAGGGATTGAACTCAGGCCCTTGCGCTTGCCAGGGAAGCTCTGATTCTACTGAGCCATCTCCCAGCCACTGAGGACATTTCTTTAGCGTGGCTCCTCCCGACAGCTTTCTTGGAGAGAAGGACAGACGATCTTGGATCCGGGCTCCAGAAAGGTCCCTCGGGCCTTGTTGGAGGGAGGGGAAGGTGTTGGTGAGGGCGAGGCTGTGAGTAGGGGCTCTCCAGGACACACTGGTGGCTTTGTGCACTGTGGTTTCTCTCTGGGTCCTGGCACTTTGGGCACATTGTGTGCCCAGCTCAGAATTAAGCCAGAGAGAGCAGGGAGGAGAGGTTGCTCCTCCTACAGTGGGTTTTGTCTGAGGTAGCAGCCCTGACCTGGGAAAGCGCAGGTGGATGGGGAGACCAGCCCCTGCCCCTGGCATGACCCCACCTACTTTATGTGTCTCTAAGCTAAGTGTTGTGCTTTTCAGACTTAGCTACAAGATGGAACATTTCCTATCTGACCCTTTACAGCAGAAGGTTGCCCCACCCCAATGTAGGGGATCAGGCTTCAAGTTCAGGACCGCAGAGACCTGAGGGGCTGACCTGCTGGGCATGCTCTGCTCCCCACAGCCTGGCCTGCGGCTCCAGAGCTTGGATGCTTGTGTCTAGCTGAGGGAATCTTCACTTCACCCTCACAGTAGTCAGT
The DNA here is from genome assembly GCA_004027165.1 of Ctenomys sociabilis. Classification (NCBI taxonomy): domain Eukaryota; kingdom Metazoa; phylum Chordata; class Mammalia; order Rodentia; family Ctenomyidae; genus Ctenomys; species Ctenomys sociabilis. Next base: position 156,513 of record PVKA01000472.1, on the reverse strand, counting down.
GGAGTGGGCCGGGAGAAACACGAATGCTGTGGCTAATTTCCTTAGGGAAATTCATCTTTGGAAATGGCTAAGCAAACCCCTAATTAGCTGAGCTGTTCTATTCCCTGGTGTGAGCTGAAGTGCTGAGGCTGAGCCCATGGTGGCACTTGGGTCCCCAGAGGGCCCCAGGTAAGAGGTCAGAAGTGGGGCCCCAGAGGACCAAGCTCCCCGGTGCTGAGCTGCTAACAAAGGCTTGCTTGTACCTGTTCCTGTGGAAGAGGTGCATGCTGTCTGCTCCTCCCCTGCCGTCCCTCTTGGGGTTAGTTTGAAGAAAGTAGAAGAATCTCCCAGGGGTTTTAGATCTAGTCTCTTTTGTTTTAAAAAAAAAAAAAAAAAACCTCAGAAAACAAAACAAAAACCCAACAGACACTCACTGAGCAGCAGTGAATAGTATTCTAAGGGCTGTGAAAGCCAGAATGAACAAAGCTCGCCCCCCCTTGCAGCTTTCCCTCTGCCCATTGTGAAGTACAGAGAACACAGGAAGGCCTCAATGGCTGCTGGCTCCTTACCGAAGTGAGCAGAGTTAGGCTCTTCTTCCGAAGGTCTGAGTGGCTCTTCCTTGTCCTCCACCAGACCCTTTACTTCTTCTCCGTGTGGCACTCGCAGATTGTGAGTTTGCCTCTGGCCTATCTCTCCATTTTCCTCTCGTCCTCTAGCTCAGGTGGAGGAATATACTAACAACTATGCCCTTGGCCTGCTGGGAGTGGCTTGTGTGCTAGCAGGATGGTGGGTTCGCCATTCCTCATGGACCTGGAAAATCCTTCTATACCCAGCTCAAGGGTCATTCTAGGAGTCTTCCTTCCTGAACATTCCCACCTGCACTGAAGGCTAAGGTTCTCCTTCCTGTAGTCCCACAATAATGAAGAACAGTTGCAGATACTCTAGTACGTGCCAGAAATATTCTAAGCCCTTTACATGCTGGCTGATTTAATCCTCACCATAGTTCTTGGAGGCTACAGTACTATTAGCCATTTTACAATGCAAGTGACCAAAGCACTGCTGACTAAGTAGCTTTCTAAGGGTCTTCTAGCTAGTAGGTGTCAGGACCTATGGAAGCTCAGGAAGTGTAATTCCACCTGCTTCAGACCCGAGGCTGCTGTGTGCTCCTGTTCACCTTGTTGGAGGATGTTTCTAGATTATGAACTCTTCGTGGGCACAGCTGCTTCCTAGTCACATATCTCTTAAAACTATTTTCCGAGTAGTTGTGTCCAACAACTGGATATGAGGTATGCTGTGTGCAGCTTCCCGCTCTGATCCATGGGAGAGGACTGGTGCTTTCAAATCCTTCCTGTCTGGCCCAGCAGCAGCAGCAGGGATGGTGCTCTGTGTGTAATCTCTGCACAGTTCAGAGCTCAAGGGCAGAGACAGCCGTTTTGGGATCCCTGGCAATACGATGGCTCACCTGCTGCTCAGGTGCTGCTCATTCTGGGCGGCTTTGTGAATTCTGTGCCTGAGTTTTAGGAAACTATGGTGATCAGCATCATAAACGCCCAGAGATAAGCCTTGCTGGCTGAGCTCACCTCACCCAGGAGCTTTCCCTGAGCTACTGCAGGGATGGAGCGGAGGGAGGGCTCTGCTGGATCAGCCCAGCAGCTGCAGCCAGAGATATTTTTCCTGGCACTTCTGTTAGGACTTCAGAGCTCTTTCTAGACCTCTAGACTGTTCCATTTGCTGCTCTGAAGCTGTTCTGGACTGAGGAAAGACTGGCTTCTGATTCCCTCAAACATTCCCCTTTTTTTTTTTTTTGAGGGTATAGCCCAGTGACATAGCACACATTAGCACACATATATATATATATATAAACACTCCAACACAGATCAGCAGTCCACGATAGAAGTGGGTTATCCACAGAAGTTGTTGACTTGAGCCCTACACAGCTCAACATATTAATATGGCTTTACTTTATATACCTCGTTTTTATACTCTTCTGCTGGGTGGTTAAGACCAAGTTAAAGCAAGACCTATATAACAAGAAATTTAACTTTTGTATCAGATAAGGTCAGTCAGGTACCCTCAGGGTCTATCCTGTAACCCTGTACCGCTCTTTGTAGATCCCTTGTCAGTGTCAGATATGTGAATGAGTCACGGCCATTGCTTGACCAATTTGCTCTCTGTGGAAGCCTGAGAGAAAGTTTTCTCTCCCTGTGACTCTCCTTAGGCACACTATACACCATCGATCACATTCCTCTGTGGCTCCATAATCTCCTTGGCCAGAAAATTTGGGGCACACCTGAGTTCCATGATGTTACAGTACAGGTTCACCTATGTCCTGAGTCTTCACTGACCTTGAAAGGCTAAGGCCAAAACATTGGCTAACCTTGCACCCCTTCCATTTCTCCAATTTTTGATCTGTAAACTTAGGTTGTTAACCCTCAAGAAGAGAAGCTTGTTATTACCCTGCAACATATGCAGTAGGGTTTACCCACACTATTTGTCTAAATATCAGACATCATAGGCATAACATGGAACATGTATTTTCCATCAAGTATTGAGATACTAAACTCTAAGTCTGTACAGAATGCAAAGAAGAAAACAAAAATTTAAAAAATAGGAATTAAGACTTACATATATTTACATAGATATTTAGAAATTCATCCATATACAGCATTGTAGCAGGACTGTCTTGTGATATTTTTTCAAATGTTCCCTTTCAGCCTTTGCTATTCTCTAACTGGACTGATACTAATTTTGAAAGCAATGGTGGGATAGGGATAGCTCAGCAGAGCACCTGCCTGGCAAGTGCAGGTCCAAAAAAAAAAAAAAAAGTCATCATTATAAATACTAGAGAAATACTATTTCTTAGAGATAAACATCAGTGATTGGATTTCCTTAAGGATACTTTTTGTTCAAGTCACATGAATTATTAGGGTGTGTTTGGAAAAACTGAGAATGTTTTCACCCTTCTGCTCTGCAACTTCCTTCTCATGTCTGTAGTAGTGCCTCGGCCAGCTTGTTGGGAAGCAGCATGTGTAATCCTCTTCCAAGCTGGTCTAAATTGCTGGTGTAGTCATTGGCTGTGTATTGGCATTTAGAAGATGATAGCCTTGCTCTTTATGCTAGCATCAAAGCACCTCTGTGGACAGAAGGGGAGGCAGGGCCCTGGGCAGAGCTGCAAGCACCTGCACACCTGTCCCAGAGTTTTGAAGTCAAATTGTTAGTTTACAAGTTTGTTTCATTTTATACATTGTGCTTACTTTTGGGCAGTATCTACCCTGGGATACACAGAGCTCAGGGTGGGAGCATCTGAGGGAGAGCTGAGGAAAACCAATATCTGGGGCGAGCAAGAAAGGGCAGGCTCACTAGGAACAACCAGCCATCTGACTTCTAGGTGACTCCATTGGTCCCCTTTCTATGATCCTGAAGAATGTTTGACTAGGTAATCAACCAATCAAAAGGCCCTTAGGGATCACTTGGCTAGAGTACTCAGCCAGTCAGATGGTGCTTTGGGTTCACATAGCTAAGGCAATTGGCCAATCAAAAGGCATCACAGACCTGGTGTCCTAGATCCATTGATTAAATTGTCTATTTTCACAAGAAGCAGGGCCACCAAGTCATATATACCTGCTTCATTGTGAAGCTTGTAGGGTGATAGGGAAATGACATTATCTAGATGATAGCAGAACTCTCTAACATTCACAGAGGCTGGATATCCATTCCTGGATATGATTCTTGTAGTCTGGGACGTGGGGATGGGTGGGTACCCTTCGTGGCTGGGCAGGCGGGGCTCTCAGAGGCTGGCTGTCAGCTAATATGGATCTGTGACCCCACTGCTCAGGTTAGGCTGGACTGAGGAGGGAAGGAGAAGTTACTTTGCTAGGGATTCCATGAGCACTTCCATATACCAGGTGGCTGCAACAATGTGTATTTCTTTTCTGGCAGTCTTAGAGGCTGGCATTCCAAATCTAAGGTGTTGGCAGCCTTGATCCCATCAGAGGGCTTCGAGGACCTGGTCCATTCGGGTTGCTCTTGGCTTGTGTGTCCACGAGCTTGTCCCCCACCTGTCCTCTGTGTCCTAGTTTCCTGCTTTCATAATGACACCAGTCATTTGGTTTTAGGGCGATGTCTGTGCCCTCATTTTTACTTGACAGTCCCTGGAAAAGTCCTATGTCTAATAAGGCCATGTTATGAGAAACTAGGGTTGGACTTCAGCATGTGACTGGTTGGGGTGCACAGTTCAACCCATAAAGGCGCAGTGGTGTTCCTGTGAGCCATGCCCCAAGGTGGTGACAGAGAGCTTTTCAGAGCTTCAGTGATGACATGTGCCACCCAATTGCCAACCTCTATGGCATTTCATTGAGGAATACAAGGCATGTCGCCTGCTAACCCTCATACCCTGCGAGAGCTGGCAGGCCATGGAGACTGCCTGGGTGTATGTGTGCCTCAGTGCTGCTGCTTCCTCCTTCCAGGCCCCGCAGAGAGTCAGCAGCCTTCTTGAAGGCAGGACTCTGAGAGGGCCACTGCTCAGGGTCCCAGTGGGATGAGAGGGTGCCCGGCACACAGGCTGGGCATGGGGTTAGCCACTGTTGTTGGACCTGCCCTTCAAATGCAGGAGGGACTCAGGAAAATCACTCAACCCAGCCCCCTTGTGTTGGTGGAACACTGATAAGCCATGCAAGTTCTGGATTTGGTCACTGCTTTTGTATTTTAAGAGAAATAAATAGTACAATTTAGCCTGTGTGTGTGTGTGTGTGTGTGTGTGTGTGTGTGTGTGTGTGTGTATGCCTGCGCTGGAGACTGAATCCAGCTCTTGTGAGCTCTAGGAAAATACTCTGCTCTGAGATACATCCCTAGCCCTGGACTTTGGAGAATCACTTGGGCTCCTTTATCCCAATTTTTCAGTGACCTTTCTCAACAGCCTGTAGTGAGCTGGTGAGAACTGAGAAAGGATCAAGCCAGCAAGGAGCTCGGACGCACCATCAGCTCACCCTTGCTATGCCCTTGGTCCTCTGAGCCTTTTCAGCTGTCTGTGTTTAGTCTGTATTCAGAAAATACAGGTAGCTTTGATTTTTTTTCTCTCTCTCTCTTTTAGACTGTAAAATCCTCAGCACTAGCTATTTGTAAGTGAACCCAAATAGAATGGGAGGCGTTGTGTGTGTGCACAGTGTGTGCAGACATCTCCAGCTGCCCCTTCCGCAGCACTGGCATGTCGCCTGCTAACCCTCATACCCTGCGAGAGCTGGCACCCACCCAGCCCACCATTTGGCCTTCAGTCCTTAAGTCTGACTGCCCGAAGTGCCTCAGCTCGGCAGGGTCATGCCAGTCCAGGTGTGACAAGTGTACGGAGCGTATGCCAGAATCGGGCTTCCTTCTGAGGCTGGATGCCTCTGCGTTTGGTCACGCACCCAGCCCTCCAGGGCCTGAACAACGTCTGCCTGTTGGATATCGTGGGCAGTGCTGCTGAGAAAGTGCCCTGGAAGGAAGGCGTGATCAAGTGCCACACGCTGTCACAGAAGAGTTAAATACAGAGGCAAAGGGAGGGCGCCTCCTTACCCTGGGTGCCGAGCCCGTGCCTAAGAGGGCATCGCTGTGTACTTTTGGGCTTGTGTCCTGCTAGCTGCATGTGACTAGCACCTGTGAAATGAGATTATTCTGTCCAGGTTGCTGGAAACCCCAAGTCATGTGAAAAGGTTTGAAGTCTCTGAAGACATCCATTTGTTTGAGCCGAAAGCTGGCGGCACCTGTGCTGGGCTGGGCATGGGTGGCCTCACCCTCCTGGTCTGCTGTGTATTGGGTGCAGTGGCCCCACTGCTAGGGCTGGTGCCACCTGCGGGGATCCCAGGGCACCTGATTTCTCGCTGCTTCCTGATTGGCCTCTGCCCTCCTCCTCCTTTAGGCAAATGTCTGCAGACTGCGGCTCACTGTGCCTCCTGAGAGCCCAGCACCCGAGCAAGTGGAAAAGAAGACTGTGAGGAAGGAGCAGGTGAGGCCGTTTGGTGTCCAGAGTAATCCATACCTGGAGTCCTTCACCAGGCTGCTCAGGGGAGCTATGCCCTGACCTCTGTCCCTGCCCTCAGACGTCAAGCTCTTGCTACCACTGGGCCAGTTAAGCTCCATTCCTTGGTGAACTCTGGCTCTTTGCTATCCTGGGGATGGTGGCCTCAGTGACAGGTCTATGGCTGAAGCAGCCTGGAGTGGCTGAGTCAAGGGACTTTTGGAGAGGTCCTCAGTCCTGGGTGTGGCCATTGGAAGCCTGGCTGGGCAGTGAGGTGACCCTGGTGTGTGTGAAGGGTGCTTTCTTACAAACAAATGTATGTGTGCCAGCGCTGAGCTGATGCCGAGGCTGTGGAGACAAGTGTAACCTTGTCCTTGCCATGGAAGGACTCACTGCTTTCCAGATGAGCTGCAGGGCGATGTCACACCACTGTTTAGGCCCAGTATTGTGAGAGGGCTCCGGGAACACAGAGGAGGGGTTGGGGAACAGCTGGGCAGGTGCTACCGAGGTGCAGAGGGCACCTGCTGAATGCCAGGCTGTGAGAGGACAGGAGGGACCGGAGTGGTGGGCTTGGACATACCTGCCGTCCTTGGGACAGATACGCAGGTAAGACAAGAAAGGACAGGAACAAAAGCACTGTATACATTTTGCAGGCTGGGCAGCAGCAGGACTAATGGGCACAGACAGGCAAGACAGGGGGACAGGAACACAGGGACCAGGTGCTGTTCTTCCTGGGCTCATGTTATATGAGTCTAAAATAATAAAGTGACATACAAAGTCTTATGGTAAACAGGACCATTAGGCAGTAGTTCTCCATCAGTAGTAAGGAAGCTTCTGCCAGCCAGGTCTATGAGTGACTGTCCCTGGGTACACTGCTATCTCTGTCCCGCTCCCTCCTCACCCGCCTTTCTGCTTCCTGCTTCCTATGAAAGACAAAACACTGGAGGGTCTCATGGGATAGTGGATGCCAGAGGACAGGAGTGGGGCAGAGGGAATGAGGTCCTGACTGCAGAAAAGCTAGAGGAGACAATTGGCAGGAGGGGCCTGGGGGACGTGGGTTCTGGACAGAAGGAGGAGAAAACGGCTGGGCTTGGGATGCCTCACACCAGGCAATGCTCAGAGGCAAGTGAGGTCTGGGCTGGAAGGGCTCCATGTGGTCAGCATGGGAAGAACGGGAGCACCAAAGACAATAATGAAGGGCTGGGGAAATAGCTCAGCAGTGTAATCGCCTGCCTCAGAAGCACAAGGTCCCGAGTTTGATCCCCTGTACAGCAAAACCAAACCAAAACAAAAACAATAATGACAGCTGGGCATGGTGGTGCACACATTAGGCTGAGGCAGGAGGATCATGACAATTTTGAGCCAGCCTGGGCTACGTTAACAAGACTGTCTCAACACCCCTCTCTCTCACCTAAGAAAGTGATAACAGTGTAGGCTGAACAGCCCTAATTGGAAAATCCTAAATCCAAAATGCTCCTAAATCCATGACTTTTTGAATATAGACTTGGTGCTCAAAATACTTTAGGTTTGGAGCACTTGGGATTTTGAATTTTTGGATTAGGGATGCTCAACCAGTAAAGCCTATGGACAAAATCCAAACACTCCCAAATATGAAACACTTCTAGCCCTGAACATTTCAGATAAGGGATGAGTAGCTTTTAGTGGGTTATGATACCCTGAGTAATAATAATAAATAATGACAATAATAAAATCTACAACCATAGCGCTAGTCAAAGAGGGAGGGAGGGGGGAGGAAAGGTTTTCTACAACTGCAGCTCATTAATCTGGAAATTCTGTACCCTGAAGGCCTGGACAGGCCCCTCCCTGGGAGCAGGGTCTGGGTGGTGAGAAGTGGCCCAGGATACTCACATCTCTCGAAGCCTCACCAGCAGGGGCCACACTGATTCGGAAGGGATGGTGGGTGACCATGCAATCAGGTGGCCCAGCTGAGTGTCTCTGACAGGCACAGCCCACTGTCACCTCCATCCAAGCTGATGCCTTGGCTCATAAGCACACCCCATCACCAGTCCTGACCCAGCTGAGCTAACAGCAGGAGCAGAAGAACCCCAAATATGGGGCATTCTACAAGAACTGTTGGCCTGAACCCCTCCGCGAATTCCATGTTGTTTGAGAGAAGATGACAGTCTATCCCAGGAAAGAGACACAGAGGAGACACAGGAATGAGTCCAGGATAGATCTCAGGGCAAAGAACTTTATAAGAAGTGCATTGCAGTAATTATGTGATTTTGAGTGTGAGCCATGTAGTAGATAGTACTAAATACATGCCCACTTTCTTCCCCATGGTTATGTTCCGATGGGGGTACAGTTTAATTGTTCATCCAGCTTCTCTGTGGCATTGCACATTCACCAAAGAACATCTTTGGGGGCACACTCCTAACCACAGATGAGCAGGAGCGGGGGCCCATGAGGGCTGTGGCCCTCTGCCCTCAGCATGGCCTGACCTGCCTGTCTCTTCAACGGGTGGTTCTGGGCACAGGGGATGCTCACAACAGGCCATCTTTGAAGAGAAGTCAAGTTGGAGTGTGGGGCAGGACACGGGCCTCGGGGCTGTCCTGGCTGTGGGCTGTAGAGGACCAAGCAGGGCTGTGGCCCCTTGGAGAGTGAAGTACGGGAAAAGGAGGAGGCTTGCTGTGTTAGCCCCGCCAGACTACCCCTCATTCTGCAGGTGCCTTTCAGGCTTGCTAAGCCACAGGAACTTCAGTCTGTGTGCTGAACACAGAGCCTTCACATGTGACGGGGCGGAGGTGGCCCTGGCAGGGCGCCGGCTTTCTCCCCAAACCCCTCCACACACATCCTACTATGGGTGTGGAGGACTCCCCTGCTCCCAGAAGCTTGGGGAAAGCCCGGGTGGCCACTGTGTCCCTTTGTCCTGCACTGGGAAGACAGAGTGCAGAGGCGTGACTCACCAGAGAACTGGGGTAGAGAGGAGGGCGGGACAGCCGCTTCCCTGTACTGAAGTCCTTCCTGGGTGGCGGCAGAACATGAAGGCTCTGGTGGTGACCCAGAGGCCGTTCTGAGGGGCCTGGCCACCGTGTCCTGCCTGGTCCTGGTCATGAGTAATGGAGAGTCCTCACGCCAGCGAGGGTGCTGGGCGGGGCCACTTCTGACATGGTTCCAAAGAGCTTGCCCCTCCCCCGGACCCACAGACTCCCAAAGCCTCCTGAACTCCAGGTGACCTTCTGGGCCAGATACACTGCGCCCTCTGAGGGGTGGTGAACAGGGCCTGGGCTGGTGTGGCCTGGATCTGGAGGTGGAGACTGAAGTCCTGACTGACTTCAGTGAAGACATGGTTAAGGAGGGTTCCCAGGGCTGTGAGAGCCACTGCTGGCCCAGGGCAGCTGGGCCTTATTTTCTGATGTTGCTATAGCAGCTGCTTCGTATTCTGGGATGCCGTAGGGCAGCTGGTGAGATGTGGGTGGCTCTGCCAGCTGGACGTGCTCCCATCCCTGGTCTTGCATCATTGGAGAGGAATTCCTCCCAGTGCAGGTGTGCCCAGGAAGGTGTCCCTAGGAAGGTGTGCCCCAGAGGCTGCCCTCACCTAGCTGCTCCGAGGTGTTTGGACGCTGCTGGAGGCAATTACAGCAAGGCCAGAGGCTTGGCATGGTGTTAGGGTTAGGGTTAGGGTTAGGATCGAGGTGTGCATTTGGGAGCTTCTCTTCCACACACCAGGAGCCTGGCACTGTTTCCTCTTCTGTTCTTCCTCTGCGAGGCCTTGGGTGCTAGGGGCTGCTTTCTGCATGTCACAGATGGGCTGCTGGACTCTACCTGCCCCATCTCTCCATCTGGCTTGAGGATGTCTCTAAGAGAGTTAGTCATGCCTTGCAGGTGTGGCTCGTTGTAGTCTGGGTTAGGCCCCGTGCCTGGTAGCCTAACCCCAGGGCCCTGGAGCTTGCCTCTCCCTGTGCTCTCCTGCAGTCATGCCCCTCCTGAGCTGGCTCTCCTGTGTCCCCTGTGTCCTCCTGGGCTGGGCCCTCTGCGTCCTTCTGGCGTGCTCCATCCTTCTCCATAATGTGAGCCTCGCTTGCCCCTGCAGTGAGCCCTGCCTCTGCATTCTGCACACCCCTGACTACAGAGGACCTGCTTGTGAGGCCTGGGGCCGGTGGTCTCGCTGGAGCTGAAAGGTGCTTAGTTCACACCCTCCTTCCTTGCCCAGCTTCATCTCTGTGCAACTTTTGCAAACCATAGTCCCAGTACTTGATGGTGTGCCCCTTAACATCAGCATCTAAAAATATGAAATCTGGGTCACTTCTGTGAGTAGATTCTCCAGAAGTTCGAGGCAGCACCAGATCTCGAGCAGGATGTAGGCACACAAGCTTGTGTGTCCTGGCCCCGCACTTCTTCCCCCAGCAGGTGCCCATCCATGTCGGGTCCCTGGGAGAAGCAGGGCCTCGTACCACATCGGGTATCACATGCATTTGGGTCCCTAGCCCTGCTGGGGAGGCTGGAGTGGGGGAGAAGAGGAGGAAGGGGTGCCAAGGCTGTGCCTCTTTCCTACCACTCCGGAAGTCTGAGCTCCCCACCCTAGGGTGGCCACTGCCTTGGTCCCCATCTTTCCTCCACAAACAAACCTTTGGTTTTTTAGGATCTGAGCCCTCCTGGGGTGGTTTATTTTCAGTAGAACTGTCCTCCTCACGCAGCCCTCTGGGAGTTAGCCTTGGCCGCCCCCACAGAGATGGCAGTGAAGATGCAGCCGTAGAGAAGATGGTGACTTTCCAATTATAATAGCCACATCAATGCCCAGTGCAGCTCCTGGGCTTCTGTCCTGGTGAGGGGCCACCAGTCTGGACTCAGTCCTGAGGGCCAGTCCTCTCGAGCAACCCTGCTTGCTCCGATCACAGCTCAGCTAAAACTGACCAACTATATTGCCTCCAGTTTTTTCCTGGGCTGGTCTGTGCCCACTAGAGGGCTATTTATGTCTCTCAGACGCATGGCATGTCTCCCTCAGAACCTCTCCAGGCTGCGGGGTCTCTGCAGCCGCCTCTCAGTTCACCCAAGGCCTCTTTCACCCAGTGAAAGCTTTGCTCCGACCTTTCCTGGCTGCCTTGTGTCTTGGCTGCTTTTCCCCTCCAGGACCACAAGCTCCAGGCTCCAGGCTGTCTCTCTCACGCGGTACCAACCACTGCTACAGAGAGTATCTCATAGTTTCTGCAGAGTGTGTGTGACATCTTTTCAGGCACAGACATGCCGAGAACAGAGGCAGCTTCTTCAAACTCTGTCTCCTCGGAGCCCAGTGGCTCCCTGCCTCGTCCCGGGTAGCTGTTTAATGAATGGTCCCTGGGCTGGGGAGACAGCTCAGCAGTCTAAGAACCTGCCTGGCAAGCACAAGGACCCAAGTTCGATCCCTTATACTGCTTGCCGTGATAGCTCCTTGCTGAGCCAGCCACTGGAACCCAGTATGGTGGAGAACAACTTTAATCTCAGCTCTGGGGAGGCTGAGACAGGAGGATCGCTATATGTACAAGCTGCATAGTGAGACCCTGTACCAAATAAATAAATAAAATTAGAAGAGTTTCTCTAATAATAATACTAATCATAATAATAATGAATGACCCTTGAGTGTGACGATCGCATTTGGTGTTGGTTACCTTGGGCTGCTGTGAACTGCATGAATCATGTGGGTTGAGTGAGGACTGAGTCCTGTCATAGCATGGGTCGCTGGAGGGCTGCCGTCAAGGTGTTCCTCGTGGAGCCGCAGGTGCAGGCGCAGGCTCCTTCTAGGCCCCTGCAGCTTCTGGGGGTTCTTAGCAGCCCTGGCTGTGGCTGCGCCCCTGCAGTCCTCAGGACATGCAGTGCTCCTGTGTTTGTATCTGTCAAAGGCCAAACTTCTCCCTTTTCTCAAAGGATGCCAGGAAGGATGGATTAAGGCTCACTCTAAAGACCTCATCTGCACTCAACCCTGTCTCCACATAAGGTCAGCTGGGGAGGTGCTGGGGTTAGGAGTCCAGCACATCTCCGTGGGGGCACTGTTCAGCCTATAAGAAGTTTCTTCATGTTATATCATCACCTCACATTGCATGGACAATTAGATTCAATAGCTGTGAGCTTTTATTTGCTTGTTCATAAATCTAGGATATGGGAGAAGGAGTGTGGAACAGTTTTAAATATGGGACATGCTTATAGAACTGTGGAACATTAGAATTAAGATTGGCCATAGGTCGTTTGGAAATTAAGTATCTATCATTCCCAAAGAATTTTAACGTATGTGTCCAGATCCTATCCAAATTCCTATGCCCTATATTCCTTTGCATGCATGAACACACACACACACACACACACAACCAGGACCAACTATGAGATGCGTGTGTTGCAACAGGATCTTGCCAATCCTGGGTTAAATCTGAATGAGTCTGGCCTGGCTGATGGGCCCTCGTGGTGTGAAGCCCTCTGCAGCTCGACAGACTGCTGTGAAGCAGACAGAATTTCAGCTGCCCTTGTCTAGGGTTGTAGGTACCCTGCTATTAAAAAAAAAAAAATCATCTCTTTATTTATTTGGTACAGGGTCTCACTATATAGATTGGACTTGTAGTGATACTCCTGACTCAGCCTCACTAGTTCTGGGATTACAGGTGTGCACAACCATACCTGGTTTCCATAGCTGGCATGGTGCCTCTGGCATTCCAGGGCCGGCACAGCATGTGGTACTGGGGATTGAATGGGTCCTTGCATTGCCAGGCATGTGCTTAGACTGCCAAGCTATCTCCTTAGCCTGCTCCTTCCTATCACAGCAACCGTTCTCGGCCTGGAGCAGCTGAGTGAAGGCAAGCAGAGGTGTGGTATCAGCGGAGAACCGGGGGCGAGAGCTCTCGTAAGCAGCACAGTGCTCCCAAGGGGGGAGCCCTTGCCACTAGGTTCATGGCCCTTTCCCTTACAGCTGGGTGAGTCATCCTGCAGGTTCTGGCGGCTCGACTATTTATACAGTGCTTAGTGTTGCCAGGTGAGGAAGGCTGCTGAGATGATTCAGAGGAGCAGGAGGGCGGGTACCCTTCCAGAGGTGGTTCTGTCAGCCCTGGAGGGCCACAGGAGGCCAGGGCTTCCTGCTCTGTCTCTCTCATCTGCTGGGCAATGCTGGGCCCTTCAAGTCATCTCCAGGGCCCCATAGCAAATGCAGATGCTAGCCCAGAGCCGGTGTTCTTCCAGATGTCTGGCCACGGAGCTGATGTATCCATCTATGGACCACCATTTGCAAACAGCACAGGGCTGATAGCTGAGGTTAAGTCAGATCAGGGTGGTATTAATACAGGGAGATAAACTGATCTCAGGTGGGTGAACTCCAAATGATATAGGGAACCTCCAAATGACTTAGGGAAAAATGATCTCCTGACCTGACCTGGATGAGTTCGTGTTCTCTAAAACCAAAGAATTAATTTTAGGAACAAATGGAGGTTATGAGCAGAACAGACTTATTGAGGGAAAGAAAGCTTCTGTCCAAGAGAGGGAGAGGAGGGGCGTCCCGAGTGGGTGGTCCCCAGGAAGTTTTCTCTTCCAGGATTTTTATAAAGGAAAACCATGTGGTGAGGCAGTCAAAGGTGTTGGAGAAGACATGGGAGCTCTCTTAGATGGGAATGAGGTGGGACAAAACTGTGGTCAACCAATGAGATTACAAGCACCATTGCTCAGGTAAAAGTGATTAAGTCCAGGACCAAATGGGAAAGCGAGTCACGTAGCAAGCGGGCATGAATATGGGACAGGGTCTCTTCCTGTTGGGGTTTGGGCTAGTAATTCAATAGGGCTCTTTCAAGGTGATTGATACCTATTTAGAAATATCCATCCCTGATGCCCATCCCTAGGGAAGTATGTAGCTGTGTTTGTTTCCTCTTTTTGTCTTAGTCTTGAGGTCTGGTCCATATGGGAGTGTCTGTCTTTTTCCAGTTGTAAAGTCTTGTCTTCCATCTTGTCTCTCTGAGGGCCTGGCCCTGTCTGACTGCCTAGAATATTTCTATCTAAGCTGCCTGCAACTGTATCAACTGCCTCACAGCCCCCTCCCCATGAAAGGCAGAGCTAGGAATACTGTCTGCAGCCTCTGACCTGCACAGCCATTTTCCTGTCTTCTGAAGCTCTGGGAAGCAACCAACTCTGCAAGGCCACCCAGCAAGCCACAGTGCAGTCACAGCTCTAAGGTCGGTCGTCGCTGGCCATGTAGCCCTGGGAGTGGCAGCTTGCGTTCTGCTATCAGGCAAAGTCTACTTCAGATGTTTACGTTTTATCAGTCAGGGTTACCCAGGGTGTGTCCTACATACCTGGCTCCAGAAAAGCAGTTCCTGATTTTTTTTTTCCCTCCCAGATATTCCTCCCTTTCACCAGGAGGCTGCTGAACCTGTCAGCTGTTGTCTGAAGAGAAGAGCTAAAGCGCTGTCCTGAGGCTACGACCAGGGAGGCTGCAGTCAGTAAAACTGTCCTTTCTGGGGTTTCAGCGTGGCTGCGGACAAGCGGTCTCATTTAAATATTCTCAAGGCAATCAGTCTGTGTCAGAGTGTGAGACTATTCAGTCTGTGATATTGTCAAAATAACAAGTGTTTTGATAAACTAAAGGTTTCCATTTCTCTGAGAATACAGGGCTGGCTCTTCCTTCCCTGCTTCTCTTCCGGGGCGTGGAAGGGCCTCAGGTTCTGCTCTTAACCTTCATTTTTGTCACAGAGAAGGCAAAACTATGTAATGCATGAGTAATGGGCAGATGAGGACGCCGAAGATGGACCCACAGGCCAGGCAGGCCGGTGTGCATTCCTGCACGCGCTGGCAGGAGCGCTGGATGCCTGTGGCAGTCTCTTGGCAGTGCCAGGGCAGCAGCTGCCCTTTGGCAGGAGGGACAAAGGCCAAAGCAACATGTGGAGGAGGTAACTTGGCCTCTATTTCACCAGGTCATTTTGTTACCGGGTTTGTTGCTACAGTTCCCTTCCAGGTTCCAGGCTCCAGGCTCCAGGCTCCAGGCTCAGGTTTCAGGTTTCAGGCTTCATGTTCCAGGTTCCAGGCTCTAGGCTCCATGTTCCAGGCTCCAGGCTCTAGGTTCCAGGCTCCAGGTTCCAGGTTCCAGGCTCTAGGTTTAAGGTTTCAGGCTCCAGACCCCATGTTCCAGGTTCCAGGCTCTAGGTTTCAGGTTCCAGACTCCAGGCTCCAGGTTCCAGGTTCCAGGTTCTAGGTTCTTTGTATACTGAGCAAAGAATTGGTGAAGACAAGTGTTAACAGTAGGAAGGTTTTACCTTCATTAAAGGGAGGACAAGAAAGAGCTCTGTAGAGCCAGTTGGGGCCATGTAAATGTAGGGGACTCCCAGCACACCCTACAGTGTGAGGGTGGGCCACGGCGCATAAGGACACAGTGGCTGAGAGCTCGGTGGCAGCTGTCCTTTCTGTACTGCCCACTCCCCAGGATGATGTCCGGTCTGGGCTGTGTTATTCTGCTGGAGTTCTCCTGAGAGGCGCAGGTGCAGGGCCTTAGCAACTGTTTTGCGCTGGCCCTGGGCTTTTCTTGTGAGTGGCCAGGCTGACTCCCCAGCCAGGCTGTCACGCCCTAATGTCCTGCTTTAATTCCTTCCTGTCATGATCCTCCTAAGTCGCACTGGCAGCCTCAATGCGTGACCCACTGCCCGTCCTGGCCTCTGCTGCCACCAGTTTAAGTTAGTGAAATTGTTTCTGCGGTTACTTATTCCCGAGAGCCCTCGGCTCCCAGATTCTCTTCCTTTGCACAGCTCAGTCCCTGTGTCCAAGATGGACCCATACTCCAGCTATGTCAGCACAGACCCAACCCCACACGGTTGGCCTGCTGTCCTTTAACTGTCTGTGCACTTCTCTTTGTGACCAGTATTAGGGCCTGGTGGTGCAGATGGCAGGTATGCCTCTGGCTTCGTGGTGTTCGCTGTGATGTACGAACTCTTATTCTAATTCAGGAGCTGGAAAACATGACCAGCTGTCACTAATCCAATGCCCTCTAGGGTCGGTGAGCCCTTGACAGCAGAGATTGAGACAGTTGCTCCTAATTTCCAGTTTGTCTGTCCTTCCTTCCTTCCTTCCTTCCTTCCTTCCTTCCTTCCTTCCTTCCTTTCTTTCTTTCTTTCTTTCTATTTTAGTATAGGGTCTACAGGGTCTCACTACACAGATTGGATTCATAATGATCCTTCTGCTTTCAGCCTCCCATGCACTGGGATTACAAGGCACATGCCACTACGCCAGTCTTATTTGCCATCTCAGTGCACCCCATGGGGCGGGGCCGACACGGCATGCCTGGTATCGAACCCTAGTCCCTGCATCTGCCTAAGCAGGCACTTTAGTCGGCTGAGCTATCTGGCGGGCCCTTCCTTCCCAGGTTTCTAAGGGGCTTGCTGCTCACTGTGTCTCTAGGGCAGCAGCCTGGCTGAGTGTGGAGGTGCGCTCGCAGGAAACACCCTCATGGTGAGAATGTGCATGCGTGTGCTTGTCACACCTGTCCTCCAGCCTGATGCCTGTCACTTCGGGGCAGGGGAAGAGGCCCTGTTGCTTGGTTGTTCCCTCTCCCTTCTTCACTAATAAATCTCTTTTCATTGCTTCATTTACTGGGACTTTTGTTTTCAGGGAGATTCACTCAGTGGTGTTACTACTCAGAAAGAAGGCCTGTCCTAGGTCTCGTGTATATTTTTAAATTCGGATTTTTTAAATATCAAGTAGCACCATAAGGGGAGTTAAAACCCTTTAAGTATGGAGCAGTCAAACATGTACAAAAGGAAGGCCAAAGTGTGAGGGGTCTCTGCCCCGCCCAGCAGGTCGCCCCGGGAGTAAAGAAGTAGCCCCAAATATTTTGCCATGTTACTCTTGAAGATCCTTTCTTAATAGTATTATGGTACTTCCATTATGCCTAAAAATTAGTATTTATCTTACAGTGAGACATTTTAAAGGCCAGCAGAGGAGAAAAGTTCAGCCATAAACGTTGCCGAACACGTCAGCTCTTATTTTCCCTACATTCTTCAATTTTGGCTCTCAAGCATGCTGATATTTTGTAGAAATAATCATCTCTGTTCTTCAGAGCTTCTCTGCAATGAGGTTGACATCAGCTTGGCATTCATCCACTAAGAGGAAGGAAGGAAGGTGTCCCTGGGCTGGACCACTCTGGGTGGTCCCCAGCCCACCTCTAGCTTCATAGTCCCCAATCACTCAGCAAATGTTTATTTAAAAAGTCACTGCGTGTCTGTCTCTGCTGGGTGCTGAAGGTTGTCGGGGGAAAGGAGACAGACAAGATGTCAGCTTCCTGGAGCTGGCAGTAGCAGAGAGCCGGTCTTCCAGGGAGCAGGAGCTGTGAGGGCCCTGGCACCAGGGACCGGGCTCCTGCGTCCTTGGCCCCAGACTCTGGGATGGGCTTTCTGTCCTGATTCTCAGCTAGTTTGGAGGCAGTGGAGATAAGGAATGAGCTTAGATTTGGAAAGGCAGGGAAAGCTCAGTGCTCACTGCAGGGTGAGGGTCAGGACAGGGCAAGATGGCACGCTCAAGTTCCCAAGCAGCAAACCTTTCTCCTCCCGTCTTCATACATAGCTCTGCTTCCCTTCCCTTACTCCACTGTGGTTGGCAGCTCCAAAGCCTCTGGTTTAGATCTTGACAGTTCAACCACTTTTACAGTTTCTGTTTTAAAAAATTAAAATAAAAACGATGAGTTCCACAATAATGTTTGGCTTTTGTACACTCCTCGCCCCTATGAAAGAGTGCATAGGAACTCAGAGAAGATAATGACAACAGGCTTACTGAGGAAGTGGTTGTAAGATTTGGAGCGCATCTTTCTAGAAGTTTTACACAAACACATATTCCTTATTACTGTTTTGAGACAGGGTCAGGCAGGCTGGGCTTGAGCTTGGGACCTCGTGCCTCACCCTCCCAAGGGCACCGCTGTGCCTCACTCAAACACGTGCATTCTTAAAGCAAACATGGGAACGTGACATTCACTCTGCCCGCTCCCCTTGGCTCCTGCCCCCTCCACAGCACTCTGCCCACCCAGGCTTTGTTTTGCAGGAACTGGGCAGAGTCTGTGCTCAAGTCGGAGCTTTGTTTTCCACTCTGTAGGGAGTTTCTTTTCTTTAGCTACCGCCCACTGTGACTACAGGGACTGTGACTGCCCCCTGGGCCTGCCCACCCCTCTAAACTTAGGAGCCCTTTCGAGGTGCCACTGGGTTCAATGCGCATGCATGTGCGTGTGTGCGTGTGCTGGGGCAGACCCTCCAGGCTCACCTCCCCCACACAGGTGTGCAGGATGGACTTGAGGGAAGTGTTTACTTCCTGATAAAAATCTCTAATTGTAAAAAAAAAAAAAAAATCATCAAACACATAATTCAGAAGTGCACAAGCAAACACCAAAAAGTCATTCCAGCCCCAGCAGCCTGGTGCCACCCTACAGCCTGCTCAGAGGTCACTGATGTTAACAATTTGTCATGTGTCTTATTCTAGGCTTTTAAGAAAAAGTTTAGCGCTGGTTGTGGAGGTGTACACTTGTCATCCAGTACTCAGGAGGGCAGGAGAGCCCCCAGGCACCAGGGCTTAGACATCAGTGACAACGGGGCTCCCCAAGGTCAGGGTGGTCCCAGGGAGGTTAGAGGAGCCCGTGTCTCTGCGAAGCCCTGCTAGGGGCCCAGCTCCTTGGTTGCCTCTATCCCCTCTTGTGTCTCCGAGGCTCCTGCTCTGTCCTCCTTATCCTGTACCTGGCATACCCTGAGGTCTGAGGAGGCAACCCTAGAGCCACCCAAGGCTGGCTGGCATTGACATGTGAGATCCTTAACAAGTTCCTGTTTTGTTATTAAGTTTATTGGCACATTATAGACATACATAACAATCCCATCATCACAGGGAGTTGATACCTGCATAGGATGTGTCTTGGTTTCACTTTTGCTCCTGTTCCCCTGCCCGCCCTTCAACTCCTCTGCCTAGTTACAGAGCCATTTTATCCTTCTTTTCTCATTTGTTTTCTTTTCCCTCCCTTCCTTAGCAAGTTCTTTTTTGTCTCTGAACTTCAGTTTCTGCAGCTAGGAAGTGGGAAGAAACTCGATGGAGTGCAGCTGGGGGTGCCGAGGAGCACCCCCAGTCCTTCAGGCTCAGCTTCAAGTCTGCCTTCCTGCTTCCCGAGCTCGATGGCAGACAAGTGTACCTGACATGGGCTTGTGATCCTTAAGGGGATTTGCATTTCAAGAGCCAGCAATCTTTAATTGAAGTAATTAAAGCTCAGCTTGCAGGAACAGGAAGATTCCTTGGGGCTCAAGTCAGACTGTGTCTGTCTGGCTTTTTAGAAATAGTTCATGAATAGTCACAAGTTGTGTACTGACCCCACCTCTTTTTCTCAGAGCTCTGCTGGGTCAACCCTGTGCTGGGAGGACAGGGTGGCTGCCAGGTGACCACAACCTCAATCTCCCACATGACAGGCCACATACTTAGTAATAAGGTGGGAGTCATCAGGCCGACCAGTCTAAGGGGAAAAACAGCATTGCCCAGGGTGTGAGGTTTCAAACAGGTATGTTCTGACGCAAGTACTTCTGGCACCTTGGTGGGAATTGGGAAAGACTGCCCCCTGCAGGGGCTGTGCAGCTGTGTCCCAAGGCTGGTCCACGGGGTCATGACAGAAGTGGACAGAAGGGCTTCCCCATCAAGGTAAAGGCAGGCCTAGCCCATGCTGGGCACCACTTGGTCACAGAGACCAGGCTGGGTGTATATCCCTCTTCCACAGCAACCAGGCACCTGGAGGGGACCTACTCCATAGGTTCCCACTCCATGGGTCATCGTCACAGCTGTTTCCTGTAGTCCTATCATTAACTGTGCTTTTTCTCCTGTTCCTACCCTTTTAGCCTCCGGAACTAAGCAATGGAGAATCAACCAGGAAACTTCCTCAGGGTGTGGTTTATGGTGTGGTTCGAAGATCTGATCAGAACCAGCAGAAGGAAATGGTGGTGTACGGCTGGTCGACCAGTCAGCTGAAAGAAGAGATGAACTACATCAAAGATGTGAGCCATTGAGTAGATGCACATCTCTGGCTTAGGCTCCTCTTGCAGCAGGGGGAGGGTGGCGCTGGGGGTGTGATGTGGAGTTCACAGGCCTTTGGAGAAATTCTTAGCGTTTTTTTAGATGGAAATGTTTCTAGGGACCTGCATGGGACTGTTAAAAGTACAGGCATAGGTAGGCAGCGAGGCAGAAGGTGGACCTCTGCAGGATGAGCATCACTAAGCGGGGATCCTAGGCCACCAGCGGCTTCCTCTTCTGTGTGTTGGGCAGAGGCTCTTAAGGGCTCTGCATTACATGGGATGCACCTATGCTTAAGAGCTCTGGGCTGTAAGGAAGCCAGCTCCAAAAGAAACTTATCTTCTGCGGCATTGCATCTGGAGGTAGGCGGGCTTCCAGGCAGGGTATGTGCAGGCTGATTCTGCCACTCTACGTTTCCATTGGCTTTTTCTCCTTCAGTCTCAAACTCAGGGTACCTTCTGAAATAAATCTGGAGGAAGAGACCAGACCACTCATTTCTGGATATCTTTGAGGGGATACCTCTCCCCGTTAGACTTCCCCTTGTGTCTTATTGGCCAGAGCTGGTCAAGTGCTGGTTCTTCTAATTTTTTTTATTTGCCTATATCTGTTTTCCTCCTGCTCAGTGTCCCCCTAGCTCAGCGATGGAAGCTTGTAGAGTGTTCAGTGATAACAGCTCACTGCGGCACGCGTGCCACAAGCTCACTCCACTGCCCCCAGTTGACTGATGCTTCTGTTGCTCACACCAGGTTATTAGACAAAAGGGAAATGCACTGTGAAGGGTGCTGGGCCCCATCACTGGCCTGTGGCCTAACATGTGGTTGTGACGGACAGACGCTGTGGGCGGGGGCAGCGGAAGGCACGGGGCTTGCGTACAACGACTGGCTTCTGTCCCAGCTGGCCTGCTGTCAGCTTGTTTTCTCCTGTGTAGGCTGAGAGCGCCTGAAGGTGAAAGCCTCCAGCTCTGGAGGAAGCCATGTTTGAAACACGTTTGCAGATGATGTGCAAAGCCATGTTGTCTAGGCTGTTGTGTGGGTTTTAAAAGAACATCTCTGCTGGAATTTTAAGAAGTAAAAATACGAGCAAAACCCACACACACACACACACATACACAAAATGTGACAACTACCTGTCTCAAGTCGCTATTTATTGTATCCCCTGAGAGAGTTTATAACCATGCAGAGTATCCTATTCCTGATTGTTCTTCACAGCTTAGACATTCTAGGCCTTCTGTATTTTTCTCAAGGGAATGTTCAGTCCTCCCTAATTTATATGCTCCAAATAGCATAGGATTGCCTTAGAAGTCAACCTTCCACATAAAGACCAGTCACAATTGCCCAAGACAAAGGCAGCAGGTTCGGGCTGATCCTCAGCTGTGTCTGGCATGTGCCGAAGCCACAGGGCTGGTTCTGACCTGGAACAATACTGACCTCCACTGTCATCTGCAATTTAAAGCTGATTTCCAGGTCCCACCCTTTGTGGCTGGATGGCTTCTGGTGCATCGATGGTCTGGCCATCCCAAAGTGTGTCTGTGGGCTGGCTGTGCTCCTTCCCCATGAGGGAATCTCCAGCCCTGCTGGTCCTGCAGTGTTTCTGAGGAGATGCCACCCTTGCCCCATCAGTCATAGCACAGGACCCAGTGTGGGAGCATGGGGTGCTGACTCCTTCAGCCTAGGACAAAGGCCATGCTTCTTTTGGCCTCATTGCCCCAAAATGTTTATGGTTGAGGGCGAGAAGCAAAGCCCTGTTGCCAGAATCCACCTGGGGAAGCTGGCTCTGGCTCCTCGCTTTTCACCCACTCCCTTCTCCACCATGTCCAGTCTAACTAAAAACAGGATGCTGCTATGTAAATGCACTTCCGCCACCAGGTCTGCCACGAGGGTCCCTAAGCACTTGTGTCCTCACTACGCTGAGGCCCTGAGTCTGTCCAGAGTGGGAGCTGGGGTGCACCTGCAGCGAGCTGCCCTGAGACTCCCTGTCCTCTCTGAGAGTTCCTGAGGACTTTGCCTGTCTAGGGCACAAAAGACAGGAAGAAATAGAATGTGTTTGTAAGGCTTCTTACTGTGGTTAAAACAAGTCAAAGCCATGTTACTGAGCTGTGTTTGTGTGAACAGGGGGCTGAGGGGCTCTCCTCACTTCTAAGAGTCAGAGCCTCCTGTACCACATGTGAGTACTGAAGGGTGGACTTTTGGCTCACGAGCCCAGGCTCATGTTTTCTTGCCCTCCTCTCTGGGCAGCGTGCTGTGCTTTGGCTGTCAGAGCAGATGCTGGGAAAAACAGAAGGTTGCTGTTTGCTTCTAGGGACCTTGGTCTTCTTGAGGGTGTGTTCCCAGGAAACTTTCTACTTGTGAAAATATGTGATATGGGAAAAGGGTAGGCCTTACCCAGGTTGGCTGGAGAGTGACAGGTGAATTTCAGTGAACCCCTTTGTCTTCGGAGTTTAAGTTTTGGATAACTAATATTTATTCTTATAGTTACATATAATTATTAATTATAACTGGCATAATTTGGGTAACTGCTTTCTAACTAGATGTCCAGAGTGACTTCCTCCTTCATTTGTGAGGTTACTGTTTTTAGCGTTTCTTTTTTTTGTGAGGCTGATCTCTCATCAGTAAAATTTTGGACACCTTGCCTGAAGATGCTGTGGCAGCATTGCGGTCCCTAGAGGTACCATTTCTTTGTGGGCTGCAGGTGCGAGCCACCTTGGAGAAAGTGAGGAGGCGCATGTACGGAGACTATGACGAAATGCGACAGAAGATCTGCCAGCTCACCCAGGAGCTGTCTGTAAGTGGCACCAGGTGTGGCAGGGTGGGTGGGTGGGCACAGAGCTTGGAGTGTCCTCTTGGGGGCCAGGGGCTCCAGATGCTTGCCTGCATAATTTTCTTTATAAATGAAGCCATATTTTAAATGGAAGGAAAGAATTTTAATCACATTTTGAAGTTTGCACTACCCCCAAAGTCTACTCCTAAAAGTTTATCCGACAGATTAAGCTCTCTGTTTTTTTTTTTTTTTTTTTTTTGGTGGAACCAGGGATTGAACTCAGGTCATTGTGCTTGCCAGGGAAGCACTTATCCCACTGAGCCATCTCCCCAGCCCGAGATTAAGCTCTCTGTATGAAGTGACTGAAGAATAAACTAATTTATCACTGCATTGGTTGCTTTTGGCATTACATACAATGCCAGGGATTGAACTCGGGTCCTTGCACTTACCAGGCAGGTGCTTAGGATGCTGAGATAGCTCACTAGTCCAATCACTGCATTGTTTATGGTGATGAAGAGGTTAGAAAATCAGGTGCCCATCAAGAATAGGAAATTAAATTGTGCCTCTCCAATACATACAGGAAACATACAGTTGAAAAAGAGAAGAACAACTTAGCTCTTTTCTAAAACAGGGAAAGAAAGATTTCAAAGATATAAAGGAGATGAACAAGCAAGTTGTAGATACAGATGTACAGTGGGCCCTCACTTATTGTGGAGATTGTGTTCCAGACATCCCCATGATAAGTGAAAACCAGCAAAATAGGGATGCTATATTTATTTCAGTGTGTGTGTGTGTATATGTGTGTGTGTGTGTTAAGGCTTTACAAACCTTTTCCACACTCTTATAAACCTTTCCCACACCTTTAAAAACACTTCTGATGTTCTTAACCATTTTCTAAACTCACAAATCTACATAATTTTCATAACATACATATATGTATGGTACTGCAAAATCCCATGATGTAGTGAAAAATCTGTGATAAATAATTTGGATTATTATTTTTTGAGAACCTGTGAAATAGTTTGCAAAAGATGAATTGCAAAATAGCAAGGGACTACTGAAAAGTCTGCTACTTTTGTATAAAACAGGAGGAAAAAATAACCATTTCAAGGTTGTTTTGCATGTAAAGTGGCTGAAAGACTAATCCAAAAAGGGATTAACAGTGGCTTCCTAACTACTGTGCTTCCCCCCAAATAGGACCTAGCTGGAAAGTAATCAGCCTTGAAGATAGAATAAAAATGCCAGCCCCAGCCAGCCGTACCCCCTTACAGAGCCATCTTGGAGCAAGGGAAGAGAGGACAGGCTGACTGCGCTGGCAATTTCCCATCTCTGGCTTTCAAGGCTGATTATTTCCAGTAGATCTTACATTGGAGGAAAGTAGGAGGGGTGACGGCAGGGAGGGTGATAACCTGGCTCATGTGACAAGAGAGAAAGAGAGGTCTATTTTTCTGCACCTCATACTTTTAAAGTGGTGGCCCATGTCAGCACACTCTACTCAGAAATTTTAAGAAAAGGAGGCTTCCTCTAGTCTAACCAACATAACGCCTGCAGGACTTAAGTGACATATGTCATCAGCAATCCCAAAGACAAGTGGCATACCTACGTGACATCCTCCCACGTGAGCCAGTGTCAGGGAGAAGGCGGGCAGTGGCAGCCTCCCCGTGAGGGCTCAGCTTCAGGCTGGGCGGTGGGTGGCTATTCATAGACCTGTGGCCTGGATTACAGGAGTGGGGGATGTACACTTGCTCTCCTGGCCCATTCTCACTGGAATGTGGGAGGAGACGGGAGGCAGCCTCTGCTTGTCCCAGAAACCCACCCTGCGCCCTCCGACGACTATGGACGCTAATGACTGCCTTCAGAGCCGGGGTGGAGTCTGCAGCAGCAGGGTAAACAAGGCACTGCCCCGCTTCCCCTGCTGTCTCCCACACATCCTGATTCTCTCACGCCCCAGCTGCCCCTGGACCCTGACCCCTTGGCAGCAGCTTCATCTTTGGCACCACCCTACGCACTTGGCCTGATGCTGCGAGCTGGGGTGCTGCCCCAGACACAGGCTTGCGGCCCGGGGCATTCTGCTCCTGCCTGGCTTGCTGTTTCACTTTCCTCTTCCACCAAGACAGGGGGCGCCTCATCTGACTTCCACAGGCCTTCCAGAGGAACCCCAAAGCCAGACCTCTGATCCCCCCACAACAATCTGTTCCCAGCATTTGTTGAAGTCTAACTCAAGACTGACTTCTGATGAAATGTTGAACTCATTAAACATACCTAACACAGGCAGCAGCAGTAACCAAATAACTCCGGAGTGTCGCGTTAGCCCAAGCACATCTTTCCTGTGGTCACAAAGAGCAAGGTGGCGGAGGCCCATGGCATGTTGGTTCTTTTCTAGCCACTTGAGCTATGTCTGTGAGCAGATCCCTCATCCTGTCCGATTCTGTTTCCTCCCTGTAAAGAGCAAGCTCGGACGGCGTTGCCCTGAGGCCTGCAGGTGAATGTGTAAATAGAACCCACAGGAAAAACATTTTCTTTCTGTGCTCTGTGGCTCATGCGGACCCTGACTTTAGCCTGCAGCTTGGCTGTAAGCATGTTGCTGTGGATGGGGCTACTGTCCCAGTGAGGCAAGCGCCTGTGCGCTGAGGGCGGCTGTCGCCGTGGGACCTGGCGCCTGGTGACTATCTCCTTCCCGTCCAGGTTTCCCACGCCCGGCAGGACTACTTAGAGAGCCACATCCAGACCCAGTCCTCGGCCCTGGACAGTTTCAATGCTGTGAACTCAGCCTTGGCATCGGACTCCATTGGCTTGCAGGTATGTAACATCGCTGCTGTCACAGAGCAGCCGGGCTGAGTGGGCCGACCGCCATCGCTGTGTGCAGGAGTTACAGGTGCCTTGCCTTGTGATCCCAGCAGCCCGGGAAATGCTACCTAGTCGCAGAAACGTCAGGCTCAACCCAGAGCGACCTATATCTCATGGCAAGCAGCTCCCAAAGGCTGGTGAGCTCTTTTTAATTTAGAAATTTTTTTTGCATAGCAAGAACCTGAGACTATTTTCAGTACCAGAAAGACAGGAAGACCCAGGGGCCTATGCTCAAAATGAAGTGTTGCCAGCCTATTTGACAGGATCGTTCATTTCATTCATTTTATTTGCTAAGAGCTATCCATTCAGGTAGCCGTTTCTCTTCCAGTGGAGCAGTCCCCTAGGAGTATGCAGCTGCATTTGAAGATGTCCCCAGCAGAGCAGTCTGCTCCCTTACATAGCTGCCTGTGGGCTCCTTCTCTAGTATATAAACAATCCTTTCTGGCTCCTCCAGCTTTACTTGGTTCTTATTGTCTCACTGATTTCCTAAAACATATACAAACCATTTTAAATCCACCCTGTTCCTACAGTCCTATATAAATAATTTAGGAATAAGGAAACGGATCTCCCCATTAGGCCTGTTGCCACACTCCCCGACCCTGGTATTTTCCAACAGCAGCTGAGGCAGTCGCTATGGCAGGGATGGAGCCCAGCCCCATCTGGCAGCAGACCCTTGTTTGGTTGGTCTGGGATGCCCAGGACTGTTTCCTGCATTCTTTGTGTATGCCAGTTTCCCCTGGCCTAAGGCCAAGGCATACTCTGGCTCTGGCTCAGTTAAGAGCCTTTGTTTTGCCCTTCCTCTGGTCCACAAGCACGCTAACCCAGCCCTTCTTCCTTCCCTCCTGGACGCCCCTCACTCCCAGCCCAGCACGGAGATCCTTACCTCATCTGAGTTCATACTTGGTTTGTATCTATACTGTGTGCTGGTTTTTCTTCCCCATGGAGAAAAATGTTCCAAAGTTTTCTGGAATATTCTTCAGCTTTGCCTTCTGGACAGCAGTCTGGGCATTTACCCCAGGGGTCAGCTATTAGAACAGAGTTGCCATTGAGCAAGGACCCTCACCAATTCCTAGAGGTGGTCCAGGTTCTCAGTGCTGGCATCCAGAGAAGCCTCACACTTACTGAACAATGAAGCCTATGTTTTAGTTCTCAGGCTTCTTTTCTGTGCAGACCCCAGCTTCTTCCTTCTGCCCAATCTATATTTGTCTTTATGAACAAGGCTTTGATTCCACAGAATATCAGCACTACAAAGAGATGGAGATGATCTCTTATCATTTTGTTTTATAAGTAAACCTAGGCCAGCAGGGAGCAGGGTCTGGCTGGTGGCAGACCAGGATGAGAGGAACTGGTTTGCTGGTCACTGTGGGGCTTTGTGCTTACCTTACTCGAGGGGCTTGGGCAGGGGAGCTATTCCAGGCCTTCCGACTGGGTGTTGTAGATGACCGGGGGGTGGTGCTGTGCCCTGACCCTGTGCCCAGTGGTGGATGCTGGGGATTGTGGAAGCCATTCTCTAAGGGGCTGACCAACTGAGAAGTAAGGAATAAATAGCAGCACTGTATTGTTAAACAAACTTGTTCCTTTTGGTGGCCTGGAGCGATAACCATAGGCTCTTGACCCTGGCCAGGAAGGGTCCCAATCACCAGATGTATGCTTCGGAGGTTCTTGGTCTCCACTCTTTCATCCTGGGAGCAAGGAGAAGTTTGTGGTGGCTTTGCCATGTCACTGACTCAGCATGCAGCGGGGAAGCACAGTGGTGACAGCCCTTCAAAGAAAACATTGGGGATATTATCGTTCTATAGAATTCATCTTTTTCTGATTCTGCTCTAGAGATGTAGAAGACAGAGGGAGGCAGAAGAAAAAGGACAATAAATAGCCATAATTCCGTCATGTAGCGGAAGCTGACTTTTGGATTTGTTAGTGGACTGTGCTATGCTGTTTTCACACCTGGCATTTTCCATGTGAAGTGGTGTATTTATGCACATTTTTCCTTGGAAAGAGTGTTTTAACCCATCTCCACCCCCAAGCCACAGCATTGCTGGCGGCCGCTGTGGGAGGCTTTAGGAGAGGCTCGCAGGCCCCCAACCCCAGGGGTGCAGAGCTCTCAATCACTAAAAGAAGCCACCCCAGGAGGCCCCAGGTGGTGGTGGCAGCAGTGGCGTGACAGGGTTCCAGGGCGTGAGCCTGGCCATGTGCCCTCCTGCCCCCAGCCCTGGTTTGGCTTTATTGTCATCTCAATAGAAAACCCTTGTGGATGTGACTTTGGAAAACAGCAACATCAAAGATCAGATCAGGAATCTGCAGCACACATATGAAGCATCCATGGACAAACTGCGGGAGAAGCAGAGGCAACTGGAGGCGGCGCAGGTGGAGAACCGGCTGCTGAAGATGAAGGTGAGGTGTGCAAGGCCCTGTGTCCTCCCTCTTCCGCTCTGCGCCTGCTGCCCCCACGATTGGCTCCTCCATTTTCCCTTTTATTATACCTTCAACCCTTTTGACCAGTCTCATAAAGGCTGCTTGAACTAAAAAGGGTTACTGCTGAGAAAGTCTGAAATTCATGGGTGGAGTCTCCCCCAGCACGGGTGCTCTCCAGGCACCTGCTCTGTGCCTGTCCTGGCTCTCCTGGCTGTATCACCAGACATCAGGGGTGACGTGGAGTGGGGTAGTGGCCAGGTCTCTGGGGCCAGCCTGTCCCGAGAGGCTGATCTTGCTTTTCATCCTGACATGTGGAGCTGGAGAGGCTGCTCCATCCGCTTCCTCTTATTTTGCCTCCAAGTTAAAAAAAAAAAAAAAGTTATGAGGTTTCAGGTTATGTCATACAACCTGTGTGTGGCACACACAGTGGACTCTGGGTGACAACCTCTGCCTGGGAATTTCCACCCTGTGGTTTCTTGGTGCCACACTGGCCTCGTGATAGGAAGGAGGATTAGGGTGTCAGGGCAGCCTGTCTGGCTGAGGAGTGAGCCTGCTAACCTGCTGAGTTCAAGGATGCGGTGCCCCTTAGCCAGAGTGATGACCCAGCGGCTCAGCGCTCCAGGGCAGCGGTGCTCGAGGAATGGCTGAGGGTGAGAAAGCAGCGGCCCCCTCCTGGCATGAGGTCCTGACCGGGACGCACTTTAGCGCTGCCTGCCGGCTCGACTGAGCCCCACCGGCACACGCCACCGGCATGGCCCCATGGGTGTCCCTTCTGGCCTGGAGGCTTTGGCTCCTTGCGCAGGAGGCAATAGACGAGGCTGGGTTTCTTATCTGGGCCTAACCTACCCCGACCCTGGTGCAGGGTCGGCCAGGGCAGGGATGGATTCGGACCCCAGTCCTGTGCACACCTGTGCCCGAGTGTTCTAACAGTGTGGGCACAGTGGTGCCGCTTGTCATCTGTCTGGCTCCTTCCTCCTCCCTCTTCCCTGCTCTGTGTATTCCTGCTGCTTGTGGAGACACAGGCCTGGGTGATGTCCACGGGAAGCCGGCCCGGGAGGTGGAGGGTCGGTGTGGGACCCCGCAGGGTGGTAGCGCTGCAGTGAGTCTCTCTGCAGGTGGAATCCTCCCAGGAGGCCAACGCAGAGGTCATGAGGGAGATGACCAAGAAGCTGTATGGCCAGTACGAGGAGCGGCTGCAGGAGGAGCAGCGGCGGCACCACGCCGAGAGGGAGGCTCTCCTGGTGCGTAGTGGCCCCAGCGCAGCAATACGGAGGACAGCTTGCGCCCTGGGGGCTCCAGCGGCTCCCCTCTTCCCTCTTGCATCCCCACCCAGCTCCAAGCTGGGCCCTACCTGTGTGCAGCCACCCATCTGCCCGCCTTCTACCAGAATGCCTGCTTCCTCTGTCTGATCCCACCCCAGCTCTCCTCAGAAAGGGGGCATTCTCACACCAGTCTAGTGTTATTTAAGTCGACACTGTCTCTTTTTCACCTTTCAAATATAAAGTCTCAAGGTGAAAAAAGGAAAAAAGTACCAGGCCCCTAAAGGGCTTCTTGATGAGTCTTCTCAGCACGGCAAGGGACAAGACTTAGGAGCTGGATCCACTGTCTGTGAGACGCCCTGAGGTTGGAGGTCAGGCTTTGCTGGGTGCTGCTGGCCGCTCCGCCTGAGCTGCATGGAGGTGGTGAGCGGCCCCAGGGGCTTGAGGCCTGGGCTGAGGGTGTGTCTGTTTTGCAGAAAGAAACCAACAGTTTTCTGAAGGCAATTGAAGAGGCCAATAAGAAGATGCAAGCAGCGGAGATCAGCCTCGAGGAGAAAGACCAGAAGATCGGGGAGATGGACAGGCTCATCGAGCGCATGGGAAAGGTGACACGTGCCACACTTCTCTTCCTTGAGCTGGCCTCTGTGTCCCTCGGTCCCTGCAGGCCTGCCAGAAAGCACGGAAGCCCTCCATCCTGGTTCTTTTCAGCTTGTTTGCAAGTTTGTTCTTTTTTTTAAAAGCTCCAAGATATGCAGAAGTCTAACAAATTTCTACTTCTTTCCTTAGCAACTATTCTGATGCATTGGAAAGAAATATTCCCTAAGAATTTCTTTACAAAGTCCTCACACTTTGGCAGCCTCGCTCTGCCCAGGCAATGGGCCTCCTGTATAGTAACCAGGCCCGGTTGGGTTTCCTCCAAAGTGAGAGGCAGGGACCCAAGGGAGGGGGCGATGAACCCAGTGTAGAGAAGGGAGGAGGCTGAAACCAGGCAGGAAGTGAGGAGAGGAAAGAAGGCAGGAGAGAGGGAGGCGAACAGGAAGGGTGGTGCCGTTCAGCCACCGACTCCCGAGTTCTGGGTGAGATCCTGGAGTTCAGGGCCCCATCTGGTGTCTGGAAAACAGCTCTCTAGTTAGACAGAAGTGACCTGTGGGAACCAAGACATTGCCAGCTTGCTGTGACTCCCAGTGTCTGCCCAGGGTCCCTCTGTGCCCACCTCCCCAGGGTTCTGACCAGCGTGGGAACCCCATTAAGCTCCCCACACAGAGCCTCTGGGTCCCTGGGTCCCTGTCCAGCAAGGGTCCTCATTTGGGGTTGCAGTCTCCCCTGTATCCCTGAGAAGAGAGCCCACCTTCTACTGAGGCGAGGTGGCGGCCTCTTTAGTAGGGTGTGGACTGCAGGTACTGCTGGAAACCGAGGGAAATTCCACACAGTTAAGCCCAGCTCTGTGTCTGGGTGGCAGGGGCAGCAGGGGCAGCATCTTCCAGGGCCTGCGTCTGTGGCCAGACAGAGCTTAGCATCAGCAGCCCCGGCTTTGGTGTCGCCTTGCTTCCTAGTGAGCAGTTGGCTCACTTTCCCAAGCCCAGTTGTCCCTCCTGTGAAACGCGCACAATGCTCACTCTTATCCTGATGGTTTCCGTGAGAGGTAGCTGGGAGGAACTCCCTTGTGCTGAGCTTCGGGCCTGGCCCTGATTTTCATTTTGTTACA
Organism: Ctenomys sociabilis; assembly: GCA_004027165.1. Classification (NCBI taxonomy): domain Eukaryota; kingdom Metazoa; phylum Chordata; class Mammalia; order Rodentia; family Ctenomyidae; genus Ctenomys; species Ctenomys sociabilis. The sequence continues at coordinate 125,591 of PVKA01000472.1, read as the reverse complement.
GGTTTGCCCGAGCACCTATCCTGTAGCACTTTTATAACTGATCTTCTTTGTACCCCCTGGAGGTCTGGAAACTTCTAGTTTGTCCCTGCTGAGCTCCACGTGGGGTCTGAGTCGAGGGAGACCCAGGTGGTGGTGACACAGACTCCCCACTAGCATGGGGGGCACAGGTTGTTCCTCACACCATGATGGCCTTTTCTCCAGTGGCTGAATTTTTGTCCTATCTCTGAGGCTCCCTTTCCATCTAAGCTGGGGGATCTCTTCTTTGTTCTTTTTCATAGCACTGGTGGTTGAACCCAGGGCCTTCATAGTAAGCTGCCACCCCAGTTCTTAAGTTTCGTCTTGAGTCTGGATCTTGCTAAGTTGCTCAGTTACTGGGCTGGGCTCCAACGTGCCACCCTCCTGCGTCAGCCTTCGAGAGTGCTGGGACTGCAGGTGTGCACTACCTTGCCCAGCTGAGAACTATGTCCTGTGTTTCGCTAGGGTTAGATGGCACCTTTCATCTTCAGGGGTAATCTATTCAAGCAGGTTCTAGCCAGACCTCTGTCCCACTCTAGGTACAGTGTTTGTACCTTGCTGTCCTTTATTTTTGGATTTTGCATGAAGCCAAACATGTGCTTTTAAGTGACTTCTCCACTGCATGCTTCGGTTTACTGAGCACCTCTGTGCTGTCAGTGAAAAAATCCGCTAAGAAGCGCCCTTTCTGGGTCTTTGGGGGAGCAGCTGGCTACACAGGCATGTGCAAAGGGACGGAGTGGTTGTAAGACACACACTCAAGACTTGTTGCACCTTTATTTTTATTTTTAAAAATATATTTTAAAATGTGCTCCAGTGAGACCTTGACCTCCCTGTGATGCTTCAGGGGAGGCAAGGGGCTTCCACCTGTGAGAGCTGCACACTCAGCTTGGGGTTAGCAGGAGCTTTTCCAGTGCACATGCGTGGGTCAGGAGGGGCTCTCTGCCCAGGCCAGGCTGTGGGGCTGTGTGTCTGCTGCAGAGATTTTTAAAATAGTACCCAAACCCAAGTCAGGCTCTTCCCTAATCTCCCTCTTTCCCTTCCCTGGTGTGCTCCAGGCACCCTTCTGCAGCTTTGGAAGTAGTGGGAGTTAAGTTTTCAGAAATTTGTCTTGGTTTTTTTTTTTTTAACGGAACCAAGGATTGAACTCAGGCCCTGGTGCTTGCCAGGGAAGTGCTTATTCCACTGAGCCATCTCCCTGGCCCCAAGATTTGCTTTTAATAGGTTCCTGGAAAAGAAGTTTGGAATCTATGTACTTTGTAAAGGTTTAATGTGATTTGGAGAAATCGTTATTTACAATCCAATCTGTGCAAGTGACCACACTGTATAAATACCACAGAACATCATGAGAATTTCAGAGCCTTTTGTTTTTGATGATTTAGGTAACAGTCAAGAATTTCACAATGTCACAAGCTACTGACTTCCTGCCTTGGCTGTCGCTATTATTTATTTATTTATTTATTTTAGGGAAGGGTCTACAGGGTATTCAGGATCTCACTACTAGATCGGACTTGTGGTGATCTGCCTGTTTACAGCCTCCCAAGAGCTGGGGTTAGAGGCACACAACACCATGCCCAGTCTCAATTGCCACATCAGTGCGTGCCAGGGGTGGGGCTGGCACTGCAGGCCCGGGGATTAAACCATGGCCCCTGAGCCTGCTTGCAGGCCATTTAATCCACTGAGCTATTTGGACAGCCCTGGCTGTCGCTGTTTAGAACTGTATATTTTCATAAAACATCTACATCTGAGGTGATACAGTACTTTTTAGCAAATCTAGAATGTGGTTTTACCCAAGGTGTTTGCCGCTAACCCCATAAATGCACCTGTACCTGCCCAGCAGCAGATCTGCTCTTGCAGCTGCTCAGGCTCTGGGAAAGGGGCCGGGTGTGTAGCCTAAGGGCGCCACATGGCCTGGGCCTCTCAGGCAGCAGAACTCTCAGGTTCCAGGCTCCTCTGCACAGTTTTGTAAGGATTCCCTCTGCCCTCACCCACCATATCTGGCTGTTCCAGGAGCGACACCAGCTGCAACTCCAGCTTCTGGAGCATGAGACAGAAATGTCTGGGGAGATTCCTGCCGCTGACAAGGAGAGGTAGGGTGTGGGCCTCTGCCTGGTAGGGAGGCAGGGGGTGGGCTGCCTGGTGCTGTGGGCCCCTTTACCTTGTGTTAGGAACTCTGGCCCCACATCCCCCAGGTGGTGGGCTGCTTCGTGGCTGGCTGTACCCTGCACTTCCTGTGGTTCCTTCTTGGCTCAGGAGGTGGCCAGTTCTGTGGCCAGTGGCAAAGTCTGGTCTCTGAGTTCTCTGTAACCTTCAGCGCCACAGGATGCACCTTGGGTATTGCAAAAATGCATCAGCTGTGGTTCATAACATTTGTCCTGGAAAACAATGGAAAATAACTTGTTTTGCTTCTAAACCTTGCACTTGGCTATCATGATATAAAACCCTCGGTAGAAAATGTGAGAATAGTAAACTAGCTCTTCTGGAAAGGAAGCAGCCGAAGTCACTGTGTTCCCAGGTGAAGCTGGAGGGCTGGAGTCACTGGGGCTCTGGAGCGCATGCCCTGTGGGATTTGGGGCTTTCAGGGTGATGGGAGTCACTGCTAGTCTGCACTCTGCTGGGGGCAGAGCTCCAGGCTATGGGGGCCATAGCTCAGCAGTAAGGCACTGGCATGGCAAGTACAAGGCCCTGAGTTAGATTTTCGTAACAACAACAACAAAAAAGAACCCCAGGCCCTTCCAGAGGCTGGAGAGTGGAAGGACCCCCTGCTGGGTCCCCAGCAAAGTCCCTGAAGAGCTGGTGCTGTTTTGACACATAGCTGCAGCCTCAGCCACTCCTTGTTCATCTGCAGCAAGAGACACACTGAGCAACTGCGAGTCCAAGCTTCCTGAGACCTGGCACTGGCTTCCAGATGTTTTGCTGAGCTGCTAGTGTCACCCTCCTTTATTCTCCTACTCATAGTCCTCAGATCTTCTAATCTGCTAGTGAACCCCACAGAAACAGACAGACAGAGAGAGAGAGAGAGACAGAGACAGAAAGAGCTTTACATACTTAAAAGTATTTCCCACTCTGTGGCCCTGGAAGGCACAGCAGCTGTTCTCCAGGGTAGAACTCAAACGTGGTGGGGAGAGAGGTTTTTCCAGTGCAGAGTCTTGGTCACACCCCATCACTGCATACGGGAAGCACGGTGCGTTTTGCAGTTCCATCTCCGGGCCTTGGCAGTGCTCCTCCAAGGCTGCACTCTGCTGGCTGGTGTGGGTCCTGGGTGCTGGACACAGCTGCTTTTCTTCCCCGGCCAGGTATCAGCAGCTGGAAGAAGCCTCAGCCAGCCTCCGAGAGCGGATCCGACACCTGGACGACATGGTGCACTGTCAGCAGAAGAAAGTCAAGCAGATGGTTGAGGAGGTAGGTGCTGGCGCCGCTGTCCGCTGGGACCTCAGCCTCGAGTGTGCCCATGCCACCCACTTCGGCCTGCAAGTGAGCTTGCCCAGGCCATGGCCTTAGGCTCAAGAGGGTCCTTCCCATAAAGGGTGCTTCTCGGTCTCCGCTGGGCGTGCAGCTTGTGGGCATGGCCTCTCTCAGAACTGCTGCCTGGGGGCCAACTGCTCAGGGTGCAACGGGAGGAGAGAGGGCAATGGCCTCCATGTCTGCACTGCCACCTGCCCCACCTGCCATGCACCACTGCTTCAGTGGGCGCATGAAATGCAGCTGTGCCCCTGCAGTGATTCCCCTCTTCTGACTTTTTTCAAGCAAGTATAATCAAACACTTATGTTTCTCTAACAGACAAAAGCGAAAGCATTGACTGTCATTATTCATTCTCTTTCCTATCTGTCTCTCTCTTCCCCTCCCGCTCCCCTGTTCCTCCACCTCCTCCTCCTGCTCCTCCTTCGCTCTCACTCTCGCTCTCCTTCAAAGTCTGTGCTGTGGCCAAACTAGTCACATATTGTGTAGGTTTTGCTGCTCAGTTAAAAAAATCCAGGAAAGCTGGACATGGTGGTGCTACAACCCCAGCATTCAGGAGGCTGAGAATTCCAGGCCATCCTGGGCTATAAAGTGAATTCATAGTGAAAAGCATATCCTGACATACATTGTAGGGCCCTACTTCAAAAAGACCAAAGAAAAACAGCCATTAAAAAATCTGATAGAAAATAATAATACTAACAGGTTTGTCAGAATTCCTTTCTGCAAGTTGCAAAGAAAAGAAATTTTGTTAAACATTGCCAATGGACAATGAAAAAGGCATTTTCCTTATATTGAGCACCACTCTAGGATATTTATTTCATCAATAAATGATTACAATCCAAAGTATGTCTACTTTAATAAATAATTCATGCTTGCACAACACAAAAGATTAAAGGCTAATTACTTACACCTATAATCCCAGCACTCCAGTGGGCTGAGGCGGGAGATTGCATGCTGGAGCCAAGCCTTGGCCACTTTAGTGACACCGTGGCTCACTAAGCCTCAAAATTGAAAATGGAAAAGGGCTGAGAATGTTGCTCCGTGGATCCAGTCCCTCGTAACATCCACACACAACACTTTTTTCACTAACCATACAGCATGTTAGGGATGATAGGGCAGGGACCGCTTTACACTGGGCACAGGGTGGGGATGCAGGTGAAAGTCTCATCCCCACAGGGAAAGCCCAGCCCCTTGGTGGGGAACTGTACGGAGCTCCCAGGGACTCCCTGGGACTCAGTAGGGTGGGCTCAGCACTGACCCCAGCACACCTGGCTGTGCTGTGTGCCCCCAGCAGGAGCAGCACCCTCAATGGGTGTAGGGGTCCTGCCCCCGGGCGGGCTTTCTGTGCCCAGCCCAGCGTCGTGGACTGCAGCCCGAGCTTCTCTGTGTTTGAGTGGCTCATCCAGGGCACCTTTCGGCTTCATTATGGGCTTCTTAACTGTGGGCCTGCATTTCTGCCACTGCACTGTGGGAAGCATGCATTGTGCTCATGTCTAATGCTAGACGATCACTGGCTGGAACCTCACACAGATTGCCTGGAAGGATTGAAGGCTGGTACAGAACTTGGGGACGTTGTCTTTAAAAAGACACTTTCAGCCAGGTGTATGCCTATAATCCCAGCACTCACTCGGGAGGCTGAGGCAGGAGGATCACTGCAAGTTCCAGGCCAGCCTGGGCTATAGAAGGAGACCATGTCTCAAATAAACAAGAGTGATGAAAAGACATTTTGAGAGAACGTTAGGAGTCTGTGTTTCACATCCCACTTCCGTAATATAACGAACGTACCGATTGGGAGAAAGTGGAGGAACTCATACCCTCACATATGCATGTGCACGTGCATGCACAATTCTCTGTCTTGTGGTATTGGGGAGTCACTCCCAGGGCTGTCACCTCCAGGGTACTAAAATCCAAGTCTCTCATGTGGAATGGCACAGCGCCTGCATTTAGCCTATGCAGTTCTATCCTATGCCGTATCTACCTGCCTCAAGATTGCTTGGGATACCTAATGCAGCGGGGACCCAGTAAACGGTGTACAGAGCTGTCTAAGGAACGATGACAAGCAGAACCATCTGTACATGTCTAAATGCCTGGATCAGAGGTTGGATGGATCCTCAGGTGTGAGGGCACGGTGGGCGCCCCACCCAGGGGCTGGCTGGGCTTTAACAGTGAATGGAGGCATTAAAATGTAAAGAGGATTTTTCTTCAGAATATGAAGGATCTCAACAGTTCAGTTAAAATTATGTTTGTCCTGCATCCTCTGTTACCTTCTACAACTAAAGGATGGTTTAAAAATATCTCAGAGGTTATAGACATTCATGGGAATACATTGTTTTAAAATGACAAACATGGATAAGAGACACAGCCAGGTGGTTTACTCAGCACAGGAGCAGGCCTGCCAAGGGGAGGTCCCTGGTGACTCAGGAACTCAGGAATGGGACAGGACTTGGGCAGGGTGTGGCCAAGACAGGACACAAGGTCTGAGTTTATCTCCTAGCTTGTACGAGAGGGAGAATGTTTTCTTTCTCTGTTGTGATGCAAAGCCAGGCCAGAGCCACTGGGTGGCACTTTCAAAGAAGAAAATTTCAGCTGCTTGCTCAAAATTTGGAAAACATTTCCAATATTAGCCTCTCTGACAGGGTCTTTAGGCTTCATTCCGGGTGTGTCCTGATAAGATACTGGCTAGGATTCCTCCAAAATTCTTTATTCTGTGAGCTGAGTGACCCATGGCGGGAGCCTGACAGCTTTGGGTGAAGACGCCTCTCCTGTCGGGTGGCTGTGCCTCTTCCTGTAACCTCAGCAGGCTCTTACTTTGCATAATGAGCAGAATCAGTGAACTTGGGCCCAGTTCTGAGAAATCTAGACTATAAAATGATCTCCACGGAACCTGGGAATACACACTAGAAGTATGCTTTTATCTGTGGGCATCTATCTGCTCTCCAGGGAGAAAGGCAAACTTGACCTGGCACAGAGGCAGCTGGTAGGTGGGGCGGACCTTAAGGGCAGCTCCCACCTGTGGCAGGAGGTCTGTGACACTGTCTTGGCTCCATCCAGATGCGACTCCAGATTCCACCCCTGGTGGGGTATTTGGGCAACAATGTCTGTGAAGAAATGTTCCTTGTTAAAATGATGGACAGCCAGGCATAAGCCTGAGGCTCTTACAGACCTCAGGTGTCAGCTCTGTATTTTTCCCACCTCAGTGAAACATCACCTGGCAAGAATAGCAGCAATAGGGGTGACCTAAATAACAAGTGACTGGCCCAGGGTTTTGTGGTCCTAGCTCCTTGGCCACCTGGTTTCTACCCTGTAGGACAGTGAGGACTTGTGCTGTGCCTGAAGGGCTTGTGGTGGGGATGGGCCCTTTTGAAACAAAGATGTGGTTGGCCTTTTACAGGGTCAGGCTCACCAAGTGCTGAATGCAGTCTTTGGTCATGGACAGCAGGGCCTGGCCTGCTCCTCCCAACCCTCAGTTTTCCAGCTGGCTCCAGCTCCTGCAAAAATACTAAATAAACAAAACAACCACAAAAGCCCCATTTGTGCCCTTTCAGACATTTAAAGTTTTCTAGAAAGTACTATATAGAGAAATACCAAGGGACTGGGGAAAATACAGCACTTAAGGAGGAGCTTGCTACCCACCTCCCGCCTGCCCTGCCTAGCCTGGCTGGCACATGGGAGCTGCATGCTATTCTTGCTGTGCTGCCTTTAGGCTCTGTGGAGTCTGTGAAGAAGCCCTGCTGGGGTTCGTGCTTGATCTTGATCTGAACATCTGTCAGATCACCAGGAAAGGTGCCAGGAAAGCTGGGGGGAGCCGGGGCCCCACGCTCAATGTATCCATCCGCGAGGTCATCCAGCCTACTGTTGGCTCTCTCTGAGGTCCAGCCTGCTGCCTGCCTGCAAGGAGAGGGGACCTGAGGAGTCGGCAGAGTCTCCAGAGGGAAGAGTTACATTTTGCTAGTGGGCAGCAATATTATTCAGCTGGATAAGCAGCGATTTACTCTCAGCCCTGCATTTCATCTTATTTTTCTTCTCATTTCCCTGCACTGCTTGCGATATGGTAAATATTTCCTCCAAAGGTGCACAGGATTGGTTTGCTCGGGTCAGGGCAGCAAGGCTCCCTGGCTGGTTCTACCTTGGTGCGCTCGGCCACCTCCCTTGAAGCCTCTGCATCCAAGGGGAAGCTGTGGTGAGGTTTTGAAGACCAGACCAGGGAGAGGAGCACTGGGGAGGAAAGCACGTCCAAGCCTGTTACTCCTCCTCTGCACAGCTCAGTCCTGATGCTGCCCTGGCCGGTGGCATCCAGTCTGTAGACTCTTCCAGACCCTGTGTGGATAGAAGGAGGAGGAGTAACACCTCCTGAGGAGGAGGAGGAGCAGGAGGAGGGGCACTTGTTAGGTGGGGACAGAACCCACCCTGTGTTATGCCCTGGCAAGTCAGGGACTTCCCCCAGTAGGCTGGAGCCCTCCGCTTGCTGGGCATTGTGTGCAGATCTGCCCTCGCCCTGGCTTTGGATTCCCCTTTGCAGCAGGCCTCACGGAGTGGACAAAGATGAGCAAAGAGTGCTGGTGAGGTAATATGCACAGCAGCCCCCTCCGGAGTGAGGGACAATGCAGAGCCCTCGCAGGTCCTGTGACATGGTGGGCAGCTGTCTGCTTCTCCTGCTAGCCCCGTGTCAGAGGGATGGTGGTAGCATCACACCTCACTATGCCTCGGGGAGATGAGCACACTAGGGCACAGGTGACCGGCGGCTCTTCAGAGTCAAGGTTTCAAGTATCTGGGCTTCTGTCCCTGACACTGCAGACCTCAGGTCTGCATGCACCCCTGCACATAGACTTTGGGGTCACCCAGCGAGAGATGGCCCCAAGAATAACTGTGAGCATGAACTTCAGAGTCAAGCCAACCTAAATTTCCTACTTGGGGACATTTTGGAACGTCACTCATTTAATTAACTGCAAAATGAGATTAACGAGTACAACATAAAGGGGTTTTGATAGGAGTTAAAGATAGATAATAATAATATAGTAATACTATAGTAATGGAATATGGTAAATACACATTAAATGCTAGCTGTCGGTACTACTGCTGCCACTATGAGTGGGTTTCTGCAAACACACCTGAAGTAAGGGAAAGGGACTTTTAGCGCGAATGGCTGGGCGCTGTCCTGACCAATACACAAGACCATCATTTCCCCCAGGAGCCTGCGGGCTGTTTTGTTATCTTTCTTGCTTTGTGACCATCAGATTCTCCTCCTCCTCCTTCTCCTTTCCTCTTCCTCTTCCTGTTCTTCCTCCTCCTCCTCCTCCTCCCTCTCCCCTTTCTTCTTTTCTGGTACTGGGAATTGAACTCACTATCTCATGCTTGCCGGGAAGGGGCTATGTCATCCCCTGCCCATCAGACTCTTGAGTAGAACACTGACAGGGAAAGCAAGGATAAAATTCTAATTTAACGCCCCCCGCCCCCCCAATCTCCCATCGCGATCGCCTCCTCCATTTGCTGGGATAGGGTTCATCTGTAAAACAGTGGTACATGGAAATGTGCAACCCGCAGGAGCAGCCTTTGCCAGCAGCCCACGCAAGAGCCTCGTGGGGGCGGGGTGGCGCGGGCGCGTGCGCAGCCCTAATTCCCTCGATTGAACCCTCCAGATCTTGTCGCACGAGCTCTTCTCCAGACTTAGTCTCCGGCTCTTTGGAAGATGACGGCCTGGCTGTCTGCTGGGGTGGAAGAGGCTCATTTCACCGTCCATGATTGGGGAGCAGGGGGCCCTGAGGAGTGCGGGCCCTCTGTGGTGACGACGCCACGCGTGGTAGCTCAACTCGGACAGCTTCACGGAGTGGAGACGGGAGAACTGAAAGATCCGCAGGGCTTGAGCTCCTAGACCTCCAAGAAAGACCTGTACTGAAAATTATCCCTAAAAGTCACTGGAAAGTGCCACCAGGAGCCTGGCCAGAGACCCTGAAAGCTGAGCCCTTCCTAAAGGGGAGGCTGCCCAGGACTTCTGCAAGGAGGGTGGCCCGGAGCGAAGGGCCTGCACTGGCAGGAAGGGCTCGATCCTGGACCACACCACTCCCTGCGTGCGCAGCGTGGTGTCCATGCGGCGGGCTGAAGCGTGCTCCTGGAGGCGGCCCTGAGGTTTACCCTTCTGCATGCATGTCGACGCCTCTGGCCAGCATCTTGTTCATCTTAAGCGGTTTGGCTTGCTTCTGCCACTGAACAGACAGTTCAGCCAAGAAAAGAGAAGCCTGCTTGCTGGAATGCCCGCGGTGCCCCCACGCTCTGTGCGTCTGTGTTTTGGTGACTCTTCTCCTTCTCCAAGGTTTTGCTCGACAGCCATGCATGCTGGTATTTCTCCAGAAATGCACCCTGTGAGAGGTACAGGGGCAGCAGTCTGGTCAAGGGTGGTGCTGGCGCTCAAGCCAGAAGGCTGGGCTGACGGTGTGAGTTCCTGGGAGGCTGGGTCCCTGGGCCAGGGCTTCTCTCTCCTCTCCCACCGCGTGTCCATGGCCAGGGGCTGTGTGGGTGCCTGCCTGCTGATACTTGCCTTTGATCTGCATTTCAGTGCTTCTGCCTAGCTTAGGCCAAAAGGGACGGAAAGGGGAGGAAGCGAAGCACAACCTGCATTCGCAGGTAACCGTTTTGGTGGGTGCGGTGCTCGGTTTAAATGCAGATCCTGCATGTGCTGTGGGGCCTGCAGGGACCTAGCCTCACCTCGGGAAATTACTCCTGCAGATCTTGCCCTGCACCATTTCTGGGGATTCCTTTACTGCTGTGACATGTTTCTGAGTCTCTGGTGGAAATGTCTCTGGCATTTGTTCTGGTGGAATAGACTTGTTAGTTTTTGAAAGTGGAATAAAGTGAATTTAGGGACTGCTGCGGCCTTCTGAGGAGTGGGACGTTGGTGTGAACCGACGGGGTGGCGGGCTTTCTTCTGTCCTGGAGTTTCTTCTTGGCTTTGGACAGTCTGGGGGCCTAAGGAGCCTGGGTTTATGGAGCAGATAGGGAGCAAAGCACCCAGAGGGCAACACCCGCCTTAGCGCCTCCTACTGCTCTGTGCCCACATCGCATGCACCCCCTTCTGCCCTAGCCTGAGGCCCTGCCTTCTTGGTGATCTTGAGCCAGGCTCCCCTCCCCCGCAGGACCCATCTCCATCTTCTCTGCTCTGCCTTTGCGGGTGAGCCTCGCTGACCTCTTTCCTGCCTACACTGTGGCATTGCTGTTAACTGGATGTACTGCCAGCTGGGCCTTGGTTCTGTGTTTAAGTCCTGCCCCACCCCTCCACCCACCTTTCCTCCCTCACCCTGCCCTTCAGTGCATCTCACAGCCCCCCAAAGGAGAAGCTCTGCAAGGGCTTCAGGCAGAATTTGTGCACAGTCCATTGCAGTGTTAGAGTCTCAGGCATCAGTTACTTCTTCACAACCTGAATTCTTTAGAAGGTATCTGGAAGAACACAGTAGTGTCCACCTCCGTGGCAATCTACTACAGGCACTCATGACAGAACTGGTGGGTATATTCCCCCACAAACTGTCCTTTCTAGGAGAAGGCCTCTTTGCAGCCATGTCACTGAGCCCACGTTCTCTTTGTAGAAATGTCCTCTAGTTGGCCGTGAGCATTTTCCCAGAGAGCAGGTGCCAAGTTTCTGCCCTTAGAAGGTGTGTGAGGCTGCACAGTTGGTGTCTGAAGCCTCAGGAACAGCAGAGTGGCCTCCTCCCTCAGGCTGTGGAGACAGACCCATCCTGCCCCGGTCACCTCCACTGAGGCATTACTCGCCATTTATAAAGAGGCTTTAGAGTCAGAAAATATCAGTAGCTCACGGGATCTCAACAAATCGTCAAGGCTCTGGTCTACACCCAGATCTCTGAGTCCAAAGCCAGGCTTGTGATTTTCTTAGTTTTTAACTATGAAAGGAAACTAAAGAACAGAAAATTATACAGTACAATAAAAAACACGACCTGTGTCCTCCACTGCCTTTTGTAGATAAAAGATTACAGGCAAAGACAAGGCCATCCTGTCTTACTCCTGCCCAGCTCTCCTTTCCTCTTGCCATTCCACACGTCTATCACAGAGATGCAGGCCTAGTATTAGTACAAGGCCTAGTGTGTGTCTAAAATTTTACACAAATTTTAATTTATAATTTAGATAACAAGTAGCATTGTCAGCATTTTGCAACTTGCCCTTTTTTCTAGTGTTTAATGTTATTATATACAGATTAAATTCTTCATTTCAGTTGCTAAATGTACTGTGTTTGATACCTTATAATCTGCTTGTCCTATGGTTATACGTTTAGTTAATTTTCTAAGTCTTATTCTCCCCCACACAGAGGGAAACCTGTTTCCATGTGTCTTTCACTAGCAAACACACCTGGGGAGTCACTGCCAGGGAGGGGGCTGACGGAAGGTCGGGATCACTGGGCATGGCTGGGGCTCCACCATGTACAACGCTGCCCCTGTCATGTTGGGTACAGCAGAGGTTTGCAGACATTCACCACCACGTGGCCCTTTAACGACTCTAATTTTGGCCTGTTAAGAAATCGCATCTCATTCTTTAAATTTTGACTTGCATCAGCCTGATTTCTATGCATTACCAGTGATGAGAATGAATGACTTCTCATGAGGTCGTTGGACACTCAAGTGTCCTTCTTTATGAATTTGTGTTCGTGTCCCTTGTTCATTTTGATATGAGGTTCTTGTCTTTCTTCCTGCTCATTTGCATGGACTCTGCAGACTATTCATATAATCATCAAAAAAACTTTGGCCAGCATTACTGTCTCCAATGCAGAGGTATTTGTTGTTTCTCTTGTATAATTTTTAAATTTTGGTGGTGGTAACAATTGTCAACATTTCTGTGCTGTGTGCCTTGTTTGTCATAAACATGTTTTCTGTAATAGTTTTTAAATTTTCTTTTCCTTTAGATCTTTAGTTACCACCCACACACCTGCCCTCCATCACTCCTGTATCTTTTTTCTGTGTAGCACTGAACACTTCACCTTTTTTTCTTGTTTGTTGTCTCTTTCCCTGAGTAGAATGTAAATTCCAGGACGCAGGATTTTCATCTGTTTATGACTGTACCCCTAACACCTGGAATGGTCACCAGTATATAGTAGATGCTCAATAAATAGTGTCGGACAAATAAAGAACAATCCATGTGGAATTTAATTTTCGTGTATTGTACCAGGAAGGCTCTTTTGGGGGGCAGGGTGCACGGAAATCTTGTTTCTCCGATACCATTGCCCACTAGATTTTTCATGTCACCTTTGCCAACCTGCTGTTCTTTCTCCTTTGCCACTCTGAGGCACAAGATTGGGCATGGCACACTGGCTGAGGAAGTAGGTGTCACCTGTTCATTGCACAGGTCCAGGACACATGCACAGAGCACGTCTTAAAGATTGATGCATAGACTTCTCTAGTCTAGTCCAGAGCTCAGCCTGAGGAGAGGGAGTCAGAAAAGGACCTTTGTTGTTGGGCTCTTGTCCACTGTGCTCTCTCACAATGTCCCACTCCCACACTGCAGAGGGTACTTCTTTTCCTACTTTTACTTTGCCCAGTCTTGCTCTACAGAGCTCTTTCTTCTCCCACCTTTAATAAAAGTAAAGCCTCACTGCTATTTGCACTTGTTTTGACCAATTCTTTGCTCATGATGGAATCTCTGAACCATCTCTCTGAAAGACTTCAGTGCCCCAGAACCCAGTAACAATTTCTGGGACTGTTGCTGACCTCCTGCCCTGGGCAGTCCTTGTGAGTTGGGCTGTGTGTGTGTGTGTGTGTGTGTGTGTGCGTGCGTGCACACTGTAGCCAGGTACCACATATGGGAAGCTCATCTCTGCTGACACAGGATATAATTATGAAATACCTTTTCTGAAATTACGAGTTTTTCCTCTCAGGACTCTGATTGACACAGGCATCACAACATGAGGTAGAATGTGACTGGTGGTGAGCTGTGTGTGCTGGGAACACACAAGTGTAACCATGGTGACTGAGATCCTTCTGCAGAAGATCTCACAGTTAGCCTTCCTTGCAGCCCAGCCTCACTTCGGGTCTCATTCCTGACTTCCAGGGTAGCACTGCAGCTGTGGTGTCCTCTCAGGGAAGTGCAGGAGTGTCGGACAGACTCCAAGTGAATGAAATCCCCCTTTGCATTCAGCCCTCTGGTCTTGCCTTTGCATTGTGAGCAAATCATATCTCTTCTCCATGATTCTGATTCCTCACCAATAGCCAGGCAACCACAGAGGTGGAGGTGAGGACCTGCCCATAGTGTGTGCGCTAAGCGCCTGTTAGCACAGAGCCTAGGCCTGTGAACTGATTCTGGCATGGATGGAGAGTCTTCAGGGAGGAGGGAAGGTTCATGAGGTCTTGTAGGATGGGTCTTGCAGGACTTTTGTAGGCAGGATTGAATGGGTGGGAAGGTCATACCAGATAAAAAAGAGAATAAACAGAAACAAAGACATGGAGAGTAGAGCACATCAGATGAAGTCAAGGAGCATTAGTGTAGTTTGACAATGTAGGAGGGAGTGATGGGTAAAGGAAGGTGCTGGAAATGTAGCTGGAGAACAGTAATGGCGGATGCAGCACCACACCAACAAAAACCAGTTGCTCTGCTCATAATTCCTCAGTGGCTCCTCATGGCTGACTAGATCCCAGTCCCAAGGGGTACCTCTGGCAAGGGCACTGGGCAAGCAGAAAGGAGAAGGTAGAAAGCTGAGAGGAGGAGAAAGCTGGTTGATATTTCAGGCCCTTGAGCTTTGGGAATACTTTTGAAAATACCGCTTTTTAAAAATCACCAGTTTTGCACAAGTGTGAACATTTTTCCCCTCAGTCATTCAGCTCCTGGCATTGAGTCTCTGAAGGAAACCACGGGGGTAAATCTGCTGCTTCCACTCCTCCCTTTTCTACCTGCCTCTAAGTCATGGAGAAAAGGACAGAACAGGATGCCTCAGCCCTGCAGATGCTTTGCAGAAGGGCTCACAGAGTAGCCTTCCTCCCAGCATAGCCTCATGCCTCACTTCCGGCCTCACTGCCCACTTCCGGCCTCACTGCCCACTTCCGGCCTCATTCCTCACTTCTGGGGCAGCATCGCAGCTGTGGTGTCCTCTCAGGGAGTGCAGGAATGTCGGACTAGCATGCAGGTGTGAGCAAAGGCCTGGATCCGTGCTGGAGGACGACCCCAGGCAACGTCTCACCTCTGCCCAGGTCCAGATGGCTATCCAGGGGCAGAGGCATGCAAATGCTTAGGAACCTCAGTGTCCATGTCAAGTGGAGACCGTTTCTGACTCTCCAGAGCTAATTCAGTCTCTCTCCCACCTTTCCTTCCTTCCTTCTTTTTTTCCTCCCTTCCCCTTTCCCTTCTCCCTCCCTTCCTCCCTCCTGGTGAGTGCGCTCAGTGAGCCCACTTTATCCATCCATCCCTGACGTTTTTATAGCCAAGTCATTTATAGGGACCCTGGAGAACCAGAGCCCTTGCTATTCCTCTCCTTAAAGAATAGTTGGGTTATCTTTAATATAAGATAGAAATCAAACCAAATTAGATTATTTTACCTCAGAATCCAGTTTCAACCGATCCTTTTGAATAGCACTACGTTATTATTATATATTACTTCAAACTTAATAGAAAAAATTGATTAAAATATGGGCCTTGTTCATATCTAGCCTGGCTGAATGCCACAAGACACATTAATTGAAAATGAATTTCCACAAACCCAATCAAGCATCATGAAGATGAAAAATGTACCTTTTCCTCCGTTCCTTCATTGATTTTTCATTTTCCCCACTCAGAGTTTCCTTTACCAATTTCTCAGTTTCGTTTTGTTGTAGCCTTAATTCATTCCTTCGTCTTCCCTCACAAACGAGATAATGGGCCCTGTCCCCCCCCCCCCTTCTCAGACTGTTCCTGCTGCATTAATGCAGGGCAGATTCGGGTCTTTCATATTCTCTAGGCATTATTTTCTCTTTTTAAAGAAATAAATTTTATTTTTATTCTTACAGTTTTGTGATGGCTTCTATCAAAGAGAATGCACTCTAAAAATATAATGATTATGAAATCATAGCATTGCGAGTTGTACAGAACAGAATTAAGGGAATATATATATATATATATATATATATATATATATATATATTATACTTCAATTATCTTTCTTCAGTGTGATGTATGGGGACCACACACAATTCCTGTTTCGTTGAGGGAAATGCAGGCAGCTGTTGCTGGATCACAGAGGGATCACCAGGTTGGACTGGGCCATGTCCCCTGCAGAGCCAGAGATGGTCGAAGGAAAAGCCAGGAAGCTTTGTGAGCTCTCTGGCTTTTCCCTGCCTATCTACAAGGTTCAGCAAGATCCAGCCCTCACTGGATTCTGAAGGGCTTTGCAAATGGTAATGGCGATTGTTTGAGCTATTTTCTCATGAAAATTTTAAATATGATAACGTGAATTACCCCTAAAAAGGTTATAAAAGCTCATAGCTAAGTGCCTTAGTGCTTTCTTTAGACCTAGAATTTGGAACCTGGATGGTCTCCTTCTGTTGAGGGACACTGACTGGCCGGTCCACGTCTCTAATCTGTGTTACTCTAGTGGGGAGCTAAATTATTTTTCTTCAGCCATTCAATTCAGAGTAGGAAGTCTCTGGAGATGAAGGTCTACAAGGAAGTGGTAGAGCCGGGTGCTGGGGACAGAGGTTTAGGAACTCCGCTCGTTAATGTGGGACAGTGCTTTGTGCCAGGAGGTGGACACGCTCAGCCCCACACCCTGATCTCAAGTACACGTGCCTGTGGGCCTTCGTGGGCTTTTTCTAAAATTAAGACGAATGTAAAAGAAAACAAAGCTCACTGACAAGTGAGCAGCGACATCACTGACTTTGCAGTGTGCGTCTTAAGAACAGAATTCTTCCCCTTGCATAATGTCCACAGTTCAATCAAACGCAACTGTCGCGTGGGACTTGTGTGTCTTGAGGAGCCTGGCCAAGGAGGACACGCCAGGCTGCGGCCTCCTCGCTTGGTGACTTCCCCACTGCTGTGCTACTGTGCAGAGATTGTGCAGGCCACAGGCTTTGGCCGAGTGCTAAGCGCACATAACATAGTTCAAACATTTTCAAGCATTTTCCCTGCCATCCTCCTCCACTCGTCCTCCCCCCAGTTTCACGTTTGGGGATTTAATTCATGTTATGTATTTTGATCTTGTTCTTGCCCCTGAACCCACCAGCCCTACAGCTCTCCTCTCTGCCTTTTATCCCCTTCCTCCTGAGGGTGGGCAGTGTGCGGGCCTGGCCCAAGAGGGTGAGCAGGTGAGCCCACCTTCTCAGCCCTACCGAAGCATGTTGTCTGCTTTATCTACAGCTGTTGCCTGCATGTTATCGCTTCCCGGCTGCGAGTGGTGGCACACATCTGTGATCCCAGCACTCTGGGAGGTGAAAGTGGGATGGTGGTCAGGTTGAGGCCAGTCCAGGCAATTTAGCAAGACCTTGTGCCAACATGAAAAAGAAAAAGGGTTATGGATGTAACTCGGTGGTAAAGGGCCCCTGGGCTTGATCTGATGACAAAATCACACAAAGAAAACAGAAGACACCAGAAGTGCAATTTCTTAACAACCCACCCATCTGCTAATATTAATGCTTACTCCCTGCAGTATTTCTTCATTGTTTCTTTACAGCTCTGGTGGTCTGTACTGAGCGAGCCTCCCAAGTCTTGTATGATCGAGTATGCATGACCCTGCTCTAACCGTAGAGTCAAACCGTTCCTAACAACTAACATGAAAGGACCCTGCCTTATGTGCTCCTCACCTGCATTTGCAGAGGGAGCAGGGGATCCTAAGAGGCTAAAAAGTCTCACAACGTCCAGTAGTGCGTAATCAAAACCGGACAACATCTCACCAGGGTGGGTGCCCTCCCAAAGAGCTGATCCTTTATTTAAGATAATTGATAGATGAAACATTGCCCTGGGGATTCCCTGCTCTGTGCAGGGAGGCGTGATACCACCAGCAGCAGAGGGATCTGTGACAGCCAAGATACATATCCAGTGTGAGTGACAGACGCGTGCTAATCAGGAGGAAAGTGAGAGAACCCCTGTTATCATTGGCCCAAATGGGCCCTGGTTCATCAAGCTACCTTCTCCCCCGTTCTGTGCAGGGGGCTGCTACATAACTGGACAGGGTGAAATGTAGCCACCTCAACAAGGCCATGTTCATGTGAGAATCACCGGTGAGCCTGGAAAGTGCTCTTCTGCCTGCTCTATCCTCAGGAGGATCTAAGCCTCATAAACAAGGTCATTTACCACCACCTGGTGACGGCCAGACAAACTGCAGCTTCCCAAAGAGGAAACAGACCTCGGGGCTGATTCACGAATTTAAAATACACCAAGAAGTGACAGCAAAGCTCCCGGATGGGTCTCACTTGCATCTCGCCTGGGCAGAACCCTGATCTGGGGGTGTTTGGAGTCACATGGTTCAGCTGGGACTCCAAGAGCCCGTCCCGCACCATTTTGGTCCTGCGGTACAAGGGATGGATTGCATAAGGATGGGCATTTGAACTCACTGGGTCATTCGTTGTCTAATGATACAGAGGTGACCACTCTCAGGAGATCACCACTGAAGGACTGAGAAATGCCAGCAGCCTTCTTGGTTTAGTGACAGAGTTCAGCTCCTTTGAACTGGTTGCTGATGAGGACTTGTGCATAGAGAATGTGCACTACAATACTCAGAGCAAAGAAATGGTCATAGGGAACCCTGACTGGATGACTTGGCTTTGATTTATGTAGCTTCTCTGTGCGTACCATGATGTGTAACAGAACTTAAAAGCACAGTGCTGTACAATCAGCAAAAACGCCAGCGCTGTAGGAGAAGCCAGCATAAGGCCGCACTGTCACTTGTGTTCGTGCCTTTTTTTTCTCTATATTTTACAGAAGGGTCTACAGGATATTCAGGGTCTCACTACTAGACTGGACTCAGTGATTCTCCAGTTCACAGCCTCCCAATAGCTGGGATTACAGGCGAGTGCCACCATGCCCAGTCTCAAGTCTCAGCGCGCCCGCGAGAGGGGCCAGCACAGCAGGCCTAGGATTGAACCCCTGGCCTCTGGCCTGCTTGCAGGCGCTTTAATTCTCTGACCTATTTGCCCAGCTCTCATTCCTGCATTGTAACTAGGAATGTGGATCAGAGATCCAAACACTGCGGCCCAGGAGTAAGATGGAAAGTCAAGCAGGACATCACACAAGGAATATTTGTAGTCATGTATGATGTAGTCATGCACATGACTGGTGCTGCAAAAGGCAGTGTTTTAAGACTTTTTGGAGTAGCCAGAAATAACACCATCTTCCCTACTGATGTGTCCTTTTGATGCTGAAAGGAAGTGGCATAGGAGTTAGCTGTTGCTCGCTGGCATGCTGTCAAGCCCACAGTGTGCCGTTCCAGAAAAGGTGCGCCACGCAGGAGAGGGCGTGGGTGTGTACTCCGGCTCGCACTGCAAGGAGTGGCCGTGGGCTCAGGCTCCGCCCCTTCGGAGGGCGTCGGCTGGGCTCCTCTGTGCACGCTTCCTGCAGTCCAGGCGAGGCCTGGGTCACAGAACGCCAGAGCCAAGATGCCTGTGTAAGGCACGTGCAAGGACGAACAATCACGTGGACAGTTATCACAACAGCATGGATGCCTTGGGAAGCATCATGCGTGGATGTCATAACACTGTCAGGGCATCTGCACCCCAAAGCCGTCCTCTGGCCACCCAAGCAGGGGCCTTACCAGTATGACACCCATGCTCTGCGGTCAAGCGAACGGCCAGCATTGTCGGTAGCTCTTTCCCATGGTGTCTTTGTGTTTTGTTGATTTGCAGCTCTCCTACATACGGGGGTACTCTGACCGTAGACCTGCATGAAGCCAAATCTGAGCCCCTGTATGAAACGGTGTGGTGCTAGAGCATACCCCGTGTGTCTCTACCCAGGCATCCCTCAGGATACCTTGTGTTGGCACTGTAAAATAGCCGTCACACTGTACATTTAGGGGAAAATGATAGGAACATTTTGGTACAGACAGGTATTTATTCAAATGTTTTAAATCAATTGTTTGAATTCAAGAATGCAGGACCCACTGTATTTTAGCATTGGCTGTATTTTTAAGCTAAAATCTAGGGGCCCACTATGAGCAGCGTCCTGTTGGTGTCTGCCTGGGCGGTCTGTGCCTCTGCTCTGAACCCACATCGCTTGCCCAACCCCCAAATGTACAGGGTTTACAGGGTCTCACTATACAGATTGGACTCTGTATAGAGATCCTCCTGTATTCAGCTTCCCAAGCATTGGGATTGCAGGCACACATCACCACGCCTGGTCTCAGGTGCTGGCTGTCCAGCACATGCAGGGGATTGAACCCTGGTCAGTGCACCTGCCTAATCAGGTGCTTTAATCCACTGAGCTATCTGGCCAGCCCAGCCTTCTCAGATCCACAGATCACAGAGTCCTCCGGGGGTCCTGAAAGCAATGCACCAAAATTTCCTTCCCTGCTATTTGATTAAATTTCGCCCCTTGTTTTCTTGGAACCTTTGAATGAATTTCAGGGCTTGCTGTGGCTGTTGTTTAAAGATTTTTTAAGTCAATTAAGAAAATCTTAGTACTGTAGAAAGGAGATGAAATGGAGCATTTGAAAATTATTCCTAGAAAATGTGCAAGCTCCATTTTTCTCCTGTAATCCTGTCTCAACCCAGAACCATTTCCTTTATTTAATCCGTCTTCCCGCCTTTACTTTCACTGTTGTAGCTTCAGGTTTTCCATCCCACAGGCATTTTGGCAGACACATTTCCATTTTGCGATCTGTTTTGCTGGTGGTGGCCGTGTTCCCTGCTCACCGGCAGATTGATATTTCACAATTTAGTGCTCATTCCCTTAGAGCTGGACATTAAGGTTATTTCCATTTTCTCTCTATTATAAATAATGGGAGCAAGAGCATCTTTATGTACAGCTTTCTTCCTATGTTTGAATTATACTGTAGGATAAATTCCCAGGAGTGGGATTTGCAGGTCACAGGGGCTGAGCAGCTTTACGGCTTTTAATATTTATTGCTAAAGCGCCTGAACGGTCATTTTAATGTACAGTGCCACCTGCCTCACTGTAGCATATCTGTCCCTCCAGCTTGCCTTGGCCTCTCCTAGGCTCTTGTTTGGGGCAAATTTAGTATATATTAAAGGCTAACTCATTAATGTTTTTATTGGTAATTTCTTTAATTATCATCAACACTGACCATTTTTTCATAAATGTGTTTCCTATATTCTGTTTCCTGAGGTTTGAGATTTTTATCAGAGGATTATAATTTTTGATATAATATGGAATTTGAAAACATTTTAGAATGAAAATGCCACATGCCCTCAGAACACGGAGAAGAATCCAAGAAGCAGAGCAGCCTCCAGCAGGTGCCCCAGGTAGCAAGCCTGGGTCACATCAGCTGACTGGCGGAGGTTTTTCTCTTTCTTCCATAGAGCATTTTAAAGCACAATTCAGACATCCTGCCTGTGTTTCCTGTATGCTTCCCTGTGCATCTCTAAAACATACACTTTATATAATTGCCTAATACCACCGTCACATTTAACAAAACCGGCAACGATTCTTTGGCCTTGTTTAGTACCAGTCTGTAATACAATTTTCCAAAATGTCTTTTTTGATGCTTTGTTCCTGTCGGCGCATGCTATGATTATGTGTGGTTGTTAAATTCTTTGTTTGTTCGTTTTTTGGTACTGGGGATCGAACTCGGAACTTCGTGCTTGTCAGGCAGACACTTTTTTGCCACTGAGCTATCTCCCTAGCTTCGTTGTTCAGTTCTGAACTGTCTTAATCTAGGGATGCACCACTGATGCTCTCGTCCGCATTACCTCTGTGGGGATATTGGTCAGAGGAACTGATTCTGTTACCCTGAAAAGCGTCCCACATCCTGCAGTACTGCGCATGCTCGGGGTGGTTGGCTGCGGACAGTTCTCACGCCTGGAGTGGACTTTTGGTTCCCTTATGAGTTCTAGAAGCTTGATTAGATCGAGCTCTATTTGGGGGAAGGAAAGAATACCTTATGTGTGCTTCAGTTTCAGTCGCTGAGGAGCTGCCCTGGCTGCTTGCTCCCTTTTGGGCAACGCTGGTAGTGGATGGAGAGGGTGGTGATGCCCAGGGCGGAGCCGTGACACCCGCGTAGCTCCCACCCTCGCCATTTCCTCTGGGATCGTGGTAGTGGAATCAGTGCTGCATAGATTGCAAGATCATAGTTTTCACTCTCTGTCATTCCCTTCCATTGATTAACCAGAATTCTTCAATAAAGTAGAAGGTTTCCCTCCTAGAGATTATACAGTCTCAAAATGCAGTCCGTGCAAGACGAATGCTTCACTTTTTCCTTCAAATTGCAGATACTGGGTTAGTTCCAGTGGTATCTGATTTTTTTTTTTTTTCTTATTTAAGAGTTACGAAATATTCATATTTGGGGGCTGGAGAGATAGCTCAGTAGAATAAGTGCTTGCCTGGCAAGCACAAGGGCCTGAGTTCAATCCTCAGTTACATAAAAAAAAAAAACAAGAAATATTCATATTCTTCAATAGTTACATATTCCATGTGTTTCACTCAGTTACATTCATTCTTTTTGGTGCTAAATCTTTGGCCCAAGAAGAAACCTTGCCTGTCCTTATTTTCAGACATTTCTGATTTAGTTTATTTTGGCTCCACAATAGGTCAGTCTTCAAAGATATCATCCATTAAGTGGAAAGTGAAAACACCTACTACAATCTGGATGTGTTGCTATTATTCCTGAATTATTTCTCTCAGTGAGCTGAGCAGAAGCACATATTCCACAAATAAAATATTTCAAATTCATATTATTTCAAATGTAACACGTTTTGCTTCTTCAATTTTGTATTGCTGTTTCTTTTTTGACACTAAAAATGGTTACAGTGCAATAGATAGCAAATAGTCTCAAAACAACGTCACTACTCACAATTTTTCTACCCAAAGAGGGATTTCTTTGCAGCTCTATTTATCCTTAAAATGTACTTTGCTAAAAATGTCAAATTGCCTAGTGGTAACAACACTTGAGTTCTTTTCACCAATTTGATATTGCAGTTAAGCTGCCCAATACAGCTTGTCATTTAGCTGTAGAACTTACTGAGGTTTTTTTTTTTTTTTCCTGCTTAAATTTATCTTTGGATCCTAAAAATAAGCTTTCAAAGTTGAACACCTGTGATGTTATCAGCTGAGTCCTTTGTCTATGCTATCTCTCCACCTAAGTTCCTCCCCCTCCCCATCGATAACGATTCTAGTTCTGGTTTCATCCTCATAGTGTTTCCTTTTTTTTTTTTTTTTTTGTACTGGGTACCAGGAATCAAACTCAGGACCTTACATTTTCCAGGCAGACACTTGTGTCACTGAGCTATCTCCCCAGCCCCTCTCATAGTGTTTCCTGTGCAAGCAACATGCATTTCTGGGTCCCTACCTGCTGTACCCCAAAGCTAGTGAGCTGCATGTAGTCAGCACACGTGTGTTCCCTCAGTATCTGAGAGACCTTACACAGACCCCGCTTGTTAGGGTGTACTCAGCTGAGCTGGCCTCTTAACTCACAGAGTTCACTGTATTTCTAAAACAAACTGTCTGAGTCATTTAAAAAAAAAAATTTTAGCCAGTGTACCTTTTCTAGAAATGGTGTTGCTGAGTCAAAGGTAAATGCGTAGGTTCTCTTTCTAGATGTTGTCAGGCTGCCTTCCGTAGGAAGCTGCTCTTCGGCACTTGACAGGAAATGTGCCTTTCTGCTGTATGGATGCTGAACACTGATGTACAGGTTGTTAGAAAGCCAGTGTGTTGGGCCAGCCTGACAGTTCAGTGGACTAAGGTGCCTGCTTAGGCAAAGCACAGTGGCCGGGTTCGATCCCTGGTGTGCTGTGGCGGCCCTGCCCATGGGGCACACTGACATAGCAACTCGTGGCGGTGCATCCCTGTCATCCCAGCACTTGGGAGGCTGGAAACAGGAGAATCACAAGTCTGATGTACATAGTGAGACCCTGTAGACTCAGTAGATCCTGTAACAAATACATTTTTTTTTAAAAGAAAGAAAGCCAGTGTGTTGTTCCTAGACTTGCATGCTGTTATTTCCTCCAGGAGAACGTGGTGCAGTACGGGCAGGAGGAGTCTGAGGTGGGGCATGGTGCACAGCTGACCTGGGTGGGTCTGGGGCCAGCCATGCTCTTCCTTCAAGGCTTGTGAGTCTGTGGCCCCCTAAATTTCACTAACACCTGCAGCGATCTGCTCCCCATCCCAAACCTTTTGACCCTGCCCTGGTTGAATGGATATGAATGTACCGACAACAGTGACAGAACTGAAGCTTGAAATGCAGGCTGCCTCCTATGTTTAAGCCAAACAACTATTTTTGCTGAGTTGTATTTGCCTTTCTCCATGCATGTCCCTGGGTTGCCTCTGGACGATCTGGAGGCTCACACAGTGTTCTCAGGGTGGAGATGCTGGCCTGCACGATCCTAACCGGCCCCACACACCCTGAAATCACATCTGATTCTGTCTTCCTTGGTCACGGCAGCCCCCTTTCCTGGAGCATCACAGGTCAGCGCGGTTCCAAGGCACTCGGAGAACCTGTGTGCGGTGGCCGCTCAAATGCGCTCTCCCCATAACTAACTAGTACAAGTCTATGTAGTTTATTATGTTTTCCATTTGTTTCTTTCTAGATTGAATCGTTAAAGAAAAAAGTGCAACAGAAACAGCTCTTGATACTGCAGCTCTTAGAGAAGATCTCTTTCCTAGAGGGAGAGGTAAGAAGGTGCCTGCAGTCTGTGTCCTCTTTGCCAGCACATGGCAGCACTACTGACAACTGCCCACCTTTGTGTGGTACTTTGCACTTTGTATTTTCATGTACATTCTTCATGCGATTTTCTCAGTGACTTTCCTTCCCTCCCTCCCTCCCTCCCTTCCTCCCTCCTTCTTTCCTTCCCTCCCTCCTTCTCCTTCTCCTTCTCTCTATCTCTGTCTCTCTCTCTCCAGGGATTGAACTCAGGACCTTGTGCTTTCCAGACAGGCACTTATGCCACTGAGCTATCTCGCCAGCCCTTTCTCAGTGACTTTAAGAGAGGCAAGATAGGACCATTATCTCTAGATGAGCAACTGAAGCAGAGAGAAGCTGGTCTTGCCCTGGGTGACTTCTTTTGTAAATGTAGGAGCCCAGCTGAAAAGTGGACTCTTAGTATAATACTCTTCTTTTTTAAAAAAAAAAAAATTTTTAAAAAATCTTTTACTTATTTATTTATTTGGTATAGGTCTTGCTATGCAGCTTGGACTCATAGCAATCCTCCTGTCTCAGCCTCCTCAGCACTGGGCTGGGATTATAAATGTGTGCCACTATGCCCAATTTTGGTGGTTGGCACAGCATGTCTGGAGTTCCTGGGCTAGTATGGCATGTGGTGCTGGGATGGAGCCCAGGTCCTTGCACCTGCTAGGCAGGCACTTAGACCACCAAGCTATCTCTCCAGCTCTTTTTTGTCTTTTTGATTCTTTTTTTTTTTTTTTTTTTTTTTGTATTTTAGGGAAGGGTATACAGTGTGTTCAGGGTCTCACTACTAAATCGTACTCAGAATGATCCACCTGTTTACAGCCTCCCAAGAGCTGGGATTACAGGCAGGTGCCACCACACCCAGTCTCAACCACCATCTCAGCATACCCTAGGAGTGGGGCCAGCATGGTGGGCCCAGGGATCAAACCCCTGGCCCCTGCACCTGCTTGCAGGTACCTTAATCCACAAGCTATTTGGCCAGCCCTTTTTTTGTCTTTTTGAGACAGGGTCTCACTATGCAGTTCAGGCTGGGTCTTGAGCTCATTTTGTGGCCCAGGCTGGTCTCCAGTACTCCTCTGTATGTCGGATGAACATGTTTCAGAGCTGACTTAATTTCTCCTAACACTTTAGGATGCTTGGTGTTCTTGACTCTCTGGCTTTTTGAAAGTCATTTAGAGACTTTGCACAGGTTCCAAAGATGGAAATGACAGGCTTGAAAGAACCTCAGAAGGCTAGGGATTCGCAGAAGATGCCAAGACTCTACTTGCTCTAATGGCTTTTTATTAAGAACTTGGCATTGAGCCTCTTCCTTTGAGACAGGGTGAAAAGCTGAGCTGCCAAGTGCCGTCCTTGTCTGTGTCCCTCACCTCCCTCCTCAGAGGGGGTCCTGGGGACAGAAGCACAGTGCAGGGAAAGGAAGAAGCGACCTTTAGGAGGTGCAGGGCAAGCACAGCTAGCTGCTTCCCATACCTCCTGTGCTGTGCAAACGTTCAGGGCCGGGTCAGACTCACCTGGTGCTGACACTGCTCTGCTGCTATTAGCAGAGTGATGCTGCAGGAAGCTCCCAGGCATGAGACGGGGCCCCTCGCTGTACCCTGGGTATGATACCATGACACACGAGGGTCTGGAATGGGGTTGGCACATGCTAAGTGCTAGATTTGTAACTGATTTCTGCTGTTCTTTACTGAAAGGAGTGCCTTCCACATTCGATTATATTGATATTTTACAAGAGGGGAAACTGAGGCTCAGTGACATTCATGGCCAATGTGACAATAGAAATGGGTAAGCCCGAGCCCCAGAGCTGCAGCCCTTAGCGCCCTATTTACTGGGTCTTCAATGACTGATTTTGATAATCATCATGGCCAGAAGCCCCCAACCCCATGGCCCAAGGAATCAGGCTCAAGGCCCAAGAGTCTTAGTTTCTTCAACCTGAGTGTTTTCCAGTGTCCATTCCTGGGCCTAGACTGAGGAATGAATGGCAGGAATCACACCGCTCTTCCCAGGGCTGTCCTGGCCAGGGCCCACCTGTCTAGAGGAGGATGGAGAGCGGAGTCCACAGGGGAGGCAGAGCCAGTATCTCTCAGGCTGGGCTACTCCTACACACAGGCCTGGCTCCCAGAACACTGTGGTCCTGCTCCTGCCAGAGCTGTGGATTCTGGGACCCCAAGGAGGGTCCCCAGTTTCTGGGCAGCTTCTACACGGACCTAGGCTGAAATCGGCTGTGGAGGGGATATGTGCTCATGGAGCTCCCACTCCCCACCTGGTGGGGCTTTCCCTTGGCGATCCTGTGGTGAAAAATGCCCTGGCACACCCACGTACTCGATCCTGCAGTGTTGTCTAAAGGTTCTGGGCTTAGATCCTGACTCCTGGCTGAGTTGTAGGACCTTTGCCCCTGTGAGCCTCAGTTTTGGCATTTGTAAAATGGGTATGAGCACACTGCTGGGAAAGAATTTCATAGATGGAAAATGAGGCAGTGTGAGCAAGGTGCCCAGAGCAGAGCTTGACATGGCATGAACAACTGATGGGTGCTGAGTCTGTCTTGATTTCTTGGCATTTTGGAGACCTAGATTCCTAGGCCTTCTGCCATTTTTCATGCAGGATGCTGAGTGTCTTAGGTGCTTCTCTTGTTACTGAGACAGAACACCTAGCATCCAAAGCTAAGGGAGGAGGCAGAGGGCCACGGAGCAGAAACAGTGAGGGAGGCAGAAGGCAGTGAAGCAGCAGCAGTGACCCTCTTTCTGACCCCTAGTCCGTCAGGGCAGATAAATGCAACTCAGGGCGGGCAGCCTGAGCCCTAGCATTGCTGTGATCCAGGCCCAGCATCGCACCCTTGCTCCCAGGAGCACACTCCCTGGCCCAGCCACCTCCCAGGATCCCCCCTGCGGTTGCAGGAGCCTCTGGGGATGTCTAGATACAGCCCATAGTGGTGGGCAAGTAGGGCCACGAGCAGTGAGGCTCAGGGGCTTCAGAGGGGAGAGAGGCTGGCTGCATTCGGACCTCCTCTGCGTTACTTTTATTGTCAGGGTTTGAAGACTGGTGATTTTTTTCTCCAAATCATCTGAGAACATTCATTGGACAGCCTAAGGGAAAACTGTACCTAGCCATGGGTTCACAGACAGGGCTTGGCCCTTACCTAGGCCATGCCTGACAGTCAAAGACCTTTATTTTCTCTTAAAAAAGAGAAAATAAGGATGAACTCATGCCTTGGATTTATCATGGATTCTTACCTATGGTTTTAGGGTTGTGCTTTCTATTTTTGTGGCTCTGGGGATGGAGCCCAGGGCCTTGCACATGCTAGGCATTCATTCTGCCGCTGAGCCACATGCCTAGCCCCTTACCTGTGTTTAAAGTCATTAGGGTTTACACACTCGCACCCGCACCTGCACACGCACCTGCACACGCACTCGCACCTGCACACACACACACACACACACACACACACACACACACCATCACTCTTCAAACACACACTAGATTCCTAAATGCTTGGCCTTGTCTGGCCCTGTCAGATTCCATTTTCATCAACTGATTTATAATCTTCCTGACAACAAAAATATGCCTATTTTAAAAGCGGTTTTATTTACTCAGCTTCTGGAGAAGAAATTTCCCTATTTCTGATACTAAAAAATCTTTCTAAACTAAAACAAGAAGCATACATCTTCATGGGCTCCATCAGCTTTCTGAAATCCATTCTGTTCCGTTTTTCTCTGCCGTAAAGCCTCAACTCACCGCGAAATTCAAGGCAGAGGAGAGGAGGCGCTCGTCCCGATTTCCTTCATCCTGCGCCTAATGTGTGCTGTGCGGCACATAAACCTCTCAGCGTGTCTGTGGTGCGTGGCTGGGGCCGTCGTTGACTTTCCTGTGTGACGCTGGGGCTGCAGCACCAGGCACCGGGACTCCCATATACATTTTATTGCGCATGCTTTTTATTTAATGTGTGCTACGGCTCCCGGCCACTGGCTCCCCTGAGCCGGAGGCGGAGGTGACTGCCATCCGTTTGTGACATTATTTCCCCATTGTGCCCAACACAGCCGCACCAGGGCCTCCCTTCCTCTAGGCCACGGGCAGGGTCTGTTACCCGTGCAGACGCGAGGTGGTGGTGTTTGAAAGCAGAAGGGCTGCGGCTGGGCTCTCAGTCCTGGGGTCTCCGCCCCCATGCTGGCCCACAATACTGGAAGCAGGTGGTATTTGTTTTGCTGTCCAGTCCTACTGACTTGATTTTTAAAGTATGCCCTCTCTCTGTTCCTCCCCTCCAACACTCCTCAGCTGCCAGTTTGGCCTCTCCTTACTTCTAGATTTACCTTAGCAACTGTGCTTTGCATAGTTTATACAAATAAACTGTATCTGTTAGAAGTGTTGCAGGGGGAGTATCCTCTATTAAAAAAAAATGTGACCAGAAGTATTTATGTCCTAGGTCTTTTTATTTTTGGATTCCTTGTGCAGACTTTACTGGTTGATTATTCCTCCTCAAAAACCCACAATTGGAAATGCTCCAGAATCTGAAACTTCTTAAGTATCAAGCGAGTCCTGAAAAGTTTTAGATTTTTAAACATTCTGGATTTAGGGTTTTTGTTTTGTTTTGGGCTTCTTGAAACTGGATTTGAATTTACTTTGTATCCTAGGCTGGCCTTGAACTCACAGCCATCCTCCCAGTTTCCCCAGTGCTGAGTTACCACGCCCCAGCCAAGAATTTTTTAAATGTTATTTTATTGAGAAACAAATAGCAATGAGACAGTATCAAAACTGATTAATAGGACAGTTTCAATAATTAATACGTTGTACATTGTTATCTTCTTAGTGTTTAACCATAGTATAAGAAGCAGACAGGATATACTATCCAAACATTATTAGTACAAATCTTTCTACTCACTGAATTAAGCGAAAGTAGCTGTGTATCTATCCTAACTATTCTATATATACAAATACAAAATGGTTCTTCCTTTGTATCTCCTTTCCTTGTTCAGTCCCATCAGAGATGGGTATTCCATTGGCATCTAAATACTATAGGTGCATGAATTCAGCAAAACAATCCAACACAGTCCAGCAGTTTACAATAATAGTGGGTTATCTGCACCCACTACTGTTGTGAACTGCTGGACTGTGTTGGATTGTTTTGAGCCTTTCACAGCTCAAATATATTAATATGGCTTTACTTTATATACTTTGTTTTTATACTTTTCTGTTGGATGGTTAAGACCAAGATAAAGCAAGACCTATATAACAAGAAATGTAACTTCTGTATCTGATAAAGTCAGTAACATACCCTCAGGGTTTGTCCTGTAACCCCATATTCTGTAGATCTTTTCCGGCCAGAATTTTTGGAATAGCGGTACCTAGCAGCACCTGTGGTCAGTAACCACATTCGGAACACAGAATGTGTGTCAGCCCTAAAGCTTCCCGGTTTGCCGCTGTAATCTGTCCCAGGCTTCCCCTGTGGTACCATTCTCTGTCACTGTAGATCTGTTGGCCATTTATAGAATGGGGTCATGCAGTGACGTTTCTGTGTGTCTTCTTTTATTCAGCATAATGGCGACATGTCAAATTCACATTCAGTCCTTGTTACTGCAGAGTAGGGACCATCCCCTGAAAATGTCCGTGTGTCCTTCCACTCGCTGATATGCTTCTGGGTGGTTTTTGGTACAGGATGATGGTGCCTAAAGCTGCCATGAGCACCGCTGTATAAGTCCTCACATACAAACATGGCTTTGTCCCTCATGGCTAAGTTCCCAGTCATGCCACAACTGAGAGGCAGGGTGGCATAGGCTCCTTTTTAGATCTGTAACTGGATTTTTGAAGTGGCTGTAGCATTCTCTGTACTCCTGCTAACACCCAAGGTACCAGCTTCTCTGCACCCTCACGACACTTTTGGGGAGCACCACCTGCCAGGGCGATCGTGCAGGGCGATCACATTGAGGTTGGATTCGCACTTCTTTGCTGACTGGTGATATTCAGCATCTCTTCTTCTTTCATTTTCTTGGTAAATACTGAAGAGATTTTTAACTTTATGTTTTATTTTTGAGAAAGTTTAATCTTTTTTTCTTTTATGATTTATGCTTTGTGTGTTCTGAGACCTCTTTACCGACTGCTAGGTTGCAGAGATCTGCTCCAGTCATTTTCTCTAAGAATCTGACAGACACTTCTTTCATTTTCCTTCTCTCTCCTCTCCTATCCTCTCTCCTTTCCTATCTTCTTCTCCCCTTTCCTCTTTTCTTAAAAAGGGTAGGTTTTTGTCTACAGGGTGTTCAGGGTCTCCTTACTAGATTGGCCTCCTAGTGATCTGCCTGTTTAGGGCCTCCCAAGAGATGGGATCACAGGTGCATGCCTCCACGCCCAATGTCAGTTTCAATCGCAGTGCACTCCCAGGCGTGGGGATCAAACCCCGGCCCCTATGCCTGCTTACAGGTGCTGTAGTCCACTGAACTATTTAGCCGGCCCTCCCTCCCCTCTTTTCTGATTGGCCTATCTAGGGACTTATTTAGTTCACTGATATTAACAAATTAAAGTAGTAGGTTGGGGCCAGGGAGACAGCTCAGTGGAATAAGTGCTTCCCTGGCAGGAGAAAGGGCCTGAGTTCAATCCCCAGTTGTGCCAAAACAAACAAAAAAAATATTGGCTTTGTTAATTTTTATTTATTTTTCAATTTTAATCCCTTCTGTAGAAAAAAAGTGTCTTATTTATTTATTTATTTATTTATTTATTTATTTATTTATTTATTTATTTATTTTGATACAGCATCTCCCTATGCAGCTCAATGCCAGGTTTTGGGATCACAGCAGCTTTGTTGATTTTTAAAAATTTATTTTATGTATTTAGTATAAGGTCTACAGGGTCTCACTACACAGATCAGACTTACAATGATTCTCCTGTTTTCAGCCTCCCAAGCACTGGGATTACAGGTGTGCATCACCATGCTCAGTCTCAATTGCTGTTTTAGCATACCCTGTGGGTGGGGCCCACATGCCAGTCCAGGAATGGAATCCAAGTCCCTGTATCTGCTTAAGCAGGCACTTTAATCTGCTGAGCTATTTGGCTGACCTTTTTTTTTTTTTTTTTCTATTGTACCAGTCTGTTTTTGTTTCATTGAGTTTTGTTAAGGTATTCTAATTATTTGGGGTTCACCTACACTTTTATTTTCTGGTTTGAGCTAGAACCTTAGGTTACTGACATTAGGTGTCTTTGTCCTTAGAGAGCCCTAAGTGTCTCTGTTAGAGCCTACACTCTCCTTCAGCTGCATTGCTGTGTTGTATTTTCATTAACATCCAGTTCAAAATATCGTCTAATTCCTGTGAGATTCTTCTTTGATTTATGGGTTGTTTAGCAGTGTTCTCTTCAACTTATCTCTTCTCACCTAATTTCACATGCTGCCTGATACACATTAGTTTTTGCCGAGTGCATTAAATTGTGAAGAATATATTTTTT
The DNA here is from genome assembly GCA_004027165.1 of Ctenomys sociabilis. Classification (NCBI taxonomy): domain Eukaryota; kingdom Metazoa; phylum Chordata; class Mammalia; order Rodentia; family Ctenomyidae; genus Ctenomys; species Ctenomys sociabilis. The sequence goes on along the minus strand of PVKA01000472.1, from coordinate 93,957 downwards.
AAAGAGGCTACAAAGGAAGGACCATTTTGTATTTGTATATACAGAATGGTTAGGATAGATATACAGCTAGTTTAGCTTAACTCAGTGAAAAGATTTGTACTAATAGTGTCTGGACAGGATATCCTGTCTGCTTCTTGTATTATGGATAACCACTAAGATAATAATGTATAATGTATTAATTAAAATAAAAAAAGAAAGATTTTAAAAATGCTGTGATTACAGGAAGTTCGGTAATAATCCAAGAGTGGTAAGATAATTTTTATGTTTTGCTTTTCAAAATTACATTTTGAAAATAAGAAAAAAAAATAACAAATCTATCTATCTATCTATCTATCTATCTATCTATCTATCTATCTATCTATATTAAAAAGTGCTCTGCTTCTGTGGGTGACTGATGTGCAGACAGCATTCCCATGAGAAAGAAGAAAGGATTTGGGGCCATGTGTCCATATTCACTGCGTTCCAGTCGGAGTGTTTACTAACTGTACCCCTCATGCCCCTCGCAGTAGGTCCTGCCCCTGTGTTGTTCTGTGGAATCCTCCCTGATGAAGTCCTCATGCTGAGAAATGATGTGGCTACGGAGTTGCTAGCATTTTCAGCAAGGGCGACTTCCTCTGTCCACCTTGTGAGTGGGAAGGCACAGGTGTTCGGGGAAGCCGTGTGTGCCCGAAAACAGTCAGGTTTCCCTAAAGTGAGCCTGCACTCTGCCACGGTCTGTCCTGAGAAGAGGCACTGATGCAGAGCCCAGAGATCCCAGCTTGTTGGCAGCTGGGGAACCTGGGATATGTTCTCTCACACCAGGGCCTGCCATTGCAGGGATCTATGGTTTTATGCTCCTTCCTGTTCATCAGAAGAGATCCACAGACCCGAATCCCACAGAACACAGGTGTGCTGGAGGTGATTGCTCCTCTTCTTGATGTCACTCATTCTGAGGCGGAGTCGCTGCACTGCAAGCCATGTCTTCTCTTCCAGAGCTCTGGCTACTGTCTCCATAGAACTTGCCACACATCCCCAACTGCGCTAGGCTAGTGCCGCAGCTTTAACTGCACTCTAAAGAGAAGAAAAAGCAAATGCTTTCATATTTTCTAGTTATACAAATGACAGGCTCATTGCAAAAGTATAACACATGCATTTGACAACTTTTATCTTGTGTCTCCTACATGTCGTGCTTCATGAAGTCGGCCAGGAAGATAGATAAGGTCATTGCCTCTTGAAAAACTAATATATATGTATCACTCATGGGTATCATTCTATATGTGTTTATATTTTTAAAAGGCAGCTGAAAATCTTAACTTAGAAAGGTGACCACTGTAAGCCTCTTCCTGGAAGCTTCCTTGCCTTGTCAGTTTGAGATGCCATCATGTCCTCTACTCCTGTCACTATCTCAGCCTTCTCAACCCTCTGTTGGCCATTTTCCCCATGGGGCAAGTTTCCAACTCCTGAGCATATAATCACTCAGCTATGTAATGTTTGGCTCTGGCTTGAAAAAAAAAAAGGAAAACTATTCAAAATGCTAATTTTAGTCCCAAGGAGCCTGTTCTATTTTATATGCTTGAGATTCTGAATTTTCCACACCTATGAAATACTAATTATTAAGTTATAGAGGTATTTCCCACTAAATTAAATTAATAGACTCATTCATTTTATAGTTTTAATGAGAGAATGTTAAAAGTTGAGCCGTGCCTTGTTTATAATGTCAAAAAGTGATAAATATCTAAATTCCTATCAACAAGATTCATGTAACAGAATACTATGAACCAATTAAAATAGTTTGTTGATGTAAAAAGAAAACTAGTAAACTAGAAAGATATCTACAAGAAATTGTTGACCAAAGAAAAAGCCCATTATAGTATGTGCACTAGAATATATCTGTATAGTATATGTATTAGGATATGTTGTTTTCGTTAATATAAAATTTCACGTGTATAAAATTGAATATACATGTAAGTACATGTACAGGAAACTATAAGGATTCAGTTGCTGCTTGCCTTCATTTCTGCATGCAGGAGCCTCAGTAGATAGGTTGCTCTGTGAGATAAAGGACTTATGTGCAGTGGAGCCGTAAGAGAAATCAGGCAGCACGTATGAATCATACAAGGTATGTTCATGGGAGAGCACATTTGGTTTACTGACAGTACTTTTTCTCTCCTCTCCAGAATAATGAACTTCAAAGCAGGCTGGACTATTTAACAGAAACCCAGCCAAAGACTGAAGTGGAAACCAGAGAGATTGGAGTAGGCTGTGATCTTCTACCCAGGTATTTAGGAATTTCCTGTTTTTCTCACTCAAATTCCTCCTTGATTTAAGAAAATACTTTACTGGAGTGTTATTAACAGAATTGCATTCTTTCTACCAAGACTGTTTCTGCAGATCTAAGGGTGGCTGCTGAGGGCTTGGGTTGTGTTTTGTGGGAACAGATGCTTTGGGCAAGGGACAGCGGGCAGGGAGGAGGGACGAGGCATGGCCACACCGAGGGCTCTGGCCTCATCAGCGAGCGCATGCATTTGTTCACTCGCTCATTCATTCCTTCAACAAATGGCCATAGCTACCTTCCTGTCCCCAACAGCTATGCTGCTGAGATGCACGGGCCCTGCCCACAGCAGAGTCTGGAAGGACAGACAGACAAGTGATAGCTGGTTGAGGGGCATACACAGTACCTTCATGGGACAGTAGGGCAGGGTCTGAATCTGGGGAGGCTCACCTGTCCCTGAATTGGTAGCAGGCAGCTGGGAGCACTGGGTCTGGCTCATGCAAAGGTGGTGTGTTTCTACCACCCACACATGTGACAGCGACAGCCTGGTTCACCCAGTCCTGTTCCCAGGCTAGGCTGGGGCCCCACTGAGGTGTGAGCCAGGAACCTGCCTTCCGAAACTCACTCTGCACTGCCAGGTGCATTCAGTGTGGAGGCCTAGGATCATGAAGCAGGCTGACTACGAGGGCACTTCACACATGACTTACAGTTTAGGTGACTGGGGTCATGAAATGCTGGTTTGTCCTGGGCACAGCAGGGGCCAGCTCTGTAGGCAGGGGATTTGTGGGGGGCTGTGCTGGACATGAGCAGCCCTGCAGAATGAATCCGGGATCCTTGAATGCTTCCACTTGGAGAGAGGAACGGGCGTCCACACTGAGATGTGGAGCAGCTAGCCCTGGCCTGTGCCTCAGAAGGTCGTTCTTAAGGAGCCTCAGTTTCCTGGTCTGTAAAATCAGTGATGGGACCAAGTGACCACTGAGGTCCCCCCATCTCTAATGCTAAGACCTCACTTTTCAACTTCACATTTTAACTCCCTACTGATAATTCTCAAAGAACCTCTTTGAGGCAGCCCTGAGCTCTTCTTTTGATAGGATCTTCATGCATGTTACTCACCTTCTAGTAAAAAACTTTGTCATTCTGATGCAATTAACAGAAAAATGTTTTGAAAGAAAGAAATACGTGAATTCTGGCCCTCATCAGTATGTGGTACCACATGCAAATGTACAAATATAACCAAAAAGAATAATCCTGGTCAGTGGCTCCTCTTAAAACATAAATACTTTGGCCACTTCTCCTTTTTATTTTTTAAGAACCATGTGGCTTAGTCCACTTTTAATTGCCCACATAATAAATTTTGCTTGGCTAAGATGAGGACAAAGCTATGTCTGAAACCAATAAATTGTTTGTTTTCTAATTCCCAAATTTTGGCTTAAAACTAGGTTTTCAATTTGTATGCCCGAGTATAGCCCGAGGCAAACTTTTATGGCAAAGTTATGAAACCACAAAGCGGTTTTCATAATGGAAGTGCTGACAGACCCTTAACTTATGGCCATGGTGAACTTGGAAGCCACGCCAGTGTCGAAAAGCAGTTTTTTCATAAACATAACCTCTGGTTCCCCCAGGAGCCCTCTTAGCACTTTAACTGCATGGGTCAGTCAGCAGAGGAAATGAGGCCTACCTTCTGCACTTCCGCCAGGGTGGGGACCTGCCCTACCCTTCCCGCAGTTACTCACAAAGTGTCCACTGAGTGAAGAGCACGGCAGGGACCCTGTGGCATGGAGATGGGGGCTCTGGAGACACTGGGCCCCCCTGGGACAGCCTGGCACTGAGCTGGGCTCTGGGAGAGGCCCTGTGGCTTAGGCAGGGGCAGGCGGCCTGGGGAACCCCTTGGTCCTCACAGCAGCCCCAGCAGAGGCCAGCCTCCAGTCTGCTTTAGTTCTTGCTGATCACAACAAATCAGAACTCCCTGGTGTAGTTGAGTCACCTTGTCCCACAGATATAAAACCTGAGGTCCAGAGAGAGAAGGTGCCTCCCCAATGTGGGGACCAGGCCTTTGCATCTTGGTGGAGTGCATCTGAACTGAAAAACTCAATAAAGAGAGCAGCTGGGTCTTGTACCTTCTATCGAAAGTTCTGGTTCTTACTTGGACTTACACTAGAGTAGTGAAAGATTAAAAGCTGCTTTCTACAATTTTTTGTTTGTTTGTTTGTTTGATACAGGGTCTCACTCTGCAGTTCAGACTCAGTAGTGATCCTCCTGTCTCAGCCTCCCCAGCACTGGGATTGCAGGTGTGCACCACCACACCTGGTTTCAGTGCTTGCATGGCGCACCTGCAGCCAGCACTGCATGTGGTACCAGGGATCAAACTCAGGTCCCCTGCTTGGCAGGCAGGTGCTTAGACCACTGATCTATCTCCCCAGCCCTACAATGTTTATTAAATAGCTTCCTATAGGGTATTTTCAATCAGTGAAAGTACTGATTAAGCCTCAGTCATACAAAAGTACCTGGTTCTTCCTCCTCCTCCTTCTCCCTGGAGAGCTCAGCAGGGGCTTCCTGTCCAGCCAGCAGCCTCCTGATCCAGCCTTGGGCCTGGTATGCCCCTCCCTGCAGCCTTGGCTCTGTCACTCTTGAAATGGGAATGAAGATGGTAGCTCAGGTCTCACTGGGTTCCTATGGGGACTAATGAAAGTGTTTTATTGGAGTCAGGGTTTGCAAGGAGAACAATTTAATACAGGACATATAACTTAAAGGATTATAATAGTCACCCAAAGTGTCAAGTTCAAAAGAGTGCAGGGGATCTGGCCACACAGTTGAGACCAAAGAATCCATCTGTGGGCTGGACCCCATGGCAGTGTACAGCACAAGTCAGGCCAAAGACCTAGAGTCCATGACAATGTCCTCTAGGAGTGGGGCTGGAGGCTGAGAGCCCACAATGTCCCATTCAAGTCTGTACCAAGGACCTGCGCTGGGAAGGCCCAAAGGTCAGTGGTGGGTGCTAGAAAGTCTGCACCAGCAGGGTGAAGGATCTGTGCCAACAGCTCTGCACTGGAGCTAGGAAGTGACGCTCAAAGAGCTGGAACTCCCCCCAAAAGTACCACAGCCATCCTTAGCAGCACCAATGGCCCGGGCTCCTCTGAGGTTGAGAACAGCTGAGGTCTTGTCAGGAAAGCCAGTGTGACAGGTTTCTCCAGGACAACCAACAGCCCTAGGAAAGCCACTGGGTGAAGAGCATGAAGCGTCCACTGGGTGAAGAGCATGGCACCTCTTTTTCTTCTCCACTTCTCATTGTATTATATTAGCAAGTGTTCAGCTGGGCCTCCCACTCCTCAACACCACGCTGATTCGGTTCAGCTGGGTGCTACATGTTGAGCACCAGTGGCCAATCCACCGCACAGGTAGGAAGTACTTAGCATAATAACTGGAACAGATCTAGCACTTGATACAAATCAACTCTGATGCTGTTAACTAAAACAAAACTTTGATCTGACTGTAAAATACTGTATCAAATATAAGTGTGTATGAGCCTGTTCAGATGATGTTATTGGCTTATTTTTTTTTTTTTTTCTGGTGTAGCTGATGCACGTAGGACAGGAACTGACGCACACTCCTACAGGCATGGGCTGTCCACTGAACACCCAGTGGTGTCAAACCTCAGGTCACTGTGTGTGCTGCTGTGGAGACCAGGCCTTTCACCCACTGCTCTAGACCATGGCATCTGGCCATGGCTCATGCCCAGGGCACTCTTGCAGAAGAAACGTGTGCCTCCCAGCTGGGCCTTGGGCAGCAGAGCTGCGTTATGCTATTTATTTAGTGAAGGTTGTAGAAGAAATGACACGTGCTTGTGTTTGCCTCTGTGTCTGCCACCACTGCTCCCTAGGATGCAAACACTGTGTAGGCCAGGGTCTCTGTCCACATCACCAGCTGCAAGAGCCTGGGACCACCTACCACAGTACAGAAAGGGCAGGCCTTGCTCAGTCCTGGTTTCCTGGCACCCACCAACTCTTCCTCAGCAGAACACACAGCTGCCTGTGGCATGGGGAACCCCTCTCTCCACTCCACCTCCCTCCCTGGCCAGAATGTTTTCTCTGATGGTGCTTCCTTCTCCCACCACAGGAGCTGCTCATGGCTTTTGACTTGGTCACACTGTTTGCACCTGTTTTTGTGGTCTGCTGCACCCTGTCGACTCACCATTTCCGTGGAGTGGTTAGGAATACCATCTTAGGAGGCAGTCTAGGAGTTAGCTGTGGCCCAGGGCTGCCCCCAGCTTCCTTCCCAAATTCTGGGAGTTCCAGTTTCCTCCCCTGAAAGAAGGTTGTGGCGAGAATCCTCTCTCAGTAGGCTGGGAGCACCCAGGAGGTAACAAAGCCCGTGCTCCTATTTCTGTGGCTGCTGTCCCTTCTCTTACCTCAGCTCTACAGCTCCAAGTCACTCCTGAGCGGGCGGATGGATCACTTTGCTCTGAGGCTCTTGCTCATTCCACGCTGTACTTCCCTTCAGCACTTGCACAGGCCTCCCCTGTGCTGCTACTGCTGTCTCAGAAGGCCCTGTCCTTCCTGTCCCACCTCTCAGGGCCAACCCTCCCTCCTTGACCCCTGCGCCCAAGCTTAGGGCTGTACACCTTTCCAGTGAGTAGTGGTCTCAGGGTGTGAGGAAGCGCTGCAGCTCGCAGTAGGGGTGGGAGCTCTGAAGCTCCAATTTTATTTATAAAGACTGAAGAGTTTGGTTTGAAAAGCATGGTACATGTGGATTAGAGCCACTGAGAACAATTTCAGGCCATGTAGACTTCATTTACAAAGAAGAGGGACATGTCTTTCTTCGGCCTTAGTGAACTGAAATGTAGTTCCCAGTAAACTCATCAGCTCGGTCTTGAGATGCAAGTCGAGGAACAATGCTCTGCGCAGTCACAAGGGGCTGGCGCGCTGCGGCTTGAATGGTCTGTGTTGTTATACGTTTGTGGTAGAAATCTCAACACCAGGCAGCATTTTATCGGGCTTTCCTTATTGATTATGCTGTTGCATCCCCCCCCCCCTGGGTTCCTGCCGCTTTGTGGATTCATAAAATGTTGAAAGTAACCTGAATTTGTTAAAGAAAACAGGTGAATTTAAGTTCCATGTTCGGAATTATTTCCTAGTGATCAGCTTCATAAAATAACCGCCTTCTTTTTTGAAAGGCTTGGGATATGAGTGCCTGTTTTTGAAACTCAGAGGTTCACCTTTATAGATATTTCTGAATTTTACGGGCTTTTAGGATATTGTCACCAGAGACCATTTCTGTTATGAGGAATTTTCACAGGAGTTGGCACCAGTTGCCATCTGGCTTCTGCCTCTCTTATTCCCCGAAATGCCTGGTCAGGTCCCCTGGGACTCTGGGGGTGCCAGGTCCCGTGGACGCATTAATCTCTGTGGCAGGTGACACAATACACTTGACTTCTGGCTTGCATTGTCACCTGTATGTGTAGCAGTGGCTCTGGGTCCAGCCTGTGTGAGCTTCTGGGGTCATGAGGTGGTTGAGATAGGACTTCTTGCCCTCACAGAATGATCCCAGTAGTGGAAATGAGCACCCCGATCATGGGCACAGTATGAGGTGCTTCCTGATGGCCGCCTGGACACTGCACCATGGTCATTGCAAGGGTCTGTGGGATGGGAGGTGTAGAAGAAAGGCCCTGGCTCCCCTAGGGTGCATGTGATGTACACACACACACACACACACACACACACACACACACACACACATTTCTGATATGCCTTGTTACCACTTGATCAAGGATGGGACACTAGCCGTGAGGAGCAAGGGAGCTGACTTGGTCCCTCACACGCCTTTCATTGTTGTGTTAGTTGGAATAAACAATAGCTGCTCAGCACCCCAAGCACTGACCTCTTACATATTGTAGTTCAAGGCAGTGTGGGATGGGCCCCACTCCACAGGGCCACTCGGGACCCAAGTGTCCTTTGTCTGGTGAGCCCCCGCCCCTGGGCTTGGGAAGCTCCCTGACTCCTTTGCTTGCCCTGCTGCCTAAAATGGGAGAGAGTGACCATGGAGCCTTAGGTAGAAGGTCTGTACAGGCTAACGCAGAAGCAAAGGAGATCACTTCTGCCACTTGGTCAATTGACCCACCCAGCTGCCAGGAAGGTTGGGAAATGGGTTATGTATCAGGAAAAAGCCAAACAAACAAGGGATAAACCTCAATCTTAGTTGTCAAATCCTGTAAATTCTACCTCCCAAACACCTTCCCACTACTTCACCTCCAGCGCTCCTGTTGGAGTTCTCAGATCTCATTCACCTCCTCACTACCAAGCATTTTCTAACCTACCTTCAGATCTTGCTTTCCATAGACAAACCTCAGCAGAAGCAGCAGAACCTTGGCCAGAATAATATGAGCTTGTTACTCTTCCCTAAAAACCTGTGATGGTTTTCCTGTTGCTACCCTCTGCTGCTCTCTAGGAGTATAGGACTGGCTACCACCACCAGCAGCCTGCATGCCTGGCATGGGACACAGGGCCCCACAGCTCTGCCAATGCTCATGGCTCCCTGCTCCCATCTTCTAGTTGGTCAGAGTGTGGTGGGTGCAAGGGACAAGATCTACTGCTGTGACTTGAAGGTCAGCTTCTCAGAGCATGAGCCAGTGCAGAGCAGAGACAGCAGGAGGGGGAGCACGCGTAACACAGCCCTCTCTGTCTGGGTTGTGATGCCTGATACATAATATTAAAATTATTACAAACCACAAGCTTCCTGAGTGCATGTCTTAAACATTTCTCTGGACTATTGACGCCTAATACAACCTTTAAAAGTTGCTAAAAATGGTAGTCCTATTTTGATCTGTTTGGACTGCTATAAAAACAACATCATAAACTAAGAAGCTTAAAATGGCAAAAATTTATTTCTCACTGTTCTGGAGGTCATGAAATCTGGAGCCAAAATGTAGCACTAGCAGATTTGGCATCCGGTGGGGCTCTGTTCTGTGGTCTATAAGGCACTTTCTCATGTCCACATGTGACAGGCGGGAGGTGTGTTTCTTTGGACTCCTTTTAAAAGGATACAGTCCACTCGCAAGTGTGACACCCTCATGTTCTAGTAACCAGGAGGCTACCGTAACCTCCTAAAGCCGTGATCTTGGGGTTAGGACTTGAATGTTGGGGCTAAGGGTGGGGGCATTTAGTCTATTGGAGGTCCCTTTTTAAATGTTTAGATTATATCTTTTTTTTCGTTTTTTTGCGGAACCGGGGATTGAACTCAGACCCTTGCGCTTGCCAGGGAAGCATTTATTCCACTGACCCATCTCCTCGGCCCCTAAATTATATCTTAAAATACATGTTACCTTTTTTGTTTTTAAGGATTGAAAGGGCATTTCTTTTTTAAAAAAAACATTGATTGATTTATTTGGTACAGGGTCTTGCTGTGCAACTTGGACTTGTAGTGATCCTCCTGTCTCAAACTCCCCAGCACTGGAATTATAGACATGCGCCACCTCTCCTGGTTTTGGTGGCTGGCATTGTGCACTTGGAGTGGCATGGCATGAGGTGCCAAGGATCAAACTTGGGTCCTTGCACTTGCCAGGCAGGTACTTAGTCCACCAAGCTATCTCTGAAGCATGGCAATTTCTTAGAATTGTCTTAGCAGGTAACAATATAAAGGTTTTGTTTCACCTTCCTGACCTGCCTCTTTTCCTCTCCTAGTCAGCCGGGCAGGACCCGGGAGATCACGATGCCTTCCCGGAGCTACGCCCCGTATACTAGAGTCCTGGAGCTGGCCACAAAGAAGACGCTGACCTAAGCGTGTGGCTGCATAGAGCACATGCACTTCTTAATCACAGGAAGGCCGGGGACCTGCTTCTTGATGTCAGGAACGCTTCCTCACAAACAGTGTAAGCAGCATGCGAATTGTTGAGGCCATGATCTGCTTCTGAGACAGGAAGAGCTGGGAGGTAGAAGGCCGGGCAGGGAGTGACCTACAACCAACCAACTGCCCTGTTGGCCACCTTGTTCTTTGTTTGCTGCAAACACTGAAGTCCTACCACGATTTCACAGTATTTTCTGTTTTGCTAGACTTTGATTGGGAAGGAAGGGGGCATTAATTTGAAATTTCACATTCATACCAGGATAGTTGGTTGCAGTGTTCTGGTTGTGCTTTCCCATAGAAGTGTTAGAGGCAGTGTTTCTCGGGCAGAGACAGGGCCATATCCCTGAGAACCATGGGTACCTGAGATGCCCGTGCCTGGAAGAAGGGCCCAGGCATGCAGCATGCTCTCCTGGTCCTCAGACCTCAGCCTCCTTCCCCTCTGCTCTTGTCTTAACTCGTGCCTTAGGCCTTTGTCAGGCCTGCTGAAATTGCTGTATTTATTCAACCTGTGACTTTTTTTTTCTTTCTCACTAACTTAAAGACACTTTTGTATGCTGTAGGAGTTTAATCATTTCATGTTTCCAGAGTCAGTTGGCATTCTTGTTAGATGAAAGAGATCTGTTCACCTCCGCTGTACTTTGGTATGAAAACCCATTTCACACATGTTTAATAAATGCTATATATTTTATTCTTCAAATGTTGTCTTTCTGTATTATACCCATGGCCAAGTAGAAGACAGCTTCAGGAATGAGAGATCGCCAGTCAGGATGGTCTACAGAAGTGGGTGTCAGCCTGGGGTTGTATGTGTGTTTCTTTTTAAATTCCTGATATGTGCTAACCTTCTGAAAGGAGTATACATTCATGATCAAAATGTAAAAGTAGTTCTTTCTTCTAAGAACCCCTTCCCATTGTGTACTGCAAATTGAACTAATAAAAATAAATATTTGGGAAAGAAATTGTTACAGTTAAAAATAAACAAACAATAAATAAAAATCCCCTTCCCCTTTCCCAGCCTCCCCTTATGAAAAAAAAAATGAACAAAGCAAGTGGGTTGACTAAATAATCACAAGATGGGATAGTATAAGAGGGAAGCTCATTTTGGTGTCAAAGTTTTCCTTATACTCTGGTGTGGGACCTTGGGTGAGGCATCAGAGCTCCCAGGATGCCGTTTCATGCCCTGAAGCCGAGGCCAGCACACCTGCGGGGCAGCTAACACCAGGAGAACAGGAGGCGATTCACATGGGCCTGGCACAGTGCTGGCCCCAGGATGCCCCTGCCTGCCGAGCTTTGGGTACTGTGCTGCTGGCTCCTGGTACCCCTCACCAGTACAGGCGTTAAGCTCGCTAAGGAGGAGCAGGAGAAATGCTGGATGCGGAGGGGCGGAGGACTCCCAGCCCCAGGCCCCGAGACTGTCTGGAAATGGGTCTAAATGAAATGTGCTGATTGAAAGAACGGTTTTCATGAGACCAAAATAGAAAAGAGAAAGCAGTTCCCAAAACATTTCCACATGCCCTCCTTTCTTTCTTAAAAGTTGCAAAAGAAAAAAATAAATAAGGAGGAAAAATTTGAAGGTTTTAACTTTAGAGAATGCCAGAGATTGAGAATGTCTGATTCCACAATGAGGCTCATTGTACTTTTAAGTGTGCAAACACTCCTGGTTTAGGAACCAAGTTCTGTTCCTGCAACTAGGTTGTTCAATGAAATGGTTGCAAACAAGGGCTTGTACAGAGTGTCCACACTGCAATATTCTGATCAAAGAAATGGTCAAAGGAAACTCCGACTTGATGACTTCGCTTTTAGCCGTGTACCTCTTCCCTGCACTACTGTGATGTGCAACAGGACATGAGGTTACGTGCTACAGTGGACAGTGCATCCGCAGAATTACAGTGTTGTGGAGGAAGCCACCATAGGGCTGCGCCGCGCCGGAAGTCGGAATGCGGTTCGTAAATCCCAACAGCGCGCCTTGGCCGGAAGTCCAAGATACCGTTGAACAAGTAGGTCTTTTCAGTGAGGAATATTCGTATCTTCAAAATGTGGAGATTTTCAAATTTAAGTTTTAATTTTTTTTCCACAGAAACTGAGGATTCTTTTATATCCTTTGTCAAAATTGCCTCTAGTGACCCTAATTCCATCTGAAAGAGCATCGCTTCCCAGCCCCTTCATGAGCACAGGCGTACAAGCCAGCTTCCTGTCACTGTGACCCGCGGAAAAGAGTTCAAAGGAGCTAAGATTGATTTTGACCCACGGTTTCAGAGACCCCAGTCCAGGGCTGACAGGCTCTATCGCTGTGGACCTTAGCTGAGGTGGACAGCATGACACGCGAGTGTGACGCAGCAAAGCTGCTTAAGGTAGCAAGCGAGTAGAGGGGGAGCAGCCAGAAAGGAAGGGGCCAGGAAGAAGGTGGCATCTCCAGGAACGTGTCCCTGACCCTCTGCCCCTACCAGGCTGTGTCCACGCTCCTGTGCTCTCCCAGGATTGCCATCACATTAGCATCTCGTCAAGGATCAGTCCACAGGTGCATTAGAGCCCTCATGAGACAAGCTCCTGAAATTCCCTTCTTTGAACGCAGGAGACTTTTGAAGTCTACTTTAGACCTAAAGTAACCTATAATGATGTGTATTATGTAGAAGTGAGGGAGATTAGGTGGTAAATTTATCTAAGTGAATGAAAAGCCCTAATGTATGTAAGAGGGTTTTTATAAGTGAAACCTCCTGCAGTAGGGCTTCCAGTTGTTTTCATCCCAGCCCCTCTAGACTTTGTTACACACACACACACACACACACTTTATTATTTCATTGAAAAAATAAATACAAACTTCTGTTGAGAATTGTAGTCCTGTGGATTTCAAGAATGTGTGCTCTGCAGCCCCCGGTCTGAGCTTTGTCACTAGTGTGTGCCTGGGTCACCCACACAGATTGCTGGAGCTCTGTAAAATGGGAATGGTGACAGTCTTTCCAGTGGAGTTGGCATGAAGAATGAAAGAGTTAGCCCTTGGGTAGTTCTTAGCCGAGGGCTTGTTGCACAATGAGCACTCAATAAAAGCTCCCTCAGTGTTCCGCCTCCAACTACACACTCTCACAGCCACCTTTCAGTTATTGTAACCTTTTAAGTGTACACATACATATTTATATATAAAATCCACACTATTATTTCTTGTAGTTAATTGGACTGTTTCTCGACTCTGACAATGTTTGTGCCCGAATGTTGGGGTTTGGGAGGTTGTGTTCTCCTCTCAAGCCCTTTGAGAGCAGTCCTCTGATGGACAGTCTTGTACACTTGACTTTGTATGTCCTCCTGTTTTCACCTTCAGGATAAATTCCTAGAAGAGTAGCTCCCAGCCCCAAAGTCACATGAATGTTGAGCCTCTTAGTGCAGAAGGTCCAGTGCATCTGGTGGGAATTTGGGTCCATTCACACAACAACAGGCTGGGAGCAGGATTTCCTGAGGCTTTGGCCAATGCTGAGAAGCAGCTGTGGAGAATGAAAAAAGCTGCTTGTGTGAGGCCAGCCTACCAGGCAAACCAAAGGTCCAGGAGAAGGCTCCTCCAGGCCACTGCTTCCGATACCTGAGTGCAGAATGTGCAGGTGTGCTCTGCAAGCCCAGAATTGCCCCAGGGCCCAAGAGTGTCTGGGAATCTAGGAGGACACAACAGTGCCCAGGGGAGCAGGCACCTCCAGAATCCAAGAATCAGAGAGGGTAGCTGCTCAGCGATCCAGAATCAGAGTCGCTTCTGGGGACAGAAAAGACTATGGTGGGGTGGACCTCAGAGGGACAGTTTCAGGGCCAGCCAGGCCGGGAGGAGGACCAGCATCTGGGAAGGAAATGCTTGCTGCTGGGGGAGGTGACAAGGTCCACCTGCTGGAGGGAGCCCTACCTCAGTCACTTTCATCTCTCTGAGACATAATACCTAACACCCACAGCAGGATGGCAGGGAGGTTCACTGGCCCATGTTACACTCCTAGTCAGCTGGCACCTAAGCAGAAACAGCACAGCAGAAGTGCACTACGGAAGAAGGTCATTCGTAGTATGGCATCTGAGAACCAGGGAGAAGGGAAGAGATGGAGGAGCCAGGGAGATGGCTCAGTGGAATAAGTGCTTCCCTGGCAAGCACAAGGGCCTGAGTTCAATCCCTGGTTCCATCAAAAAGAAAAAAAAAAAAAAAGAACGGAGGAGCCAGGGAGAGAGACACAACCTTCCAGGTCCCACCCCCATAGTTCCAACCCCAGCTATACCCACTTCTACTATAGTGTGCTTAGCTACCTGGCTGACCGGTAGATGAATCCACTGATAAGTGCAGTGTCCCAGGGTCCCATCACCTTCCAAAAGCCCCACCTCTGGATACACATGACACTTTGGGGAACGTTCAAGATCTGAACCCTACCTGAGGCCAAACCTTGGGTCCCTCGCTCCCCTGTAAATGTGGCTTGCCTGCTCAAGGCGCTTGAAGATGGCCTTCAGGACAAGGACAAGGGTGACAGGAAGGGCAGGACTCTCCTGCCTGGCTCGGCCACCCTGGGCCACATTGCTCTGTGTGACACCTATGTGCAGAGGCTTGGAGAGAGGAGGCCAGGTGCTGAGAAGACATAGGCAGTGGCTCAGCACTGTCATGCTTTCTAAGATCTTTGCCAGCTTTTCTTGATCCCTCTCATTTCGGGATCCCCTGGGTGCGGTTCTGAGCCTATTCTTCAGCCTTATACTGACTGGTCACCATATGCACTTCCTGTTTCTCCAGCGGTGCACACTGCTTGGTGCAGCTTCCCTAGGGCCACATCTGTCCTGAGGAGGGAGTCTGTTTTAAACCCTTGTAAGCACACAAAAGTTTACAAATGAAACATTTCATTCCAGGAAGAGCCTTGCCTGGCAGAAGTGAAGACTGAGAGTCGCTGAATGAGACGAGGTTTGCATACATAGGTACTTCATACCAGGCCAGCCCAGAAAACTTATCATTTCTAGTTAGTGGGTGAGAAAACTGAAGCTTAAAGACACATAACACACTCTGGATCAGCCGGGCCTCTCTGATTCACGACACAATGGGAGCAGACTGTCATTAAGCTGCCCTTGATCAAGTGGTTACAGTTGTCTAACTGGCACCCCAGCATGTGGCTTTCATTCTGGAAGACACAGAATTGCACCCCCATAAACACTAGCTCTTCCAGTTAATGATAGTATGGGTGGATTTCCTGACACCGCATTGGAGAAATGCCAGTATCTGACGTTTTCTGTTGTTAGTAGTTATGGGAAGAAGGTGTTAAACTATGAATTTTCAAGCCCATGGATTTCCTTTTACTGGACACATTATTAGAGACTGCATCAGTCAACTTTCCCACTGTCAAAATACTTGACACACCTTAAAGGAAGAGAACTTTAATTAGTTCATGGCTTTAGAGACTTTAGTATGTGGTCAGCTGGCTCTGAACAGGACTATCAGGGTGGCAGGGGGTGCCAAAGCTAATCTGCTCACTACACAAAGGTAAGGAGGCCAACCCCTGATGAAGAGTGCCAGAGAGGAGGTGAGCAGGATCAAGCATAGCTCCTGAGGACATGCTTGGTGATCTACCAAAATGGTGCTTCACTAATCCCTTAGGATAACCTCTAGCCAATCAAACCAACAACCAAGATTAATAGTCACGGAGATCTAATGAATATCAGTAAAATGAGATTATGCGGAAGAAGTCAATTTTCTAACACTACAAAAGAGTGCCAGATGCTGGGCACTTTGGAAAGAAATGAAATTTACTTTATTTGTAAATTCTTGAAGTTAAAATCCAAGATGGCAGCTCTGGTGGGCTCTGGTGGGGGTAATCCTGGCAGCAGGACAGTGTGGCAAATGGAATCAGGAGGTGAGACTGTGTGGGGCGAGAGCGTGGGCCAAGATAGGAAGCAGGGGAGATGCAGAGCCAAGGTCACTGTATATGACAACCTGCTTTTGCAGGAACTAACCAGGATTTCTCAAGAATAATGTTAGCACTTCTGATGACCTGACTCTCTTCCCCTGGGCCCCACCTCTGAAATTGTGCCACTCTAGGACCAAGCTTCTGGCATACAAACCAGCCCGGGGGAATAACTCCCATACAGCCTATAGCAGGGGTCCGGGAGGCTGGATAAGCAAGAGATTAAATAAAGTGTGTCTTCCTTTCCTCCTGTACAAATTTGAGAATAACCCTTTGGGTTTTTGTCAGGAAAGGAAAAACCAAGAGAAGCTGGATGTGTTTTTCTAGAAAATGAGACCAGAGAGAAATCAAAAGGATCAGAGCGAGACCACCTGAAAGTCTGGGGTGAATTATTAGGCAGGATTAAGTCTTATGTGAGGTAAACAATGAAATCTTCTTTCTCTCTTTTTTTCCCTTCTTTCCTCTTTCTTTCTTTCTTTTTTTCTTTCTATCCTTCTTTCTGCCCCCGGTACCCAATTGCTATAGCACTGCTGTTGAAAAGCCAACCCATTTCTCACTGAGTTGCCTTTGCATTATTGTTAGGAATCAGTTGACTACAGAAACCCAACACTGCCTCTACATTCTCAGTCTGCTCTGTTGGCCTGGTCGCCTGTGCTGACGCAGCATGTGCTGTCCTGATGGCAGCAGCATTAGGGTTGGCTATGAAGTCAGGCTGTGTAGATGCTCTGGTTTTGTCCTTTTTCAAAATTGTTTTGGCTATTCTAGGTCTTCTAGGTCATTTCCATGTGAATCTTACAGTCTGCCAGTTTCTATAAAAGGCCTACTGGGATTTTGACTGGGATTGTATTGGGCAAATAGATCACCAAGGAGAATTCCCAGACCTTGCTAAGCATTGGGCCAGCATGGGGCCACACCATGGTCCAGTTGAAGCGTTAGATCAGCTACCGATGCCAGGGTCTGTGTTTCTCTTCTTCAGTTGGAAAAGTACTAGGTGAAAACTTCCATAACGTATCTTGATAATGCTATAGGATAATCGTTGTGGAATTCTGAGCAAAATATTATAAGAAACATTCATTCATGCCCAAGGGCTATAAAACTGATGTAATTTAAATGCAATAAAATATATACAAATGGCAAACAGTTCTTGAGGGTTTTCTCTTAATTTTTCAACACATACTTTAGGGTTTTAACATACAGCGTTTACAGCATTCACCTTCCTGAATTGGGGTGGGAGTGGGGGCTGAGAAATAATTAGTAGGCAAGTTTTTGGCCCTGGGACTTCTCTTGTAAATGTTTTCTTTGGCAGCCATGCTCTTGAGAACAGGAAGGTGCTCTCTTGTTACAGATTTAAGACTTTTCGGAGCCAAGTAAGAGAAAGCTGGGTCAGTTCTGAAATGAAGGAGGGGGAGGCCCAGCTCCAGGTTCTTGCTAGAGATTAATGACATCTTGCAAATATTTTAATTCTCCTCTTTCCTCTTAATTTGTCACCTCCTAAACAAAACACACTCAGGCTGAAAACAACTTATGCTGGTCACTTTGCAGGCTAACCCCAAAATAAAATATCTTTATGGTACCCACAGATTTATTTAAACAATTTTGGGAAGGCTGGGGAAAGGAAATTAGGGCTGTCTCGAGCTGACCTTTTCTTTGTTACAAAATCCATAGTATAAAATACAGTTATAAGCATGCTAATGTTTCCATGTGATCATAATGATTCATGATTTTCTTTGATCTTTTAAAAGTAACTTTTGTTATAGATAAAAATATTTAACCAAACCTTGTAAATAATGTCTGCATGTCACTAGAGCTGTTTGCAAATAATTCTTTAGGAATTGTTCAACATAACAGGACAATTAAAGTGCCTACAAGTAGGCTCAGGGGCCAGCCCATGGGGGCGGGGGCGCTGAGACAGCAATCGAGATGGCATGGTGGTACATGCCTGTAATCCCAGTTCTTGGGAAGCTGTAAACAGGTAAATCACTGATCTAGTAGTGAGACCCTGAACACCCTGTAGACCCTTCCCTAAAATACAGAAAAAAAAAAAAAATAGCAGGACTGTCTTTGGAGCAGAGCAATTATCAGTCTCATTTACAGAACAAAGGCGCTGGTTCTCTCACCCACCTCTAAGTCTCATGGATGATCTTGCTCAGGGAGAGGGCAAATTAAAACTCAGCTTTGGCATTGTGATCTTGATAAATTTTACAATCTGGTGGAATACTATTTCCAGGAATTATCTAAGGAACTCATGAGATTTGGAAGTAAAGATCATTTTCCTGTAATAAGGATAAATCTTGTGCAAGACATAGTAGCACATGCCACTCATCACAGCACTTCGGGGCGAGGCAAAAGGATCCTTGTGACTTCCATGCCAGCCTGGGCTGCAAAGTGAGCTCAAGGCCTGCATGAGCTGCACAGCAAGACCTAGTTTCAAAAAGACAAAAAAAAAAAAAAAAAAAAAGGAACCTTTTACTGGTGATTGAGAAATTTCCATGGCATTAGCTATAGCCTCTCCCAGTACCTGTTGTACCCTGGTTTTCTTTTACCAGCAAGTGTGCCTGAAGGCAGAGCAGGTGTGACAGCTGGCTGATAGGGCAGGGAGCGGTGGCCATCCTGCCTCAAGCAAACTCCTACTGGGCAGTCTGCAGCCCTTGACCTGTGGCCCAATGTCACCAATGTCTTTTCCCTTTCAATGCGTTATCAAGAAAATGATCCTCCGAACCTTCTCTCTCTCCAGCCTGTGGGCAGCGGCAACTCTCCCGCATCATGTGTTATAGCTGGCTTGTCTTCTGCCTTTTGGACAAATTCAGGGTGATCTTTTAAACCTCATAAACAATTTTAAAGTACTCAGAGCTGTCATTCCCTAGATAATAAAATTAAATTAAGCCTGAGAATTCTAGGTGATGGAAAACATTATCCAGTCTCGTAGATATGGGCAGTGGAGGGTGGAGGGCCAAGGCCAGTACACCTGGAACATGAGGGCTCTGAGTATTTACTTAAAGGAAGCCACCTGCTTCCTGGGTTTGCCGCATACCAAATATTTCTTGTCAACGTTTATGAGCTTAAATAGATGCAGATGTTGCCCAAGAATGTATTATAACATTAATCATCTGAGAATTGGATCATTTAAGTGTTGAAAGGACTCTAGGAGTATGTTCAATACCCTCATTTTCACTGGGAGGAAACTGAGGCCCCGGGAAGTTTGCTCATGAACCGCGAAGTTGGTCCTATGCAAACATTCTCCCCTGAAAGGGTAATTGGGGATGACAATTCACTTCCACTACTTTCACTCATCACCCTGGATGCCCTTTGCTGTCCTGTACTCTATACTTTAACCAGTGTCTCCCCCAAAGAGGGGGAAAGATAATCAAGGGGGATGCTTTGTCCCCTGAGTATCCACTCCATGGGCATCCCTTGCTTCTGCCCTCCTCTTCCCCTACTAATCAAAGGTATTCCTTCTCACACAAGACAGACATTAAAGGTGAACAGACCCTCGATCCTGGCCAGGTCTGATGAGGGGACAACTGTGGCTGGTTTTCTCTACTCTGGCTTATTAAGGATCCTTCATCTCTTTAGCTCTGATGAGTGTCAGACCTGAAGAGTATGTGAGGTGGTATGCGACAATGCTGTGGAGACCCGTTTCTTCCCTCCCTGTAGTAATGGGACAGGTGTTTCCCAATAAAGCCTGAAAGGAATGGGTGTGACTTTGAAGATTACCTCTGTCACCCATTTTCTATTTTCTTATAAATGTGAAAACTTTCCCCAGACACAAAAAAGAGTAAACACAGTGTAAATACTTTGCTCATTGAATAATTTTCATAGCAAGACTTATGATATACAGTAGTTTGTTGGTTTTTCGATCTCAATTCTCTCCATGATTCTGGTCACAGACTGCCTTGAACAAGAAATGAGTCAAATTTCCCTGTAAGGTCAACACTGCACCCAACAAAGACACAGATTGAACTTGATTGAGCTCATTGTACTGTACAATGTACTGGATATTTCTTGGGGGGAAACTAATGAGGCCCTCTAGATGCAGGACCCTGTGCCCTATAGCATGGAGGATAACACCATGAATGAACTTAAACCAAAGCTTGGACACCCTTAAACTTCCCTCCTTGCTTGCCCTCTATATTCTCCATACCCTAGTGATGTGGTCCTCTGTGGTCTTTCTAGAAACTAAATACCTTATAATCTCTCTGGCTTGTTCTTGGGTTGCTCAAAATTTTCTCCATTTTCTTACCTTTCCTTCTGTGAAATTCTACTCTCCTACTATAGGTCTTACTTTAGTTGGTTTTATAAGAAAAACATTTGCAGCCAATGCATACATATGTAAGTCACTGATAGGCCACCACCTTCTAGAATAATCTATGGCCTCCAAAGAAAACCTCTGCTAACATCTTTTTATTGGTAGAATTTCAGCCAAAAATGTAAAGAGGAAATAAAGGAAGCTGATAAGAGGGTAAGACATTTTATATCTTGTTTAATATTTTATATACCAAACTGAGAAATGGGACCTTAGTTATATTGTTATGTACAACTATATAATAGTTATATATATTCTGTACCAAAGATCAATATGTGATCTCCTTCAAAGACTTCTTAATTTCTGGATTATGAGTTTATTTGTATAAAATATTTTACAAAGGGTTATTATTCAATCATAATTAGTGATGTATGTCAGCAATAATTTTCATTAACTTTGCTAATTAAAAAGCAAAGTCACATGAAATTTTAGAGAACCACATATTTGATAATTTTTTCCCCATGCTATCATGAGTATACCACATGTGGCCTGAGATGGGAAACCTGTCACTGACCAACATTCACCATGTGTAGGTTTGAAGAGAAAGAGTTCTTTTCTTTCAACTTGAACATTTTTTGGGCTGAGATTTTCTCACCAGAGTCTATATTGTTTTTTTCCTATGGGCAACTGTCCCCTTGATTAATCCCATTTCCCTTAGTCCTGGTTTTCCCAGGCAGCTGAGCAAACAAAGACACAGGCAGCCATTTTAATGTGTTTCCTCCCGCAGCCCCTGTGGGAAGAGCCGCCCGTTCATCCTGTTCATAAACCAAGGCCCAAGTGGGACTGGAGCAAGCAGAAGGATCTTCTGTCAGGATTAATTTTAATAGGCTTCAGTCTGTCATCCGGGAACTGTAGCTCTGGCAAATGGCTTTAAATTACTATTTACTGATAAAAAGGGAGATAGGAGCTGAAAATTGGGTTCCTCATTTCAAACAATTTAGATAACTGATACAAGAATGTACTTCCGGTGTGGAGTGTGTGCACTTTACAACCTAAACCCCTGGGTGGCTGAGAAAAGCCTTGTGCTGTGGTGGGATTATAGTGACACAGAATAGGGTAATGTGACATTCTGAGGAACTATAGGATTTTAGTGCTGGAGGGGAAATGAATCTATCTGAGATTCCTAGGGACTTACGGAGCTTTATGTTTCTGATTTCTGGGCAGAGAAATATTACTTCTCCTACTGTCCCCTCCATATTTCTGTCTCCCTCTACCAGTTCCTTTTTCCTTCCTGTTTTCATTCTGTTTTTCTCAGGCCCTAATTCCAGTTCTCTGTCTCCCCCGACCCCCCTAAATTTCTCTTTCCTGCAGCCAGGATTTGTCAGTTAGGTTCAGAGGCACAAACCAGCAAGGGGGACAGAGGCCCCCAGGAGCCATGAGGAGGTCCTGGCCCTCGCCTTTCCCCACATCAGCTCCAAGCCAGCAGCCTGGGGAACTGACTCAGAGAAGTTTTGTAAAATAGTCCCCAGATGTCAACCATTATTCTTCAGTAAAGTCTTAGGTGTAGCACTGTTAATTAATTTTTCATTAGGGCTGCTTTGGTTTGTTTGAAAAAATCTAACATGTTCCATTTCCAAATGGATTCTTTGAGAAAAAAAAATCATGCAAGAAATTAGAACTTGACTCCTACTTTCTTTGATGACCTCTGGGTGTTCTGGTCCCAGTACTTTCCTTCCTGCCCTCCTGCCTCCTATCATTTGCTCTTGGTGAAAGTGGTCTTCATATCCCTTTAAAAACATAATTGATACCATAAAAATGTTTGGGGAAAGTGCTGTCATTTTTCTTAAATGTCTAAGGCAGGGCACTTGGGCAAGAAGAATGGTGGCTAAAATTTAAGAAAACAGAACAAAACTAAACCCAGTGACAGTGAGGATGTGGAATAGCCAGAACTCTCAGGCATGGCCTGGGGGTGACAAATGGTACAGACACCTTAGGAATAATTGGGAAGCTTTTTTCTTCCTTTTTTTTTTTTTACAAAGTTAGACATTCCTTTCCTATATGACCTAATAGCCCCAGTCCCAAGAGAAATGAAAGCTTATGATTACACAAAAACTACACATAAATGTTTATAGCAGTTTGATTCATAACCAATAACCAAATACCACTCAAATATCTTTTTACTGTTGAACATAAACAAAAACACACTATAGAATAACATAATATTAAGAAGGACTAACCACTGATGTGCACATGGGCAGGGGTGAATCCTAAAGACTTCATGCTTAACACAGAGTAAGATGCAAAAGGCAACCATATGATGCCATTTAGATGACAGTCCAGCAAAGACAAAATGCTAAGACAGAAGACAGTAGTGAGGCTGGGGATGAGAGGAGTAGGTGACTACATTCTGAGAGACGATGGAACTGCCTTGACTGAGGACGACATCTTGGGACTACTACACGTTTGTCAAAACTTGAACTTACAGCCTAAACACAGTGAAATTTATTATATGTGAATTATATAGTTCAATGAATCTCTAATAAGCACTAATATACAGTACTTTATATGCTGTTCATTTTTTAAAAAAGTGGTGTCCTTCTGCAACTTGTTTTTTTTTAACTCAAGCTTCAGCTTTGGGCATTCAATCTTGTTGATAACTGTAGATTTGTTTACTTCACTTTAGTTGATGTAGTTTCCCATCCTCACTACTGCTACAAACACTGAAGCAACAGCTGTGTGGGCCCCTCTTCTTTAGTACATGCAGAGAATCTTTAGGGGTGCAGGATAGGTTGGTGCCCATGTTGGACTCCAGGGGGCTCCTCTTCAGGCCTGCTCGGTTTGGCTCGGTTCTCTCCGGAAGTGCTATCTCTCACCGGCTCTGTGCAACATCTGAAATAGTTATGCTCTTGTTTCTCAAATCAGAAAACTAAAAATTTTTAAATTTTTGTTTTACTTTGCACTTACCTGGTGTTGAGGATTTTTTTAATGCTTTCTAGCTTTTCTTGCTTCCTCTGACTTTTGTTTGTTCTTACTCTTTTTTTGTATCCACTTGTTTTGCTGATTGATTTGTTAAGAGTTCTTTTTATATACAGGCGACTACTTTGCCAATTATACCCACAGTAATTTTTTCTCTTTTGTATTAGGAAGTTTTTGCCCAAGTGCATTTGGATTTACGAGTCATTTACTATGAAGTTTATACCTTAAATAATCTTTCCTACAATATTAAAATATATTTCCATATGCCGTTTTTTCTTCAATTTTGAACTGTAGTTTGCTAATCTACCTGGAATTAATCCTCACATATATTAGAAGTGAGAAACTATACTTTTCTGTGCAGCACACCAATTCCCCTAGTGTTATTTTTTCTTTTTTCTTTTATTTAGTTATTTATTTATTTTTGCAGTACCAGGGATTAAACTCAGGACCCTGCACTTCCCAAGCAAGCGCTTATTTTACTAAGCTATCTCCCCAGGCCCTCCCCTAGCATTATTTATAAAAACTCACTTTTTCCTCGTAGATCTTAACTCTCAATCTTAATATTAAGTTTTCACATGTGCATGGGTCTATTTTGATGTTTTCTGTTTTGTTTCACTAGCGTACAGTTGGCCTTTGGCTTATAAACTCAACTCAAAATGAGGGCTGGTTGTAACTCAAGCTGGTTGTAAGTCAAGACTATTTTTCCAATAAGAAATAATGGAAATGCCCACAATGTGTTCCCAGCCCCCAAAAACACCCCTTCACTAACCCTTTCATGATAAAAGGGTTGTCTAATGAGTAGTATACCAGAAACACCAATGATTTTCCTAGTATAGTCACCAAAAATTTATAAAAATGTCCCAGGTGGCCAGAAACAGCACTTTTGCACTGTACTCACCACTCAAGTTGGAGCCTTCAGCTTGCAGAGAGGGAGAATGGAATGGAAAGTAGTCACTGTTGGAAGGAGCATTCCCTTCCATAGGAACACCAGACCCTGACTCCCTGGTGTCCTTTCCATCCTTGGGAGTCTGTTACCCATGCGGACTTGCTTCTGACTCATTGGTCTCCACCTTTTCAGAATAACAGCTGGTCTAAAGTTGTCTGTTTCTGTCTTTTCTGTAACACTATTTTATAGTATGACATGGCACTGTCGTTAAGCAAGCAAAGGCAATGGCGGGCATTTTCTGTGTGTGTAGGTGTTCTGTACAAATACTTGTCAGTCTGTCCATTTTTTTTTTTTTTCAGGGTTTTGTTCATTTCAGAACTCTGTTGCACTGATAGGTGATCCTTCCCTCCTCTTCAGAGTGCTCCTCAGTTGCCGTTCTCTGAGTTCTGCCAGAGTTGCTGAAGCTCCTCTGTGTAGAATTCCTTGGAGTGGTCCTCCCCACTTCCTCAGCATCACCACTGCCTAGCCACAAGCCTATGGACTCTGCTACAGGGACAATATCATCGGCCACAGGGTCCATTGAGGGCTCAGGCTCCTTTGCACTGACTTTAAAACCTCCCTCCTGTATAATGTTAGACCACACTCTTTTCCAGGCAGGTCTCAGTGTCCTTAGAGAGAGTTCTCAATTAACTCCACACAGGAAAGGATGTTGTAATGTTCCCTCAAGAACTCTTTAAGCACTTCAGGAACACTCCTTGGTGTGCAGCTGCTTAGAGTTAGTGATAACTTGCTGGCCCAACAACTGCAGTAGAGAGGGTAATAGGTGGGAAGAACTCACCTGAGAGTCATGGGAATTCTCGAGTCAATTCTTCTTCCAAATCTGGTAGGTGAGCAGGAACACTGTTCCTGATGCAGAGAGACTTAAGTGGTAAACCTTTGTCCTTGAGATATTTCTTAACAGTGGAATAGAAAGCCTCCCTGAGCCACTCAAGAAAAAGCACTTGTGTTAGCCAGGCTTTTGCATTACATCTTCACATGACCTCTAGCCTGTTCTTCATGACTTTACATCTTCAGAACATTCTAGGGAGTCTCAGTGTGAGAAACCAAGACAGGTGTTATCTTGAGGTCACCACTTGCATTGGCACATAGCAGTAACATTAGCCTGTCCTTGAGAGGCTTGAGGCCCAGTATTTTCTTCTTTCCTGGTGTTACATATTCTCTGGCCATTTTATTCCAGAGAAGGCCAGTTGTACCACAGTTGAAGACTTGATGGGAGCAAAAGCCATTTCTCTGTGTCATCATTTCAAAGTGGAATGAATTTCCAGCAGCGCTTTCATTGGCATTGGCTGCTTTGTCATGCCCAGCTTGAGCCCTAGTTCTTACTTTAAAATTGTGAAACCATCCTAAACTGGCAGGAAACATTTCCCTGTTATCACTCATTGATGGGTTATCCTTTATAAGATCTGTATTATAGGCCTAGATTTTTCAGAAATTATAGACTCAGACTAAACCTGCCATCTGTCAGGTTTAAATATATTTTAAATATATATACATACATATATATTTAGTACAGGGTCTACAGGGTTTCACTACTAGATCAGACTTATAGTGATTCTCCCTGTTTTCAGCCTCCCAAGTGCTGGGATTATAGGATCATGTCATGCCCAGTCTCAATCGTAGTCTCAGTGTGCCCAGGGATGGGGCCAGCACAGCACGCTGGGGATCAAATCCAGTTGTTGCACTCTGCCTAAGCAGGCACTTTAGTCTACTGAGCTATCTGGCCATAGCTATATATATATATATATATATATATATATATATATATATATATATTTTTTTTTTTTTTTTTTAATCTACACTATCAGTAACCTTTTTACCTCATCTAGTGCTGTTGGTCATGATTTACTAATCTAAGTGACAGCTTTAGCAACACCAGCTTCCTTGTACAAATCATGTCTCTGAGACTGGCAAGATACTGAGTTTTGACATGCTGTACAATTAGCAAGCTTGGTCATATGAACAGCACTCAGATTTCTCCACAATTCCCTTCTTCCTTATGATTGTGGTTGCCTTCTTTCCTCCCCTTCCCTCCTCTCCCCTCCCTTCTCCTTTCCTTTCCTCCCTGGGCTTTTCCCCCTAGCTTTTTGGGGCCCTTTGGATAGAAACTGTAGTAATTATATAAAGCACAAACCAAAATCAAGTCCACGAACATACATCGGGGTCCAGACTGGTGCTTGCGTACACTTACACATATGTTTCTGCTGTTGTGAGTCTTTTTTCACAACTGCACAAGCAGCTTGCTTTTGGGCTATAACTCAAGACTTTGGTGGGAAGTTGAACCTGAACTTCTGGTACCTAAGGTTGTTCATAACTCAAGGATCCACTGTATTTGTCATGAAAATTATACAAAATTAGTAAAATGTAATTAAAAGGTCCGGTGCACAACAGGGTCACAGAGCTAGGTTCAGCCCTCCTCCAGTGGCTCTTTAACCCTAAATTCTGGCCACAGCACAAATCTTGGCTTTCTAACAGAATGACGCTGCTAGGCTCCCCTGTGAGCGATTGCAGTCACAGAGCCACCATCCAGTCAACCCGGCTGGCTCTCAGTCCTCTTGTCATGTCAAGCTCTCCAGTCTTCATCCGCTGCTCAAGTTCCTGCCCCTTGGCACACTGCCATGGGGGCTAAGTCCAGACCCAGAGGCTGGGCATGGTGGTGTACGTCCCTGTGTGGCACTCTCAAGGCTCCTACCCTCCAGGAATCATGTGTGGGCAAAAGGCTATCTCTACATCCTGGGAGGCCCAACGGGGATATAATTAAATATTTTTAGTCTTTGCTATATTGGCATGGATATTTTTCTGTATCAGCAAACCAAGTAGAGGCAGCAAAATTCTATTTCTTAGAGAAAAATGCTGTTAGCAGTTCAGGGAGCAAGGGACAGCATAGGTTACAGGTAGGGGACCATAGGGTACTGCTGTAATGGCTTACACAGCAACCCAAGCAAAGGCAGCAGAAGTGATGGTGGCTATGTGACTGTTGCTGAAGAGGGCAGGATGAGGAAGCATGTACAGAAAGGAAAAGGTAAAGGAGTACTCAGCTTGACCAGTTGGCTTGAAGGAAATAGTTAGCCAGATATGAATGCTTAGTTTATAGCTTGGGCAACTAAGTGGATGATGTCATTGAAAAAGTGGGAATTTGGGGCCAGGGAGATGGCTCATAGAATAAGCGCTTCCCTGGCAAGCACAAGGGCCTGAGTTCAATCCCTGGTTCTGCTTAAAAAAAAAAAAAGAAAAAGAAAAAGAAAAAGTGGGAATTTGAAACAGGAGCCTGAGTGGGAGTGGGAGATACAAGTTCAGTTTTGGATGAGGTGGACCTGAGAGACCATTGAGAAATCCAGGTAGAGGGCAGATTTTATCTAATTCTAGCCCCAGAGCAAAAGCCCAAAAGATTCTTGAGCTAAAAAGCCTGGAGAGATTTGAAACTTCAAGCTGGAGCCTTGAAGCCCACAGCACTGGTTTTAAGAATGATAAAGTAATCAATAGGGTCAGAGGCAATGAGAAGGGAAAGACTAAAATGTGTTCCCTGAATCTGAGAGCCAGGAGATGATCGTAACATGGGAAAGCACACTGGAGAGTCCCCTAGGACCATAACTCACTGGGGGAACGTATCTCTAAATGAAGGGAGGTGGAAGTAGAGAAACTAAGAACTTCAGTGGGACGTGGCAGGCATGCTACACACTGAACGTACTGAAAGTCTCCAGTGTGATGCTTGACTTTCTTGTCGAATATAACTACCACTGCCATCAAGGTAACAAACGTGTCAGTCACCTTTGTGTTTCCTCCTGCTCCTTTGTCATCCCTCTGGTAGCCTCTTGCTTTTACCCCATGTCATTCTGTCACTACAGGTTTGTGTTTTGAAATTTTTATGTAAGTGGAATCTTACAGTATGTACTTTTTCCTGGCTTTTTCTTTTTGTTCAGGATAACTGAAATTCATTAGAGTTGCTACATGTACCATATTATTCCATTGTGTGGACATACTGTGATTTATCCAATCACCTTTTTATGGATGTTGGGTTGCTTCCAGTTTTTGCTTTTTCAAATAAAGCTGTTATGAACATTTATAGACAAACTTCTATATGGGTATATACTTTCATGTCTCTTGAGTAAAGACATTGCAGAAGAATGGCTGGTGTGTCTGGTAGGTTATAAGAAATTACTGAATTATTTTCCAAGGCGATTGCACTATTTTGTATTCTCATCAGTGATGTGTAAGAGTGTCCATCAGTCTGCATCCATTTCAACCCTTGGTATAATCCCTCTTTCTAATTTCTGACATTTGGATACGTAGGGAGTAATATATATATATATATATATATATATATATATATATATATTATATATATATATTTTTTTTGTTTTGTGTAATGGGTCTCTACCTACTCTGTTCCATTGGTATGTTTTGTTCTGTGGTAGTGGAGACTGAATCCAGGGCCTTCACATTGAGCCATTTCCCCAAATCCTTTTTAAATTTTGAGACAAGGTCTTCATAAGTTTCTTAAACTGGGCATGAACTCTCAATCCTTACCCTTAGCTTCCCAGATTTCAGAGATACAAGTGTGCACACCATGACTGGTTTCTCATTATATTTTTAATGCACGTTTTTCTCATGGCTAATCCACAGGTCATTTACAAATGTGCTTATTTTTCAGCTATTCATCCTCCCTGGTGAAATGTCTGTCCAAACATTTTACAACCTAATCCTACAAGTACTACTCAGTCACTTCTGCTACATTCTGGTTATTAAAAGCATGAGTACATCTAGGCCACACTCAGTGGGAAGGGATGTCACTAGAGTGAGGCCACTGGGAACAGCCCTGCAGGGCCCCACCACATCTGGCCTCCTGTTTCTCTGTGGCTGAGATTCCAACTTCACACTCTTGCCTATACAGCCCTAACAGATCTAGCTGCAGTCGCCCACCTGGCCTTTAAAAAAAAATCTGTCATCCCACGATGACGTTTTTCTATCAGATTTTCCCATATTGCTTCTTGTCACTGAGGTCTTAGCTTATAGACTAGGTCTGCAGAGAAGTCAGCCTCAGTCACACAGATGCACACCACCCTATACTAACAGTCTATGTAGGGGCTAAAACTGCCTAATGGACATTTCAGTGTGGAAGGAATTGGCTTACTTCTTTCATCACTGTATCTCTAAAGCCTGAGACAGTGTTTGGCATGTGATAAGCACTCAGGAAATACAATACCTACTGGATAAACAAATGAATAAGATCTCCAAAGAGCCACAGAAAGGTGAGCTCCAAACCTCCGCAGGAGAGATGAACCTAGCAAAATGTTCCTGTCATAACTTCTTTGTAAGTGGCAGAGGGAGGCCTGAGAGTAGCCCTCACTGGGGCCCAGCCCATGGGACCACATCCACCACCGGGCAGCGAGGGAATGAACATGATTTCTGATGAAGCTGGATTGGGCCATATATATATTGCATTTGACTTAAAGTGCCATGAGAAAATTTTCATATTACAAGGTGGTCCTAGCCACCTCCTTTCGGATATGTTCCTGCTGCTTTACTTCAGTGTATGCAACCAATGTGATGAGAAAAAGGAGAGAGGACTTCCTGCTGGGGATGTTCTAGAGCCAGTACAAAAGCCTCATGAAGGTCCTGGAGAAATGGGGAAACCAGTCGTCACTCTTAAGGAGGATCGAGAGAAAATGAAAGAAACATTTAAAATCATTCCGTTTAATCTAACAGCAAGTCAGATGATCACACTCAACAGAGGTTTACCAGGTGTTAGGTTAGAAGGGTGTAAAACAAAGGTGTACCCAGATAATCTTCCAACAAGTGTGGTGACTGCTTTCCACAATGAGGCTTGGAGCATCTTCTTTGGACAGTTCATAGTGTCATTAACTGCTCACCAAGACACATGGCAGAAGAAATTGTCCTAGTAGATGGTGCCAGTGAAAGAGATGTTTTTGAAAAGACCTCAGAGAGTTGTGTAAAAAACCAAAAGTGCCAGTTTATGTAATTCAAATGGAACAGCCTGGTCTGATCTGAGCAAGATCAAAAGGAGCAGCTGTCCAAAGGCCACCTGATCACCTCCTTAGATGTCTATTGGGAGTGCACAGTGGCAGGGCTACAGCCTCTCTTAGCCAGGATCAAACATGACAGAAGAACAGAGGTGTGTTCTATCATTGTTGTGATCAGCAATGACACTCTTGAGTATACAGCAGGCCCTAATCTGACATATGGTGGATTCAGTTGGAAACTCAATTTTGGTGGTATTCTGTTCCCCAGGGAGAAATGGACAGAAGCAAAGGTGACCCAAGTCTTCCTGTCAGAACACCTACAATGGCAGGAGGCCTTTTTTCAACAGACAGAGATTACTTTCAGTAAGTTGGAACCTCTGATGCTAGAATGGATATTTGGGGAGGAGAAAATCTAGAAATTTCCTTTAGGATCTGGCAATGTGGAGGAACTTTGGAAATTGTTGCATGCTCACATGTTGGACATGTGTTTCAGAAAGCAACATCTTACATACTTCCGGGAGGCACAGGAAATCACTGATAAAAATAGTAGGTGACTTGAAGAAGTATAGATGGGTGAATTCAAGAACTTCTTCTATGTAATTTCAACAGGTGTTACAAAGTAGATTATGGAGATACATCATCAAGACTTGATCTGAGACACAAACTACAATGCACACCTTTTTCTTGGTACCTAGAGTGTATTTACCCCGATTTTCAAATTCTATGTCATTATTTATCACTGGGAGAGATATGAAATGTGGAAACAAATCAGTGTCTAGATAACATGGCTAGAAAAGAGAATGAAAAGTTGGGATTTTTAATTGTCATGGTATGGGAGGTAATCAGGTTTTCTCTTGTACTGCCAACAGAGAAATTAGAACAGATTACCTTTGCTTGGATGTTTCCAAACTTAATGGCCCAGTCACCATGCTCAAATGTGACCACCTAAAAGGCAACCAACTCTGGGAGTATGGCCCAGTGAAACTAACTCTGCAGTATGTGAATAGTAATCAATACCTGGATAAAGCCACAAAGGAGCACAGCCAGGTGCCCAGCATTAGAGACTTCAATGGAAGCCAGTCCCAGCAGTGGATTCCCTGAAACGTTATCCTTCCAGAAATATTCTGAGACCAAATTATGAACAAACACACACACACACACACACACACACACACACACACACACACACACAAATGACTGACTGGACTACCTCAGTGTACATTTCTGCCACATTCTTAAGTAGCAAGAAAGGAAAAGTGCTTTCCTCCTCTGCAGGGTGTAGGCTTATTATCAGCCATTAGAACTTGGACTCTAGTTCTTCACTAGCTGTGAACCTGCCTTCCTGTCCAAGAACACAAAACCATGTAGCGAAACTGTGCACATTGATGTTTACAAGCTTGAAAGAGTCTTTCATAGCAAAGAATATTTGGACAATGAAACAGCCTGCTTTCAGGAGAGCTGCACCTCGTAGGGTTCGCTTGCACAGTCAGCAACCACTTCTGCTGACTGTGCTGTCAGAATGAAGATGTTTTCCAAGGTTATTTTCCTGGTTAGAGTTGATAGCCAGTGTTTTAACTATTGATATACAAATAGATGAAAAAGAACTGGAACCCCATGATTTACAATCATGAAAACATTTTTACAATTAAAAAAAAAACTACATTAAACAGGAAAAATTAAAGAAAATTACACTGCCATGCTGTCCCTGCCTCTGGGGTGCGCTGAGAGGGCAATTGAGACTGGGTGTGGTGGTGCGCACCTGTAATCTCAGCACTTGGGAGGCTGTAAACAGGTGGATCACTACGAGTCTGATCTAGTAGTGAGACCCTGAACACGCTGTAGATCCTTCCCTAAAAAATACAAAAAAAAAAAAAAAAAAAAGGAAGAAAATAGCAACAGAACTACATGAAGTACAATTTTTTATAGTATAGCATCAAATTTCTATATAGATTTTACACCTCAGTGGAGAAAATAATTGATTCCAATAACATTCACTTTGCTTTCATCTGTGATAGTCATGAATGCTTTTATTTTTCTGGGGTACTGAAAATGAGCTGAAAAAAAAGCTCTTTGAACACAGATATCATTTCTACATTTTTTATATTGTTTGTGGGCTGTGGTGTCAACTGAATGAGTTAGGTATTTTCAGTTGCTCTTGGGTCAACTGGATCTCTTTCTCTCTCTCTCTCTCTCTCTCTCTCTCTCTCTCTCTCTCTCTCTCTCTCTCTCTCACACACACACACACACACACACACACCATGGTTGCACACACTCCTCTCAACAAATTTCTTTCCTCATCAACTTCTTAACTTGATTCAACAGATTATGCTTAAATACCCAAGATTTGTACTACTGTGTTACAAATTTGTTTTCCTAGCAATAAATTTTCGTTTCTGAATCCACTTAATAAAAGGTTTACAGAAGCATTTTATTATTTGGGTATTTGGAGATAATGTATTTGATAGGATTTTTGGAAAACTTTTCACTCCATACTCAGATGTACCTCATTGTCAAGTGCATATTTAGAGTCAATTCTTGAATTGTATGATGTTCTGCGGCTCTTTTAAAAATAAAATTTGACTGAAAATGTTTAATTGGCATTTCTTTCACCGAGTTAGCCAAAGAAGAGCAACTACTTTTGCATATACCTAGTCTTGCATTTCCTCTTTAAATTATATTTAGGTTAAATTGATTTTACTTTTGTCTGATTTTTAATTATTTTGGGTATTCATTAAAAAGGGATGTTGGTTAAGGTAATTTCTAATCTCATTGAAGGAAAAATCTCATTGTGACATTTTCCCCTATATGTAAAGCAGACAAAATTGCATTCATTCTTCTTTGTACTATTGTATTTAATGGGAGTCTTTTCTTTGTTTATGAAGTCTGTCACTGCAGGCAGTACTGTTGTGCTTAAAAAAATAACTGCTGTGTAATACACTATCCCAAACTCTATAGGTAGGAGACAGCAACCATTTTTTATGCCCCAAATCCCACAGGAAAAGAATTCAGGAAGGCACAGTTAAAGTGTCTTACAGTGTCTGAAGCCTCAGCTTGGAAGTCTTAAAGGCTGGAATAGACTTGCTGCTTGTTATTTTATGTATCAATAAATCAACATGGCTGATACTGCCCATGAAGCTACCTTAGGTTGTCAGCCAAAGCACCTACATAATCTTGGCCTCTTCACAGCTTGCTGGCTGAGTTACAAGAGCAAGTACTCCAAGAAAACTGGACAGAAATTGTATTATCCTTTGTCATCCACGCTGGAAAAAGTCACTTTTGCTTTAGTACTAAGTATCTCCAGATTCAGAGGCCCTGACTAACCTCTCTTCTTTGCCCTTGTTCCCCTCCTCCCCATGCATGCACTTGAACTTACGAATCTTCTTGTCTCTGCTTCCCAGAGTGGTAAGATTAGAGGTGTGCACTACCATGCTGAGCTAACCCTCACTAGTAAGAACATAGAAAGTGGTGTATTAGCATGTTTTGTTACCATAACAAAATACTTGAGGGTGGGTGATTTGTAGAGGTCTATGTACTTAACTCAGTTCCAGAGGTTCAAGAGTTTGCCTCCAGCAATGAGGTAAGGCTCGGGTGTAGCAATCTCTCTGAGGGCAGGGTCCCCAGTGATCTAATTATTTCTCCCCAGGGCTCACTCCTTAAAGGTTCTACATTACCTCACATCACCAAATCAGTGGCCAGGCTTCAACAAGCGAACCCCTACAGTGTAATTCAAGCTGTGTTAACTACACCACACAGGAAGTGTTGGCCTCTTGGCTGCCTCTGGTGTTTGGCTAGCTTTGTGCCATTGGTGTCCATTACTGACAACACTCTAAGAAAATACTTGAGCAGCTTGGAAATTCTAAAGATTAATGTTTATTAATTCAGAATTATCAACTTTTAGCTTAAACTGTACAAAGACAAATGGAAATCATTTCTGGGTTGTTTCAAGATCATTTTTAATATTCTTGCACAGCTTAGTGGTAATTGGATGGTTATAAGTCATCCTGAGAGGACTTCATGTGACAGATGAAAATTTCCCTTCATTTTTTTTTTCTTCCTTTACAACATAGCCAAGTCCATTAATTTAGTCTGAGGGCAATATACAGGAGATTAACACAAGTATTATTAGAAGAGTGGTTCAGATTTTTTTTAAATGAGCATTAGAGAAAAGAAACACAATCTACAACTATTTGTCCTATTCATTGTTCTAACAGATGGACTCTGGTGTGCAACCGGAAGCGCTCAGTGGAGACCACCACCCTGCAGCTTGTGCGCTCCATGTCTTCTCCTCAAGTGATTGTCTGGGTCAGCAGCAAACAGGAAAACTCTGTGGGATATAGATTGTTTCCTTCTTTATTTTCCCACTCTTAAATGTTTCCATGGATACCGCTGTGAAAGTTCGTGTTCCAGATACTCTTTATTTGCTTAATACACCACAGAAGGATACTTTTTCTTTACTCTGAGCAAAGAGTCTCCTTTTGCTAGCAAGGGAACTTTCACTTGTCACGTCTCTTGGCTACTGGCTAGAGAATAATATGGTTTGTGCACGGGTATTGGTGGGAACTCAGATTTGTGTCATGACCTTTTGAAGCCCTAAACCACATATTGTAAAAGATTCAGTGTCATACCTCTGAAAATATCTTTGCAGTACTTATGGTTAATATTTCATAAAAAGCTTAAGATTTGTATATAAGAAACATTTCATTTGAAGAAAAAAAACCGGATGTGGTGGTGTGCACCTGTAAATCCCAGTACTCAGGAGGTTGAGACAGGAGGATCATGCGAGTTTGGGATCAGCTTGGGCTACAAAAGTGAGCAGAAGGCTGGCCATAACTGCATAGTGAGACACTGTCTCAAAAAAAAAAAAAAAAAGAGAGAGAGAAAAAAAAAAAAAAAAGGAGGTAGAGTTGAAAAAAAAAAAAAAAAAAACCACCCAAAAAACTATGAGATTCAATCACTCAGTACCTATTGTTAGGAGAGCCAGAAAGTTTTCTGATAGAAATGACTCAGAATTTTGTTAGAAAAAAAGAAATCATGCTTAAGACAGAGAAGTGTAATTAGCACGAGTGGGGCCCCAACTGTAAGCACCATAGTTGTGCTCAAAAGAAAGGGCAGTTTGGCCCTGGACAATTAGGAAACCAGGAAAAAGGTGAGAAGAACCTAAATACATCATTGGTAAGGAGGGACAGCCTTCCTACAGTGGAAAAGAGAAGGGGCAGAAGTTACAAAGTTGGAGCAGATTATTTAAGCAGATTATTTCTCTTTGAAAACAGCAGCCCCCTGGATAGCGCTGCGTGCATGAGCTGTGGGGAGACAGTTGCGGTGTTTATAGAGCATATTATACAGGACTGAAAAGGCTTCTATTTCCATACCAAAACCTGGGGTGGAGTTGGCAGCCAGGGGTGGCACCTGCTGGACTCTTCCAGGGATACACACGGCCGCACGCATCTCCGTTCTCACTTTGGGATGCGGCCTTCACGGTTAATTATGAAAAGAAAGTTACCTTCCTTTTCATAAGACTAGCCAGAGCCAGTCTTCAACGACTGCAAGCATCTGGAAACGGGTCTATGGTGAAGGCGGGGATTTCCAACTCTATGGCGGAGAAGCTGCTG
Organism: Ctenomys sociabilis; assembly: GCA_004027165.1. Classification (NCBI taxonomy): domain Eukaryota; kingdom Metazoa; phylum Chordata; class Mammalia; order Rodentia; family Ctenomyidae; genus Ctenomys; species Ctenomys sociabilis. The sequence goes on along the minus strand of PVKA01000472.1, from coordinate 58,227 downwards.
GGCACTCGGGTCTGCAATCCGGTGCCAATTATTTTTACCGGACAAAACCGGGAGCAGGACAGGCTCCCGACAGCGTGTCCAGCCCGTCTCCGCCTGGCAGCCTCTTCCGCGGACCGCCCACGGAGGTTCTGAAGATCGACAAGGATCTGGCGCTCCGCGGCCACGGCGGGCACAAGGAGGCCACGCGCCGAGCGTCCGGCTCCGAAGGGCCACCGGCAGCGCTCCGGCGCCCAGAGACGCTGTGAGCGTAGCGGGCGGCACCGGATACCTCCGCGCTCGCGCCGCAGGTCTCCCTGCCCGGCGCCCGCCGCAGCTGTCACACAGGCTTAGATTTACCCACATCCCGCGCTCCGCAGGCCTCGCCGCCGCACTACCGACCCGCAGTCACTTTCCTCCGAGCACCAGTAAAAGGCGCCGAGCGCCCCTCCGCACAGGCTACGTCACTTCCGCCCTGGGGGCCCACGGGTCTCCCCCCTCTGCGTCCGTGTTTGTTTCCGCCGTTTCAATAAAGCTCGATTCGATTCGAAGAAACCCGCTCTTCCGGGAAAATGGCGGCTCCCGCCCGCGCCACCGAGTCGCCGTCGGCCGCTGATCCGGCGCCCGCAGCGGGGCCGGCCGAGGGAACCGACTGCCCGCCGCAGCCCCCGCAGCATGTCCTTGCAGCCCCGCGGCCTCGAGCCCCCAGCTCCCGAGGGTTGGGAGCGGCGGAGTTTGGCGGAGCTGCGGGAGATGCTGAGGCGCCAGGAGAGACTTTCGCGCAACGAGTAAGCCGGGTTGCCGAGTCCCCGCCCACGGGCGCCTGGGTTCGCGCCGCTGTGGCGCCGCTCGCATGCCACCTGCAAGGTGACCTTGGCCGGGTCAGCTCCGGCCGCGTGCCCCTTCGCCGCCGCGCGGGGCCTCGGGTCCTTTGCAGGACGGCAGGAAGCCGGGCCCGAGCTGGGGCCGTGCGGGCGCGACGGGGCTGTAAGCGCTCGGGCCGGCCTAGGGGGGCAGGCGGAGACGCCGGGACGGCGCTTCTGGAGCAGCGCACTAGCTCGGGGTGGTAGGCAGGCGCGCGCGTGGTTGGCAGGGAGGGCTGAGTCCCCGTGGATGTGGAAAACCCCCGACAAAAATAGCCGGAGCGAGAGCGCAAGAAGTACTTGGCTAATTAAGTACTTGGCTCGAAAAGCTGGAGGAGAGAGACGAATGCTGGGAAAGGTTGGAGCCTGCGGAGAGCAGTTCCTGCGGACGCGAAGCTCGGGAGTGAGGGTGGTGTCAGCACGGAGGGTTGGGAGGTAGCCTGCTCTGCTGAAGGAGAAACAGTTTCTGTTGCTCAGCAAAAGGCACAGATGCTCAGGTGTTGGTTGAGTCCAGAGAAGTCTTCTGGTAGAGACAGGTGATTTTACTTCATGAGAATGGGTTGGATTTTTGAAACAAAATACACAAGCGCGTGTCCCATTCCAGAACAGTGACATCGTCGTATCGTGTAGCCCCTGCGCAGTATCTGTGGGACTGAGTTGAGAGTGACATGGAAGATGACGTCTTGTAATTATGAAGATAACTTTGACCTATGGAGCCATTTGCACAACCCTAAGTCTTTGGGATTGTTCTCTAAAACTATTGTTTTAAAAAAAATTTTTAAATGAATAGTATGTACATTGAGTATGTGCCAGCTTAAATGCTCGTGATCAGCAAAACACCTGAGATTTTTGTTGGGTTTTAGGATATTTATATATACTTTGGGCCTAGGACTCAAGAATGTATAATTCATTTATATTTCTTACACACATAGCCTAAAAATATCATTTTCTTATGTGCCTGTGTTTTATCTACAAACTGTTATAGGTGGTCAGGTTTGATGTTTCCCTTTGGTAGAATCATATTGGACCTTAACATTTTTCAGAGGTTAGAGTATTTCACAATGGAGACTTTTCAATTTAGGAACATTTCAACCTGTCTTTGGCTTGAGTTTTACTTAAAAGAGACAAATCATATTTTTGCCTTGGGGCCGAGGAGATGGCTCAGTGGAATAAGCGCTTCCCTGGCAAGCCCAAGGGCCTGAGTTCAATTCCTGGTTCCGCAAAAAAAAAAAAAAAAATTCTCCCCGGTTCCGCCAAAATAAAAAAAAATTTTTTTTTTTGCCTATTCCTGTTGTCTTTTGTTTTGGGGACATTTAATTAATTGTCTTAGTTGTTTCATTCCTGTTCTGGGCCATTTAGAAATCATATTTTGACTAAAAAATAATTTTTCTCCTTTCAGTTTAACGTTTTATCTTTTAAGTGTTATGTGTCTAGCTTGGAAACACAACTAATTTGTGTGTATTTTTTCCATTTGACAGAAAATTCATTTGCAAATTGCCCGACAAAGGTAAAAAGATCTTGGATACCATTGCCAAACTGAAAGCTGCCATTGCTGAACGTGAAGAGGATAGAGGAAAACATAAACTGTATTATCCTGTTAGTTTAGACTTTGAGCTGAGGCAAAAAGCAGCTGCAGGAGTTGATGTGAACATCGATAAGACCCAGAATTCTGAAGAGATACTTGATACTTCATCATTACTGTCCAGCTGTTCCCCTGTCGATAAAATCAAGTTATCCAAAACAGCTTCAGAAGAGCAGGGACTTGTGCATCCTCCTCGCAAAGAAAGACAAGAGTCTCCCCAGGCCGCATCTACAGAGAGCCAGCACCCACCTTCCAGCAGCAGGGCTGAGACCCTTTCCCCAGCCAAGACTACAGAGCATCTCTCACAGGTCTGTGTTTCAGGTCACACAGAAGATATTTCCAGTGGCTTGAACAGCGTGCTTATTGACAAGTTGCAGAGGATCGCGATTGCAGAGCAAAGTGCACACCACTCCGGAGCAAGTGCTGAGACCACACAGAGCCTGAGCAGCGGTGCCCCCAGGAGGCCTCACTACATGGAAGTTCTGGAAATGCGAGCCAAGAACCCAGTGTCCCCACCGCACAAGTTCAAGACCAACGTGTAAGTACTGGGAGCAGTCCTTGCCCAGGACATGAGGTGCATGAGACTCAGAATGTGGATGAAGGCTCCCAAGTTCACTGGGTTGGATGTGAGTGTATTTACCAGTAGGCAAGAACACAGTGGGGAAGCAGCAAGACCAACTCAGCAGAAGCAGAGGATTTCTGATGAAAAATACTTTGGTTTTGAAGTCAAATACTTTAAAAGGTTTTAAGCAGCAGATGGGGAATTTAGGATGCTTAGCCAGAATTTCATAATAAATACAAAATTGGATACACAATTTATTATGATGTTTTTCCCAAGTACTATATTCTAGTGTGTTCTGTTTGATTAACCAGTAAGCAAAGGGACAAGGAACTGATGGCCTGCCTGCATGTTTGCTGCGTATAGCAGAGTGGGTGTAGTTTTCTGTTCCTTGGAAAATTCAGGATCTAGTTGGGGAGCAGCATTCACACTCTCAAGGAAAATTTAACTATGTAATAACAGTTTCTGGGGTCTGGGCAAAGACATTTAATATGAGCCAAAAAATTAAAACTTGCTTCTGGCTTCTGAGCCCCTTGCCAGTTTTGTTTCTGATATTTTCATAGAAATAAAAGTTCTTTGAGAAGGAATGTTCTTTATGGATTACACATGTGACATCAAGTGTACTTTAAGGATTTTAACCTAAGACACTTTTCTTTGAAAAACTAAATCTCCATGTTTACAAATACCTAAAACAAGACATGTTTTTGTTGTTGTAAAGAGACTTTAATGCTACCCTGTGATTCATAATTTTTTTAACCTCAAAACATTGCTGCTTTATGAAAAAGCAGTACTGTGCTGCGTTTCTTGCTAGGGATGAAAGTCATCTTTAGTCAAGTTCTCTTGTCCCTGCATGCAGTGAAGTGCCTCTCCATTGCTAGGTCATTTTAGAAAACCAAAGCATCCTTCAGTTAGTAATGCAGGGAAGTGTTGATGGTTGCAGTTGTTCCCTGTGGTCATGTAGCTGGAAGTTGGAGCTCAGGATGGAAGTGGAGACTCCCAAGGATGGGAGACCTGGACAATGGGGAGAGCGGCTCCATGGAGCCTGCAGGAGTCCCTAGGCACGGGATGGTGGGCCATGGCTGGGAGGAAGGGTGGCAGGAGGAGCCCATGCCCTTGGGCTCTGTCTCTGTGGCGCTGGATGTGGGAACCAGGTCTTGGTCACGTGAGTGGATGTTGTTCTTGCCCTGCCCTTTGGTTCCTCAACCCATGGCCTTGTGTACATTTTGGCTTTGTCTACACTGTCTGGGTGCAGGAGGTGCCTCTGACCTGCACCCTGTAATTCCCAGAAGTGTTAATCTGTTGTCACTCTGGAACATGGCTGCTTGGGTGGTCATGGCCCCTGAGGTCCATCATGTCTGAGGTATCACTCCAGGGACCTTCCAGACTTACTGCCATATTTTCCAGGTACCAATGCTACCACCACCTTGATTTTTTTTTTACTCAGGTGTCTTTTTCCTCGTTTCCAGCTCCACCTCCATGATGTGTATCCTTATTTTCTGTCTCTGTAAAGAGCTCTCTCATCCTGTAACTGTGGACTGTTCCTGACTAGACTTTTTTTTGTGGTACCAGGGATTGAACTCAGAACCTTACACTTGCCAGGCAGGTGCTTGTACCACTGAGTTATGTCCGTGTCCCATGTTCCTGACTAGACTTAACTGCCAGCCCTTTCTTCCCTGCACTGGCAGTCAGTCCTGCTGACAGTGTGGAATTCAGAACAGATTTACACAGGCTAGCATCATGGCCAACCCAGCCTCCTTGCTGTCTCAATGTTTTCTGTACTTCCTGTGCTCACTGCTGAGAGCTCTTCTTTCCTCATCTAAGGGCAGATACCTAGGCCAGGCTTGTTTTGTTATCTGGAAACATTTCTGCTAGCCTGTCCTTATCCTAGAGCAGATCTCTTCGTACTTGTGGTATATGTTACACCAAAACTGTTTCTGTGCTTATGGTAAACTTTTTGTTTATAGTAAGCTTTGCAAGCTTTTGTACTCAAGCGATGAGATGACAAAATAACTAACGTTAGTTTGAGTTCAAGGTGTGAAAAGGGAAAGGAGAAGCAAAGAGCCTGCCTGTGTGCTTACATGGTCCTGTGGTGGGTGGTGAGTGTGGGTGAACTGCTGAGGTTAAGACTGTGCATCTGTGTGTGCGTGTGTATGAAGATGTTTTGGTTGTGTGAGGAAGGGTGGCTGATCCTGTAATGGAAGTCTCCCTCCTCAGGTTACCCTCACAGCGCGGCAGTTCAGCTGGTCACTGTCCGAGGGGAGAGTCTCCTGTCTCCTCAGAGGAGAGACGGCACAGGGACAAGCAGCACCTGGATGATGTCACAGCAGCACGGCTCCTGCCGCTGCACCACCTGCCCTCACAGCTGCTGACCATAGAAGAGTCCTTGGCACTTCAGCGACAGCAGAAACAGAATTATGAGGTATTTCAAGTACAGGATATTCTCGTCCTTGTGTTTGTCAGAATTTACTTGGGAGTTGAGGAAGGAAGCATATGATGGGAATGTGGTGCTGATGTGACTACTGGCTCTCAGAGATGAGCCACTGAGTTGCTGAGATCAAAGGCAGCAGCTGACACAATTTACTTGGGAGTTGAGGAAGGAAGCATATGATGGGAATGTGGTGCTGATGTGACTGTTGGCTCTCAGAGATGAGCCACTGAGTTGCTGAGATCAAAGGCAGCAGCTGACACATCCCATCCTCCTCAGGGTCCAGGGTGATGTCTCAGAGAGGGGCTGCAACGTCATGTCTGCAGCCCTGGATGCATCTTACATCCCCAGGGTAGCATAGCTCCACTTTTCTGCCTTATTCCTGTGAGCCCATTGTGTGTTCCTCACTCATGGGATGTAGCCCAGGCCTGCTAAGATCACTGGGAAATGTGTCTCCAGCCTTACTTCTTCTTGATAGAGACAGTACTGAATTAGTGGGGAGAGGGTGTTGCCAGCAGACATCAGGAGCTGGGCCTAGTGAAGAGAGTCTACTCTTGTCATCTAAATCAGCTTGTAGCACTTTCTCTAAGGATCCCAGCAGGCCCCATAATTTGTGGATAGCTTCACGGACTTGGAGAAGATAAGTTCTTATTAATAGTCACTCGAACCACTTGGAAAATGGCATCATCGAGAGCTGCTTTGCTCGGACTGCTTAGCTGGGTTTGAGTCAGGTACCAGGCATCAACACACAGGAAGCTATCTACTGGTTAGTCTTGGCATCTCTGAAGTGCTCAGTTAGCATGAATGGGCACTTTGAAGACACTATTGTGTCGGACCCAGGAGGTAGCTCAGTAGAATAAGTGCTTGCCTGGCAAGCACACGGTCCTGAGTTGAATCCCTGATACTGAAAGGAAAAAAAAAAAAAAAAAAAGACATTATTGTGTCATTTTTCCTCTTGGTGTGTTAACTTACTGCTAGCTATGATTTCAACCTTGAGGAAATGTTTTTAAATTGTTTGTGGGATCTAAAATGCCTGTCTGAAGATAGTTTTAGCTTTAATTTACCCCTTTGGCAAGAAATCAGTTTCTTTGGCAGCATACTGGTTGTAGCATCCAAGTCTAGCTGCTCATAACACTCAATGGCTCTGGGGGAAGGATACGGGGAAGTCCTGGGGACCGTGAGGGAGCACCTACTGCCCACCCGCAGGTGATGTCCTTGCCATGTGTGAGCGCACTGCCTGGCTGAACTCACTTGGGCTTTTGCTGAGTGTCTGTAGGACTTTAGTTGACATCAGGATCAATACCTAATTGTCCTGTGTCCTTGAAACATAATTCTCAGGCCCAAAAGCCATGGCTTAATCTGCAGAAGAAGATTCTGTTGTTGGGAGAAATAAACATAATTCATGACAATTAATTCTGACATTTAATTGATCTGGTCACTTTGTACGTCACTTCCCACTGAAAAATTGTAAGAAAAAGATACAAATGTGTAACCGTTTGCTTTGTTCTTTGCCTTAAAGGAAATGCAAGCGAAACTTGCAGCACAAAAGCTCGCGGAAAGACTGAACATTAAAATGCAGAGTTACAACCCTGAAGGGGAACCTGCAGGGAGGTACCGCGAGGTCAGGGATGAAGACGACGTGCTGTGCTCGGATGACGATGAGTGCTGAAGGTGGCATCGTGTGGCCTCCTCAGCCCCCTGTGGTTGAGGCTCAGCGGTGGACATAGTTAAGGAAAGCATTTTATAGTTAAGCGGAGGAAGCTACAAGAAAAGCCCAACTTGTCTTTCAGATGATGAGCTTCATGTGCTTGAAAAGTTTACTATTATGCTTAACTATATTGTATTAAAGTTTGCAGTATGTCATATGTTGATCTGGTATTTTAGTATGTAGCAGAGCATAATTTTTCTTGAAGCCAAATGAAATCAACGACTGTGTCTTTTTTTCCTTCATCTTAACTTTATCAGGCAGCATTTCCCACATCTTCCATTGATGGACGCAGTTGCCCTGGATAGCTACGTGAGCTAAGAAGGCAGTTCCCTCCTGTCTACAATAAGTCCATGCAGCCTGCGTGGGGTTCCTGATCTGATGGGGGTGGGATCTGAGAAGAGCACTCAGGAAGCATCAGCAGGTGTTTCTCTCTTCCTGTCTTCTGTAAGGAAGCTGCTTCGCTGCTTCTCCTTAGGGCCAGGACTCTGGAGGAAGTGCTACAGGATGAGCTTCTCACTGGAAGATCAGTTTGGGGGAGGGACTTGGTTCTGGAGGAGTCCAAGGCCACAGCTCTGTGATAAGAGGTGCTGTTCTGAGGCGGTGCCTGATGGGTTTTGTGAGCTCATGGCTCATAGGTCCCTGTGGGACATACATTTCTAGTAGGGAAAACAGATTGTAAAAGTTACAATTGGGTTGTCTATGCATTGCCTTTTTCCCAAAAGTCACACATAGTAGGCCTTAGAAATCAACTTCATATATGTGTTCCTATCATGTTACATGGCTATATGTTTTCTTCAGAGGAATGGACACGTTATCAAAAAATTTGATATCTGTGGAATCTTTAAAATCCTAGAGCAGCTTCAAATGCTAATGGCGGCGTTTTACTGGTACCTAAATTTTGCTTCTTTAAAAAGTGGCTATGCAGGGGTTTGGGAGAGGTCTCAGCAGAATAAGTACTTGCCTGGCAAGCTCCAGGGCCTGAGTTCAATCTCTGATTCTGCAAAAAAAAAAAAAAAAAAAAAAAAAGTGCTGTGCAGTGGCTGAAAGGCAAAGAGACCAAGGACCTGTGACAGGAAGGGCTGGGCCTGCCTGGCTTCTGTCCAGAACCACTGTCCATCTCTTCTACATGGGAGAGCAAACACTGAAGAACGCTTAAGCACAACGCTTCCTTGTTAGTCTCTGAACTAACAGCTGGTTTCAAGATATAATGTGACTGGATATTGCTTACAGAGTGAAGGTTGCATTCTTCGTATGATGTGAGCAACAGCTGTGTGCCTGTGTGTGCGCACGGAGTCCAGCTGCCAGACCCAGCTGTCATGGTGAAGCTTGTCCTGTTACTTAGTTTTCCCTGCACAGCTATACATTCATATTTTGAAAATGCAGCCATACTGTGTTGCTTCACAGGCTGCTTTGAGTATGATAAACATTTTTCTTTAAATATTTTGCATTTTAGATAGTTTCAGAATATTTTTCTTGGGTGTACTGTAACTTTTAAAGTAATTTCCTATTGTATAAAGGTGGTTCATTATGTGGTCTCAACAGTGATTTCAGCAATATCTTAAAAATCACATCCCCTGGGTGTGGCAGTCCATACAGAAGTCCTAGCAGCCTAAGAGGCTGAGGTGGAAGGATCACAGGGTGGAGCCCAGTGCAGGTGATTAGTGACTTAATGAGACCCTGTCTCAAAGTTTAACCAGGGCAGGGGCTAGGAATATAGCTCAGTGCAGAGGCTCTGGGTTCAAAAAAACATTTCCAGAGGTATTTTTTATGAAGTGAAATGGATAGAAAGAAGGTTGTAAGTTTTTGAGAACCTTACTATGTCATCAGAGACAGTCCACTTATATTTCCTTCAGCAATCTATTGAAGATAGTTGCAAATTATAGAAAAAACTTAGTGAAGGTTTTCTTGTGTGTTTATTTTCTACTTCTATTGATTTTTTGAGGCTTGGTTATTCACATGTTTTTGTCCTGTTACTATTTTTGAGAGCTTGCCCTTTTTCTCGGTTAGAATTCTTTGTAAATTAAGAAGGTCCATCCTTTGTCCTACAGCGTTGTACTGTGTGTCCCTTTTTATATAGCTTGTGCTATTTCAACATAGTGTTCTTTAGTCTTTCAAAGAACCAGCTTTTTGATTCGTTAATTCTTTGAACTGTTTTCTTTGTCTCAATTGAATTAATTTCTGCTCTAATTTTTATGATTTCTTTCCATCTTTGGGCTCTGGGTTTGGTTTGCTCTTCCTCTTCTAGATGTTGGGAGGTGCAGCATTAGGGTGTTTATTTGTTCCTGTTCTGTTTTCCTTATGTGTGAGTTCACAGGAATTTCCCTCTGAGAACTGCTTTCAATGTATCCCATAAATTCCGATAAGTTGTACTTAAATTTTCATTGAATTGTAAATATTGTTGAATTTCTTGTTTAATTTCATCTGTGACCCATTGATTGCTGAGTAGGGTGTTATTTATTTTCCATGTATTTAGGGGTTTTTTCTGGTTTCTTTTGTTGTTTATTTCCAGTTTCATTGTGCTGTGGTCAGATAATGTACATGGGATAATTTCTGTTTTCTTGCATATACTTAAACATGACCTGTGGACCAGTATGTGGTCTATTTTAGGAAATGACCCATGTGCAGCTGAAAAAAAGTATTCAACTGTGGTTGGGTGAAACACTCTGTATATGTCCACCAAGTCCATTTATTCCAAGCTGTGGTTCAGTTCTGCTACTTCCTTGCTAATTTTTTGTCTGGTTGACCTATCTTTTTGGGATAAGGGGGTGTTAAGGTCTCCTGTTAAGACTGTGGTCTTGGATATTAGATTTTTCATGTCCATTAAGATTTGTGTTATATAGTTGGGTGCTCCCATATTTGGTGCGTATACATTTATGAGTGTTACCTCTTCCTCTTGATCATTCTTGGTTTGAAGTTGAGACTGTCTGAAAACAGGATTGCTACCCCTGCTTTTTTTCTGAGGTGCTGGGGCATGTAATACTGTTTTCCATCCTTTGATTTTCAGCCTATGAATTTCTTTATGAGTTAAGTGTATTTCTTGTATATAGCATATTGTTGGATTTTGTTTCCTAATCCCCTGTGCGAGTCTATTTCTCTTAATTGATGAACTGAGTCCATTTACATTTATAGTTATGATTGACATATCATTTACCTGCTGTTGTTTAGTCCTTTTTGTCCTGTGTTTAATTGTTTGTCCTATTTAGTGGGTTCCTTCTGTTCTCATTCGTGGAGTTCAGATCATTCTGGTTCCTCTCTAGAACATTTTTAAGTATTCTGTGTAGGGTTGGCTTTGTCATCATGAAATTCTTTAGTTTTTTTCTCATGGAAGTATTTCATTTTTCCATTAAAGTTGAAAGAGACTTTTGCAGGATATAATAGCCTGGGCTGGAATTTGTTTTCATGGAGGAATGGAGGACTTTGAAGTACTCTACTCCATGCTGTTCTTGCCTTCATGGTTTGTGAAGAGAAGTCGATCATAATTCTAATGGGTTTTCCTTTGAATGTGATTTGCTTCTTTTCTGTAGTGGCTTTTAGTATATTATTCTTGTGCTGGATTTCTGGAATCTTGACTATTACATGTCTCAGTCTGTTTTTAATTGGGCTGAAGTTATTTGGTGTTCTGTATGCTTCAGTTTCCTGAATGTCAGATTGTTTCCTCATATTTAGGAAGTTTTTTGCTATTACTTCTGCCCATATTCTTTTTAATATCATTTGTATTGACTCCATCCTTTTCATTGATGCCTATTAGTCTCACATTGTTCATCTTTGCATCATCTTGCAGGTGATGAATTATTTTTTCCTGCATCCTAGATGTTTTTAAGAGATCCTTTCTTACCTTTTCACTAGCTGCACCAGAATCTTCAAGATCTGAAACTGTCTTCACTTTCACTCAAACGGTTTTTTAGGCTTGTAGTTGAAATTTTAAGTTCCTCTATATCTCTTTGATTCTGTTTCATGTGATCTATTTCTTTCCTGTATTACTCGTTTAAGGAATCCATCATTTTTCTAATCTCTATTTTTTTTTTAATCAATGTCTTCTTTAGAAGCAGTTATTAATCTTTTACTGCAGAGTTTTTTTCAGATTGGGTTTCCTCCATATATTTCTGTATTTGATTTTCAGATGCTGTGAATTCAGAGATTTCTTTTTTTATTTCAGAATTAATTCTGTTCTGAGTTCCTCTTATACCTTTCTGCTGTTGTTTCTTTACTTCCAACACTGTTGATTCATACGTTTCAGCTAAGCTAGTGTCCTCTGCACTTGTTCTGGGTGGGCATTGGGTTCCTCCATATGTTTCCGTATTTGATTCTTTACTTCAGATGCTATGAATTCAGCGAATTCTTTTTTTATTTTGGAAATTGATTCTGCTCTGATTTCGTATACCTTTCTGCTTTTGTTTTTTACTTCCGATGCTATTAATTCATACGTTTCAGCTGAGCCAGTATCCTCTGCACTTGTTCTGGGTGGGCTCGAGGCCTGAGATTGCATTTTGCTTCTTGTCTTTGTCATTTCATATAGCACTGACATCTGACCTTTGGTGTAGAGCTTTGGTGCAGTTAGAACCTTAGCACCTACTGAAATTTGGGTGCAGCTGTGTTATGTTTGAGTTTATCCTGTTATGCTTCGCTTGGGTCTAGCTGTTGTCTTCAGCTCATTCCTGATGCAGCCCTTGGAAGTGAACCTGTTGTGCCCCTCTGGCACAACAGTGAACCTGTGATGCCCCTCTGTTGTGCCCCTGGCTGAGGGGACACGGGAGTGCAGAAGCTCTCCCACACACTAGCTGGGCCTGGTCTTGGGATGGATTTGGATGTCCTGAGAGTGTTGCTGAAGTTCTCACTCACTGGGCGGACTTGGGAGTGGGGGCTCTGGAGGGGTGGAGGGGTCCCGAGGGCACAGTAGAGGGTCTCACATGTGCCTGAGTTTTGGTCTGGAGAAGTCTTGTAGGCCCAGGGAAGCCAGAAGCTCTCCCACACTTGCTGGGCCTGGGCTGGGCTGGATGAGGAGTGCAGGGCAGGCTGTGCTGGCTCTGGAGGGACAAGGGAGGTCCGCAGATCTCAGCGAAGGGTCTATCACACTGCGGGACTGTTCTTGGTCAGGCAGGCGCAGGAGAAAGCAGAAGCTCTCCCACATGCTTGCAGGGCCTGCGGTTGGGTGGATCTAACAGTGTTCTTTAGAAGTCTTCTTTTACCTGTGTGTATGAACACACTTAAGTCTGGATAAATATACTAATTTTGGTTTTGTTGTTATTTTTTCCCCATTTTATAGTTTCTTTAATAAAATAGGAATTTTATGTTGTTTATAAACAACTCATTTAATCTACATAACTGAGATAATTTTTTTTTTTTTTTTTTTTTTTTTGTGGAACCAGGGATTTGAACTCAAACCCTTGCACTTAAAAGGGAGCGCTTATTCTGAGCCATCTCCCCTACCCCCTTGCCATTTTTAAAAATCAGTTATTTTGTGACAGTATAGTTTACTTTTACCTCTTAGAAAGATTGAACCATTCTGTGTTGATTCTGGTGTCCTTAACTCAGTGTTACTTAGAAAATTTATGTTGCCTGGGTGTGGCTGGCTCACTGTTATTGCTATGTAATGTCTTGTTCAGTGCCAGTGTGTCTCTTATGTTCTGTGACATTTTTAGGTTTTGGCTGTGGTGAGCAGTGCCTTTTACCTGCAAGCAAGCACATCTCTCTCTGTCATTGACTCAGGTGTGGAGTCCCTGGGTTAGGAGGCGTGCATTATGTCTCTCTCAGTCATAGACCTGGGAGTGGAGTCCCTGCGTTAGGAGCCGTGCGTGATGTCTCTCTTGGTCATGGTCCTGGGAGTGGAGTCTGGGTTAGGAGGCGTGTGGGTCATTAATGCTTCATGTTCCCACACCCTATCCTGTGTCCAAGGTATGGTGTTACTGGACTTCCGTCTCAGCCCACGTGATGCTGAAGGCCTGCACACTGGTTTTACGCTACCTTTCCCTAAGGAGAGGTGGCATTGAGCATTATTGGGTGCTCAACTGGCTGCTGGATTTCTTCTGAAAGGCCCATCTGAATGTCATCCTTTCTGTTAGCTGTCTCCTTTTCCTGTGTTGTAGGATATATGCTGGATGCTGCTGTGTGGTTGTTAAGCAGGTTTGGTATGTGGTGGGCTGTGCTAGTATACTTTCCCTGTGGGGGCTGACTCATTGTCTTCATGCTGTCCCATCAGGTGGCTTGTGGTGCTTCTCTGGGGGTTTTTGATGACAAAAATGAGAAGAAAACTGGTGTAGTACAGTTCCTTAAGAGAAACATGAAACCAGTATAAACATTGTAACATAGCTAAAGTGTGGTACAGCAGTTGTAGGTGCATAGTGTGTACACCAGCAATGGGGAACTCAAAATTTCCATCTTAAGATTTATTAACTATTGATAAGCTACTCACAATTGTAAATTTGATGAAATAAATTTGAATATTTTAATAATTGTAACTGGTACAGTGTTAATATTTGTATTTGGGTAGTAATTATCTACATATAAGCAACTATCTAGACTTGATCCATTTACAGACTTTAACTAATTTTATTAGTAAAAAGACTGGTAAAAGTGATTAGATCCATTTGTACCACCACTGGTACAGGCGGGCAGTCTGAAAGGAAAGTTGCATGTACCTCTGGTGGCTCAAGCTGGTGAGAATGTTAACTTACTTGTCAGTGATGCACTGAGTTATTTATGCTTGCTTATACAGGCTGGAGCGCGGCCTGCCATGCTGCTCTTCAAAGCAGTTTGGGTATTTTGGGCTCTTAGCATTTTTTCTAAAGTTTGAGGTTTAGATCAGCTTGTCATAGTCCACAATAGAACTCCTTGGTAGTGCAAGTCCTCATTCGCTTTCAAAACAAATGCTTGGTGTGTTATATCACCAATCAATTACCTTTTCATGCATAATACGCCACACTTTGAAATGAGATAGGGGATGTGGAGCCCTGCCATCTGCTAACAGATGTCTGCTGCTCCCATGAGGGTGACTGTTTCTGGTTCCTGTGAACTAAATGAAAACTTCAGAATGCTACCTTAGTGCGAGTACCTCAGTTTCATATAGTTTTGTTGGAGGGGAGGTAACAAAGAACATTAAGCAATTGTTTCTGAAAAGTTAGAATGTGGTTAAAGCAGGAAGGTGTGCATTTGCAGCCTTTGCGAGCCTTCACCTTTGTCTACTAATGGTCTTTTCGAGAAAAGGCAATAAAGCAGTTGGGGCTCTACCCAAAGCATGGAAGACGTGCCGAGGATGCGTGTCAGGTTCACACTTGTTGGCACCAGGCTGTTTCCATCTTCAAGGCTGCACCATGCATTCCCCGGGAGCAGGGGTGCTGTGGATGGTGTGCATAGAGCTTCTGGATTCCCTGTCTTGTAACTGGGCTGTCAAGCACTTTGCTCCAGGTTACTACAGGCAGCTGAGAGGAGAACCCACATTCAGGTTTTTGGGCTGTGGACTGCATGGCTTTGCAGATGACACAACCATGGCTGTAGTGTCACAGCTAGGCATGAGCTTAAGTGGTCTGGGGATTTGTCATTTCAGATGTACTCAACAAAAGACCTTTTTTTGTTCCAATGGCTCTTGTATTTGGAATGTTTTTGTCATCATTTTGAGATGTACATGACCATTTTAGCCACCACTAGTATTTTTATTCTTTGGTGTGATTACTGGCTGCTTATACTTTGTAGAGTAGATGAAGAAAAGTGACATCAGTGTGGAGCTTTACTTGAAGGACCAGGTCCAACTGGTCCCTGAACCCCTGTCCTGGGTGTGGCTCCTGGTGTGCTCTGCCACTGAGATAATCCTCAGCCCAAGCCCATTTAACATTTTGAGACAAGGTCTCATTAAGGTGTCCAGGCTGGCCTCCAGTATGTGATCCTTTTGCCTCAGGCTCCTGAGTACTGGGGTTATAGGCATGTGCCACCATTCCATGCATTCGCTCTATAGGGGTTTATGGTGTAGTTTGTGCCATGAAAAGTTAGAAAAAACAGATTTTGTCTGTGTAAGTGGAATGGTTGGAGGAGCTGTCATTTTAATTTCTGGCTATCAGGAGGCAGCTTTGATCCTGGGCCAAGGAAGTGAGCCTTGTATTGGGTCTTACCAAACCATGGCCAGACCGAAAATGGCACCACTAGAAGCGCAGGGTAAAATCCTGTGTGGTGGAGTATGATTGGTACTTTCTGGGCAACTTTAGGAACTCAGAATAAAATAAAGGCTATAAACAAAGGTGAGCCCCTGGAATAGCATTAGATTAGATTAGGGACTTAAATGCCTCAATTTCCTTTGTGTCCAGGGAAGTAATGTACTTGAATGGCATAAGTCTGTTCAGTGAGGTCAGTGGTCTCTTACCTAATGCACTGGGTATGTTCTGAACCTATTTCAAAGTGTGGCCCATGAGGGCTAAAAGATTTTATAGAAGAGCCTTGTAATGGTGGTAAGGATTACAACGGTAATCCTTAGGAGATTAGCTTAGGAGAAGCAGTTTTGCCACATGAAGTGAAACATTTAAAATCACCACCACACAAAAATTAATTGAGTGTTAAAATTAACCAAGAAGGATAAAGACTCCTTAACCATGTTGACAAAGGAAATTTAGGACCTCGTGCTAAGGAGCACCCCAGCTTTGTATGGAGAAGTTCCACACTGTAAAAGAGTTATAAATAAGGGCCTTATTTAGCTCACACAGAAATATACCTTCAATATAAGAGGCAGAGACTCAGCTTATAAATTATTTGCAAATTTTCCTGAGAAGCACAACAGTTTTCTTAGTACCTCATATACTGCTATTATATACCATTTCTAGAGATTGTTTTGTAGACATGAAAGTGTATCTTCAAGTTAAATTTTTAAAAAAGATTTTCATCTGTGCTCAAGCTGCTTTCCAACAGAAGCACCTGAAGTAGCTGGCGATGGAAGGTAAATTTACCACTCTCAGTTCTTAGGGCAGAGAATTCACTCCACCCACCCACAGGGAGCAGGAAGCAGGCACAGCAGAGCAGCAGTCAGCCTACTGCTATGCAGCTGTGCTCACAAAGCCAGCTCCCTTCTAGTGCAGTGCTCTTTGCTCAGGTGCACAACTGCTCATAATTAATTACCTTAACACATTTTGTACAATTACAGAAAAAGTACAGTACCTAATGTCTATTTTCTAATTGCAAAACTGTAGACATGTTTGATTCCTCTAGAGAGTCATAATTATCGCAGGGAGGTTATGTCATGGTGTTTGGGAAGGGAAGGTAGCGTGCATTTGTTTATAAATGCATCCTGTCTTTTTTTTCCTCGCCCACCTTGGTCTGTTCTGGGTATGCCTCCTCCAGAGCACCTCCTCCTCCTAGCTCTGAGTTTGTAGTGCCTTGACTTCTGTGTGCTCCCCAAGACACCTTATGACCCCTGACATCTCAGCCCAGCACCGGGTCCAAGGCCTCAGGGCCTTGGGATCATATTTCACTGCTAGTTACTGTGACCAGGCCTTCCTTTTAATTGCTCAGTTTATGAGCTGACTTCTCCCTGAGGCCTCAAGGGAATGGGGAAGGAAAGGGACAGAGAGCCTGTAGTGGAAAGCAAAAAGCAGGAGAGGAAGCAGAGAGGAAGCAGTCTGGATGTGCTGGTGCTTTGCACTGAAGTATTATCTGTCACCCTTGACTCATGCTTGATCCAACATCTGCCAACCCCCATTAAAAGACAAAAAGAGCTTGTCAAGGTCACCACTGCCCAAGCTGCCAAACTCAAAGAGTGCACTCCCAGTGCTCATTTTCTCATGATCATTCTTCCCTGGCTCTGAAGCACCACTTTCCCGGAAGTGCTCAGTTGCTACTTCCTGTTAAGTCTCCTGCAGATCCCTTTTCTTCCCAGGGAAGGAACAGGACTCCATCTGCACACTCTTGCTCCCTCAGGAACCCAGGAGGCCTCAGGAGTGTAAATACCAGCTACTCATGCTGACTGCCAGCCTGTGTCCCTAATCTTCTCAACTCAGCCACAGTGAGATTGTTCAGAGGATAGTTAGGGCTCTTGGTAAGGGGCCAGGACATACCATGATGGTGGCAGGGGGCAATGATGGCAGGGTTCCTGCATTGGTACCAATTTCCCCAAAAATAAGCCCTAATGAAAATAAACCACAGCTGGTTATTACCATGGAGATGGCCAGTGTCACTCACAAGGCATGGCTTCACCATCACTTGGTGGTTACTCTGTTAACAGTGGCAGGCACAAGCAGGCTGACAGGGGCTGGCATTTTGATCCCTAGCGTTCAAGGCTGATTATTTTCCAGCTACATCTTATTTTGAGGGAAACACAGTATTAACACACTGAATATTTTTGGCCTTGTCACTTCTTTGGATTTGAGCATCCTATTTTCTTTTTTTAATCATTATTTATTATTTGGTGCAGGGTCTCACTGTGCAGCTTGGACTTGTAGTGATCTTCCTGTAGTGAGCTTCCCCAGGGCTAGGATTACAGGTGTTCACCACCATGCCTCGTTATGGTCGCTGGCACAGGGCACCTGTGGGCAGCATGGCATGTGGTACTGAGAATCAAACCCAGGTCCTTGCACTTGCCAGGAGGGTGCTTACACTGTCGAGCTATCTCCCCAGCCCAAGTGTCCTACTTTCTAAGATGAGGAACTGGGCATGATCCTAGCTACCAAAACATGACAAGGATGGCATCTAGGCATCTAGGCTTTTGCTCCTACTCGGCCTCCTGTGTTGCTTACAGGCTAGGTCAGCAGGTTCCCCTGGTGGCATCAGCAGAATTACTAGAAACACCAGCACCTGCCTGAAGTCCCTAGTGGCTCCTATCCCATGTGGAGTAAAAGCTGAGTCCACCATAGGAGCCCCCAGACTCAAGAGCTGCCTGGCACCCCAGCTGTAGGGCCCACCACCCCTCAGATGCACCTTAGGGCCAGTGCTGCTGGTGACTAACAGCCTCCCCAGCTGCTGTATTTTTCTTCATAAACGTGTGCTTTTTCATTTTGTCTAGCTTCTCCTAGAGTGCCGGCACCTTTGTGTGTTGTGTCCCTAGCCTGGGATGGTGCTAGACGCACAGTGGGTGCTCAGGAAGCTCTGGGTAATGGAATGCAGAGGGAGGAGGGTGGACTCAGTGGCCTGCGCCCCTCACTTCTGGCCCAGAGTGCCCGAAGCTCGGGAGTGGCCTAGTGTCCGGACCTCCTTTACATTCTCCCGCTCTGAAGGCCAACAACCCCCTGGGTCTGACAGCAGGGTTGGCCGATGGTGGCTAGCCACAGGGCTGGACATTCTGCCTCCCACAACCAGTTTGCGTCCCTCCCGAGGACGGTATGGCCCCAGCTCAGCTCACTGGGTTCCGAAGGAGAAGGGCACACCGACCAGATCCCAGCAGACGCCCCTGCACTCCTGGTCGGCTATGCTGGGGGCACCAGGAGTGGCTGTCCAGCACAGTGCTGGTCAGCAGGCCACCACCAGCGGACTCGGCTGTGCTCCAAGCCAGCCCTTCTCGTCCTGGCCGGCCAAAGCAGACAGGATGGGGATCTGAGGAGACAGCTGAGGGCCTCCAGAAGGACGGGTCTGAAGTGGGCTTCAGACCCTGGGGAGCCTGGAGGGGTGGGGAGGGACAGCGGGTCGGCATGGCACCCGCACGCAGGGAAGAGCAGAAGCTGGCGCAGGGGTGGAGGTACCGGAGAAAGGCCCAGTTAGGCTGGGACTCAAAAGGCTTTAAAAACAATACACGGTGCGGAGCGATGCCTAAGGAACATCGAAATGTGTACTAAGGCTGCAGGCACTGCGGTGGCGAAGAGGACAGGGTTATGCAGGCAGCCCTGCGCGAGGCACACGGAGATGGAAGAAACCGGAAACGAAAGTGGAGAGCCGGAAGTGGAGAGCCGGAAGTGGAGAGCCGGAAGTGGAGAGCTGGAAGTGGGGAGGTGAAAGTGCAGAGCCGGAAGAGAAGAGCTAGAAGTGGAGAGCAGGGAGAGCTGGAAATGGAAAGGCAGAAGTGGAGAGCCGGAAGCGGAGAGCCGGAGGTAGGGATGGTAGGATGTGACTAGGTCGCTGCAGAGGCTCAGTCGCCTCGCAGAGTTCTGAGCTAACACCTTTGGGCCATAAAGTGCAAACAAAGCCCCCAGTACGACTTAGGCCTACCCTTCCTCCCTGTGCAGATGACTCTACTTGCAAATAAGGTCTTGTAAATGTAATTCAATGAATTTCAAGAACTGTGGAGCAAATCCTGAATCCAGCGGCTGTGGTCCTCAGGAGAGAGACCAACCTTGGAAGAGACAGGCGGGGAGATGAGGCGAAGGACAGAGTGAGGCACCTGTGAACCGAGGACCACCCACAGTTGTGAGGGAATAAAATGCTGCCTGCCATGTGAAGCCAGCTGCTTGTGGAAGTTTGTTAGGGCAGCTCAGGGAAAAGAAAGAAGACACCAGGCCCCTTCACCATCCGATCTGTCACTGGTGCCCCACAAAGAAGGGTGATGTCGGGTCGGCCAGAAACAGACCCCAGAGAGATGGCAGCCGAGGCCTGGTCTGGTAGGCTTGCAGCAGCTCAGGAGGCCAGAGGATGTGGGCGGCCTGAGAGCACAGTAGGGCAACCTCTTCTCTGTTCCTGGTGTTCTTGGGGCTGGCAAGATGGGTCAGTGGGCGAAGCGTCTACTTAGGCAAGCTTAGGCAAGCGCAGGGGCTGCAGCTTGATCCCTGGCACCACGTACAGCGCCAGCCCCACCCCCAGAGCGGGCTGAGTCTGCCAGAGTCCCTGTACGCATCTTCTTGATACTGCTCACGTTTTTATGCCATGAAACAAAGGTTGTGCCACAAGGAAGATGTGGCTTTGCCTTATCTTCTGCAGGCAGGAGCTTTGAGTTGTGTGAGATTGATCCATGCTGTCTCCAACAGACCTCAGGTGACCAGGGACATTAATTTGTGAGACAGGCTGGGGCAAGGGGCAGGAGGGCCGGGCACAGCTCTCTGCTGCCTATGGTTAATTGGCTGCGAATTCTGCATCTGCTGACACGGCATTCCTGAGAGGCAGGGAGAGGCCAGATACGATCGTGGTAAAGAGGACGAAGTGAAGGACAGAGAGATTAGCCAGGGTGCCCCCTTCATTATGTGGTGAGCTGGAGATGGAGCCAAGAATTGAATCCAGATTTCTCAACTCCCAGATGGATTTTCTCATCCGGAGGTCCTGCCACATTCCTCCCACAGGGCTGCCCACTCGCCTGATCCCAGGGCCCACACCTGGGCTGAGTTCATGGGTGTGTGTTCCTGTGTTACTGCTTTGGCATGGCACTCATCCCTAAGAAGAAAGAAAAATAACATTCTCACCCATAGAAAATGGTTACTTAATTGAAAAGAGCATTGATGATACACAGGTTGTTCAAATGCCCTTAACCACATCTATTTTTTAAGAATTTTTGGTGTGGGAGGTCTGGAGTCCAAACAGATTTGACCCATACATTTCTTTACAGAGGAATTTGCACATGAAAGCATTATGCAAGTTATTAAGGTTAACAGGAATTTTTTCTACATTAGGTAAAATACTCTGAGATAAAATTCACATTGACCAGAAAGGGACAGTGCCCATCCAAAAAATTTCTAAGGGCACCAAACACTTTCTACCCAGACAACTCTTGAGAAATGTTGTTGACTTTCACCACTAGGGGGCTAGGGCTAAATTATCCATGACATGTTCCTCTCTAGCAGTTAAGTGTTTCTGTATTTCACACAAAGTTAGCTTCATAACAAGGTAACCTAAGCAAAGATTAGTGTTCCTATTAAGATCTTTCCATGGTGCATGGCTTTATCCTCAACTCAACTCTATATTTAGGAAGAATGCCTATGAACGAAATCTGGTTTGCAAACTTTTATCTAATTGGTTGTGGGCCCCTCTCTCTCTCTCTCTCTCTCTGAAACCAACAAATTTAACACTGTGCCCCCAGAGAAGCTGGGCCATTGGCCTGCCTGTGTTCCACAGCCTGGCCCCAGGACATCAGCCTGGATCTTTTTTTTTTTTTTTTGGCGGAACTGGGTATTGAACTCAGGCCCTTGTGCTTGCCAGGGAAGCGCTTATTCCATTGAGCCACCTCCCCAGCCCCTCAGCCTGGATCTTTTCTGGAAACAGAAATTGTTTCCCCTTTGGTTGTTCTGGAGCCACAGGCAACTACAGGGTCTTTAGCTCATCTTTCCTCCAAAGAGCTGAGAAGTTCTTCCCAGCAGGACACAGCCCATAGGTCTGTTTGGTCAGCCATTCCTTCCATGGTGACTGCTGACATCTGTCCCTTAGCACAGCCAGACTGTAGGGCTCAGTTCCTGGCCTCTTTACAGTGACCAGTCCAGTAGGGATACTAATCACGATGAGGGCAATAGCATAACAGAAGGATGTTGTGGGGCATGGATTCAGCTTGTGCGTACTCCCTGCCAAGTGCTAACTTTCTCCCCTGCATGTTTTCTGCATTCAACAGAGAGCACAGAGTGTTAGAATCACCACAGGTAAAGCTATGTCATGCAAGGGGGTAAGCTAAAGGTGTGTTCTCTTTGAGTTCAACTTGAAATAGAGATATCTTTTAGCAAGAGAGCAACAGAAGTGCCAGGTCTAGGAATAAAGATAATTTGTGTGGCCCAGAGGAGGGGAATGTGACAGTTCTTGCTGTGCTGCTGTGACAAGCTGAGTGAGTGAGTGCCTGGCTTAAATTCTTGGGGTATGAATCGTCTGTTTTCTAACCTGAAGGAGTTTGACTGGATCCACATGTCCCAAAACATGTCTCTTAAAGCACAAGTCCTGAGAAAAATGGAATTTGGTAATAACCCAAGTTTGGGAGACACAGCATGATCTCTGCCACCCTTGTACTCTCTCCCTGGCAAATTCAGAATCACTTTAACAGATCAGAAATTTTAAGCGGTCTTGGGGTAAACAGCCCATTTAACTCAATGTTTCCTAAATGTATTTACCTGGAGATCCAGTTTTATGCTATAATGTTAATAAACACTATATTAGACCTAGCTCATTGAAAAACAAACATTTCCCAAATGACTTTGTGGTGAGAAGTTAGCATTCAGGCTGTTTTGCATGAGTTTATGAATCTTAGTTTTTAATCAAGAGGATTTTCTTGAAGGTGACACCCATGTGAGCTCACCCACAGCTCCCAGGAATGACTTCTCTCCCAAGGACACTACACAGCATCATGACTGGTCTGTGACACTGGCATCTGAGATTTAATTCTTTGTAGTGATCAGGATGCATGGCAGAGGTGAGCAGTCTCAGCTCCTGAGGGACCTAGCCACTGTGTGACTCTAGCTAGGCTAGGAAGGCCCTGAGCCACATGGCTATTTAAGTGTATTCGCACTTAATTCACCATTAACCCCTTTACCTGGGGTTTTAGGCATTTAATAACTTGGGTGAAATTCAGTTAGCTTTGGGAAAGAGGAATTTTTGGAGCATGTTTCTTTTGTGCAGCTGGTTAGAAAGCTGAACTCATCTGTTCAGTTCAAATATCCTCATTTTATCTTTTGTTGTTTTCACACGAAGGAGGAGGACATCATATAAGGCATCTTTAAAGTGTTCTCCCAGAAGCCTTGTTCTGCAGAAACTTTGGGAGGTGAGTTTTGACAGAAATTCTGGTGTTGTTTATTTTAAGGTCATTTTGCATGAGGGTTTCAAAAGAAGCCAGACTGCATGAGGGCATGGGGGGGGGGGACAGAATGCCGCAAGCATGGGTGGGATGTCCCACTGCCCCTCTAACTTCACTTCAATCATCAATAGGGAGAAAGAATGGGTGTTGAGTTAGAATCTTCAAGTTAGGCATTCTAAAATCTAGATTCTGCATTCTTTTTATTCTCTTAAACTGACTCTAGGCTGCTGATTGTAATCCCTAAGTGATAGCTGCTGATAAATATTATCTTTGTGGAGACATAAGACATCATCAGATGTCAGGTCAGTAGACTAAATTTTTATGCAAGCCCAGCAGATTTCTGTGGATATGGGCCAGGAATTTTAATGAAAGGAAACATCAAAGATGCAAAAGAAATGAGAATATTTGTCAAGGAAGATACACAGCGATGCTCTCTGATAACCCCTGGTATTGACATTGGAACTCACTGGGAGCAACTTAAATAAACATCTGGACACCGAGTTTAGACATTTTCAGTGACAAACTCCAGACAGATCTTTTCAACTTGCAATAATAAATATTTCAGAGGCTATATGAATCAACTGAAAATCCTGTTTTCAATTATTCTAGTTTTATAAATAGAGTATAGTTAATTATTCAAGTATAGAATTTCTTTTGAAGAGTAGGTGAATTTTATATTTCCTTTGTCCATGTTCTACTTCAGTTTTATTATTCATATGAAGTCCATGTCTGTGTGTTCCAAAATAATATAGCTAGCTGGCCAGATACCATTAAATCAGTGTCCAGCTGAGCTTCATTTTTTGTTATTTTATTTTCAGGAAGGATCCGTTAGCACTATAATCCCATGAGCTTGTAGCACTGTAAACCCCAGCTGGAGGTGCCGGGGCAGTAAGGACGGAAGACTTACTCCCTAGCTCTGCACACTAAGCTGACTCTTTAGAGTGGTTTGACCATCAGTTATTCAGGAAAGCACCAAAGGGTGGTGATGTAACTCTGAAAAACCTGACTGAAGATAGCTAAGTAGCAGTGACTACCATTGTATGAGTGAGTGCGTGGACGGCTGCTAGGAATTTATACATGAGCATAGCCTTTCCTCTCAAAGTTGGAAATAAAAAAGGGAGTTGTGCTGACATGTATTTGTTATATCTGGAGAGTCTAACCATGGGTGCATTAAAAATTAACAGTACTTATGGCCCACTCTGGCCTTGATGGTGTGACACAGAGGGACATCTTATCAAAACTTCTGATAGTTTTGGGAGGAGGATGCTTTAGGAAGTCCACAGTGTCTTCATTTGTCCAATTTCAGATGTAGGACTGGATATAGTTTGAAGATCCCTAATCTAAAAATCTGCAATCTAACACACACAAGTGAAAAAGTTTGCATACTACTCCACTTTCTGCACAAACTCATTACAAATATTGTGTAAAAATATTCTGCTTCTGTATAAGTCAATTTGGTATTTAGATCAGCCCCTGTACCCAAGATATCACACCATGTATATACAAATATTTCCCAAACCCACAAAATTCTGAATTCTGTACACTTCTGCTTTTAAACATTTGATAAGGGATATTCAGTTTGTAACACTAGTCACCACTCACTGAACTTGTACTAAATTCAAAGCATTGTTTTAAGACCTACAGTGAAGCAATACGTGTGTTTAATATTAAAAAGGCAAATAGAACTGGCAGGTTTCTAATAAAAAACAGTAACTCTTCTTGCAACTCTGTCCCATTCCTCAGGCAACTATTTTGTTTCTCCATCATGTATTTTCAGATTTCTAAATAATACGTTTGTAGTGGTATTGTTTTAGTTGTGAAATAGATATTATCTACTGACTGAAGAATGTGGCTTGGTCCCACATCCCACACAGCCTTTTCTTACCTCTCCCTCCCAATTTGTGATTAGATGTTCAGTGCTTACATTATAATGACTATAAACAAATTCTTCATTGACAATAGTTCAGTTTCAGAAGATTACATTTCCTTCTGTATAGGACTTCAGTTTGCTTTGAAATCCACAATCACTTTATTCATTTGATTAATTCTCCATGTGCCTAGAAAATGAAGCCTCAGACCTTCCCAGAAAAGCATAAAGCGCCTCTGCAAGGAAGTCAGACAAACTGTCACTCAGCCCTGACTCGGAGCCATCCCTCCCCAGCCCTCTGTGTCTTGGTTTGCCATACAGTCACCCTGTCACCTCTCCACTCTTGGCCCAGGGCTTCTCTCTGCCTCTCTCCTGGGTCTGATCTGATTTCTGGATCCATGTCTTGGTCCTCTATGGTTTTCTTTCTTTTATATATATATATATTTATATACATAAGCTTTATTTGAACATTTGCGTGAAATGCAACTTTGATGCCAAACAGGAAAATTTCCCAAGGGATTAAAATTTATTTATTAAACAATAAAACTCTTGCTTCCCTTTGGTCTATCTCTGAATTTGGTCGACGAACATCTTTATCAGGAGTCTTCCCTTGCCTTCATCTATGCCACACGCTCTCTCCTGTCCAGGGTGTGATACCTCCTCTTTGGAAATCTTTCAAGTTGCTTTTAGTGACAAGAGAAAGCCTGCTCATCTCTACTTCTTTGGAAGCAAAACCACTTCCTTATATTCTCTTTTTAAAAATTGTGTCTGTTTGTAAGCAGTATAAGAGAGAAACTTAATGTTCAGCTTTTAAAAATAAATATTTGGCAGTATTGGGGAAAGAACCCAAAGGACTTAATATCAATACACAAAAATGCAAAATAACTTTTTTTTTTTGGTACTAGGGATTGAACTTAGTACCTTGCCCTTGCCAGACAGGCCTTGTCTATCTCCCCAGGACCTCTATTTTTTTTATGCCAGAATTTGAACCCAGGACCTATAATTTCTTTTTTAAAAATATATAATATGCAAATATATTTTTAAAACAATATAAAATGTCAAGACACTTCACTTAAATGCAAAGAGTTGCCTGCAATTAAAAGTAATTGCATCATTTATGAGGTCCTTTTTTTTTTCTATTTTCTAGGTTTTTTTGTGATCCCCCCCCCCCCCCCGGAGGGATTTTTTTTTTCCTCTTCTGTTATTTTTCAAAAAGGCTCACTTGCCTTGGTACAAAAATAGTCCAAAGCTAGAAAACAAGGATGAACCAAACAAAAAGAAGCCAAAAATAATCCCAAAGGAATGAAGAAACAGTGTGGTCCCCTCCTGATGCTTAGCACTTTAGGGCCTCCACTGGCCCCCAGGGACAAGGGATGTGTCCCCTTAATGGCTCCTCCTTTCTGTGCTTTTGAGGACAATGTCCCCTCCCTGTGCTTGCTCTACTTTTGTGCTCCAGCTCGGAACCCCGGCACCACTCCATCTCCTCCTCTCCCATCTCCCTGTGGCCCTGGGGACCCCAGCACCAGAGAGCTAAGGCCCCCTTCCCCTCCACTCACAATCACCAGGTCCCCATGTCACACCCCTCCCTGAAAGCTCTCAAGCCACAAAAAGGATGCTGAAGTCTGGCCATCCCCACCTGTGGGGTCAGAGCTGTCTTCACCGACCCCCAAAGCCCCGAGCTATGCTCCCATCTCCCTCCCACCAGGCCCTTCTGCCACCTGCTCACCCTCACTGAGTAAGTTAATGGCATTAAAGTGCTAACTTAAGAATCTAAAAGTAGGAATGCTCTTTCAGGCCTCCACGCCTGTGGCAGGCTGTCTCCAAAACCTCCCTCCACTCCCGCGTCCCTAGCACCTCCTGCTCTGCCCACACTGCTGGCCTCCAGGGACACAAGGCCTGGTCACCGCAGCTGCACACCCAGCCTGGGCCCTCTCAGGCTGGCCTTCATCTCTCCAATCCCCACAGTCCTTCTGGCTTCCAAGTGCGCTGGGCACAGCCGGAAGGGGCGGAGCAGCGGCAGCATTCAGGCGTCCCGGCTCAGATGAGGAGCAGGACGTCTCCAGGGCCAGAGTCGCCCTCACCCCCAGTCCTGTGGTCCAGCTGGAAGCTGGGGCAGCCCCCAGCCTCATGCTCCTCCAGGAAGCCGTGGCAGAGAAGGGGAGGTTCTCTCGCCGCTCCAAGTCACCATGGCTCAGAGTTTGTTTGGAGTTTCCTCAGGTGAGGGGAAGGCGAGCAGGGGGACGGGGCAGGAGCTACAGGTTGGACTTGGGGGAAGAGTGTGAGAGAGAAGGGTCAGACGATGACAGGAAGAGGCCATCAGGACAGGAAGTCAGGGAAGGTGGTGTGTTTGGTTTTTAATTGTACTGTTCTGCTTTTTTTAAAAAAAGATAATTTCAAGCCGGGCGTGGTGGTGCATGCCTGTAATCCCAGCACTTGGGAGGCTGAGGCAGGAGGATTTTGTTGTGAGTTCGAGACCAGCCTGAGCTACGAAGTGAGCTTAAGGCCAGCCTGAACTGCATAGTGAGACCCTGTCTCAAAAAGACAAAAATAAATAAATAAATAAATAAAATAAAAAATAAAAAAAGATAATTAAAAGTGAATCATTAAAAACAAACAAACAAAAAAAAAACACCAACTAGGGGGAGGGCCACGTGGTAGGGACCCTTGAGGGCCCACAGGAACGGGGGTGTGTGTGGGGGGATGAAAGGAACCCAAGTAGGGAGAGATGGCAAGGAGGGACGGACTTGGAGGGGGGATGTGAGGGGCCTCTAGAAAGTTCTAGAAGGAGATGGAAGAATTCCTTGCCCCAAAGGAAGTCAATACGGGAATGGAGGTTCTGGAAGCCGAGGGCTTTTCTGACACTGGCCTCGAGGTCTCACTCGACCCGCTCATCTCTTTAGATGGTTTAATGGCCTGCTGCTGAGCCTGGATCCGCATGTACTCCGCCCGCTGCTTGCCATGCTTGCCTTTGTCTGGGCTGCCAGCCTGGCCCTGGGCCGCCTTCAGATGTGAGGCGCCGGGGGTCACCACCTTCATGGGCGGCACACTGCCGCCACCACTCTTCTGCAGGGGGCCCAGGGCCGAGCCCCTGGGGAGCCCCAGGTCCTGGGGGGACAGCAATGTGGGGATCAGCTGGCGGCGGGGCGTGTGGGGGAGGGAGGAGACAGAGCTTCTCTCAGACACCTCCAGCTCAGCAATGATGCGGCCCTCCTCATCCTCGTCCTTGATGACTGAGGCCGTGATGGGGGGCGTGGAGGTGGGGCGGGCCACTTCTGACGCAGCCCAGCGCAGCTTCACCTGAGGCTTCTGCACCTCCAGCTCCTTGGACTCCGCCTTCTCGATGAAGGCGGAGTCCTTCTTGCTGGTGACGACCACCTCCCCAGTGCGTGTGGTGGTCAGGCCGTGTGATGAGGGGAAACTGTGGCGGGGAGGGGGTGGCGGGGGCGACTTGGGCTTCTCTGTGCGGTAGCGGGACACTGTCAGCTCATCTGCGGGCAGCCAGGGGCTGCGGTCAGAAGCCTGGGTGACACCCTGCCTCTCACACCACGGAGGGCACAGAGCCCAGCCGCCTCCTCCAGGATGGGGAGAGAAGGGAGGAAACCCGGGCAAAGGACACAGGGTGCCCCAGAAGTCCCCTGCTCAGGGTACTGACAGATCCGTGGCCGGCCCTCCTCTCCTATAATTTCTTTATAGAAATAGTAACTTCATTTTAATTTTTTTCATTAAATAATTACTTATACTATCTCTCCAAAAAGAAGCTGCACAAATATCTGTAAAAATATTGAAAAAGCACTTTAAAATCCTGGGCTGATTGATATAATACATCTATAATTTACAGCTAAGCATAAAATGTTAAGTTCTATGAGTCAGAATTACACAATGATTTTGTTAGCATGGGGTGTAGCTCCATGGTAAAGAATATTTTAGCATGTACAAGGTCCTCAGTTTGATTCCTAGCATCAAAAAAAAGAGAGAGAATCTTTTTTTTTTATTTTAATCTCAATTCAGCTTTGAAAAACTACACAGGCAGCAATGATGAGCTGAATCTGGCAGGCGAGAATTCTACCACTGAACCCCCAGTGCTCCAGCTGGTGAGATGAATCTGGAAAGAAGAGACTTACACACTAAGAGAGCCTGGTCAGCCATTCCACGCAGGTCATTGAAATGTCCTCTTTTTTCACTTACATTTTAAATAAAAGTACAAATTTACAGATGGTAACAAGTACATAGCACAGAAAAATCTAAAACAATAAGTACATATCCTTTTTCCACAACAAAGCAGATTTGATGTCTTCAGAATCCTCAAGCAGTCATATGAATCACTCACAAACTAAAGGTGACCACAGAGTCTTCTCTCGGCAAATGCTCCTCGGAGCTGTGCCGGCTGTCCATACAGCACTTGTGCTGCAGGGGAAGCGATGCAGTCTTCTCCTTCATAAAGAATATGTCAAAGGCAACACACTGCTCAGAGTCAGCAAGGTCCAGGGAACACTGCAGATATCACTGGGCTTAATGGTGGCTCCAGAGTCCCAGGTTATCATCCTTAAAATTTAGGAATCACACTTACTAACAAGATATTTTCAAAGTTAAGAGAATTTTTTCTTTCAAAGACAAAAAAAAAAAAAAAAAAAAAAAAAAAAAAAGTGAAGTAGTCTGGCCTTGTAAAATTCTAAGACAACTCTGCCAGAGATTTGAGGCCTAATAGAAAATAAGCTTTCTTTTAACACTGTGCAAAAAGGCATTAGCCACATAGCCTCTTAAGCAGTTGAGTACAGGCCCGACCTGTCCTAGCATTGAGAGGTGAGATGGCAAGGGGCTAAGACTGGAATGGACAGGGCAAGTCCTTCTGGGGGCTTGAGGTTTTCACTCACTTTCTGCTGAGTAGAAAGGACTTCTGGAGAGGCAGCCAACCCCTAGCCTAGTCCTTCCTGAATGCTGTGGATTCTCCTGGCCAGCTGCACATCCTTGGGGAACAAGATGACTCGGCCAGCATGTAAGGAGAGGAGGTAGGTATCCTTGAAGAAGTGAACTAAAAATGCTTCTGCGGCCAAGCGGCTGAAGGGCACCTTCCTCAGCAAGAGCTCTGTGGTCTTCTGTAGCTTTCAGATCTCTCGGAGCAGCTGAAGTGCTGAGTGAGCTGAGTAACGGCACCTGAGGTGCTTGGCCAGGTGTCCCGTGGGTTGGAGTGCACCTGCTTGGGTTCTCTAGCTTGCATATCTGGCACGGGGCCATGGTGCACCACGGAGGGCCTGGCGCATGGCCCATCGGGCTTGCTCGGAAAAGACTCCCTGGTTTTCTTACAAGTGTTGATGGGACAACCTTCCACCAAATGTAGAAGAAGCAGCTGGGGAACACAGGACAGGAAGGCTTTGCTACCTTACATCTCTAACTGGTGGTTTTCTCCTACCTTTACTCTTTTTTTTTTTGTATTTCAGGGAAGGGTCTACATGGTGTTCAGAGTCTCACTACTGGACTCATGGTGATGCTCCTGTTTACAGCTTCCCAAGAACTAGGATTACCTCAGGATCTTACACTTGCCAGGCAAGCACTTATTCTGCTGAGCTATCTCCCAGGCCCTTGGATTTTGCAATAGCTGGGAAGCTAAGAGGATGATCACTGAAGCCTTCCAAATCCTGAGGGCTGTTACTTCCTGCTTCAAATTTTATACCCCACCAAGCAAGAAACCCACCTTCCCTGAACACAAGACCTAGCCAGAAAAGAATTAGCCTTGAAAACTAGAGACCAAAAACTGCTAGCCCTGCCTCACCTACCTTATAGAACAGCCACCGAGCAAGAGAACAGTGATGGCAGGTGATGTGGGGCTGGCGTTTTCCATCTCTAGATTGCAAAGCCAGTTATCTTCTAGCTAGTTATTATTTTAGCAGAAATGCATTAGTAGGAGTAAAGGCAGGAAGGGCCGGCCAAATAGCTCAGCGGATTAATGGGCCTGCAAGCAGGTGCAGATACTGAGGGTACAATCCCCAGGCCTACCTTGCTGGCCTGGCCCTGGGGTGCACTGAGCCAGCAGTTGAGACTGGGCCATGGTGGTGCACACATGCACACGCCTGTACCTGCCTCCATTTGCTTCTGCTCACTCTCACACTCAAGGTCTGCTCATCTCTCCCTTTACTGTCAGCGGGCTGCCCACAGCTGATGGGACACCGAGAGGTACCTGAGGACTGGTGCCCGGTCTCTCTTTGGGAGGTTCCCGTTGCCAGCATCAGCCTCTTAGGAAGTCTTCTGCCTACCTGCAGCATGCATGCCAGGGGCTGGCCTTCAGGACTAGGCCAGGCTGTGGCCTCTCCTACAGCCGCTGCTTTTGATCTCTGCCCTCCTTCCTGGTGCACACTCCTGTGTCTGGAGTCCCACCAAATGTCATGAGGTCTCTCTTCCTCTCCAGAGGCATCCCCGGTGCAGGGGATGGAAAGACTGCCTGGGGTCTCCTCCCACTATGCAGGCTGTCAGTGGGTACTCTAGCCCACCTCTCAGGCTGGTGTGCTGAGTTCCACTGCCTCCATTTCTGTACCTTGGTGGGGTTCCATGGTGTAAGTCTGTGCGTTTTTGGCTCCTGCCCTCTTGGGCAGTTGGTTTCCTATCAGCCATCTCTAGGGAGCCAGTGCCTGAGCACAGTGGTTTCTATCCTTTCATTATCATCTCAGAGTGAGTCAGGATAGCTTGGACTCATGTGCTTGCACATACTCTCAGTGTCTAACTGAAGTCTGAAGCAACCTGCACAGCAGTCTTACAGTATAGGAATGTGTGTGACTCTGTTTTGTACAAAGTGACACAGACAGAGTCAGGGACACAGCTAAGAACAGGCAGAGCTGAATCTCAAGCCCCGATCCATCTGATCCTCCGCTTTGGAGGACTGCATGTTGGACCCAAAGCAGGGACTCTTAGCTCCCTGACAGGAGACCCACACAGGGAGCATTAACAAATGCTAACACCTAGGCTGCACTGCAGCCCCTTGGTCAGCCTCTCAGTGTGGGCTTCAGGCCCTGTGCACTTCTGCAGCGCCTCTGGGAGGCAACTGCCCTGAGAGCTGCTGCTTGGAATTCTCCTGGGCTCCTTGAGTCTCTGGATCCCTTTCAGATCAGCAAAGTTGATCCCTCCGTGCATGGCAGTCTGACTTTCTGAATCTCCCTAACTCCTTCCTCAGCAGCTGCCCATTGTCTCTTCTGTCCCAGTCCCTCTTTTCTTGGCTCTGTTCAGATGAAGTTGCCAGGATTAACAAACAAAGACACAGGGCAGCCAGTTACACCTGGACTTCAGAAAAACAACAAATACTTTTCAAACATAATGACCCAGGTAATGTTTGAGACATACTTCTCTGAAGAACTCACTTACTGATTCTGAAATTCTCAGAGCCTCAGTTTGTGCAGTGCTTGGGGCCAGTAGAGTTTGCACCTGAGAGCAGCCTGTGCTCTGCCCTGTGCGTCCCCAGGCCTCTGCTGGCATTCACCCAGGTCACTTAGTTGTAGGCATGTCCTCCCTGGCTTGCACTTCCAGAAAACCTCCATCTTCAAGATTCTGGTCACCCGACAGCAAGAGCCTCCTTAGCCGCTCTCTGTGTGGATCTATACCCAGAGACGCAGCCCCAGAGAGCACAGGCATGGCCTTCCACAAAGCAGGTGTCTCTCCAGCCTCCAGGCCTGCTTTTTTTTCTCACTATACCTCCTCTGCAGTAGGAGGAGGCAGAGGCCTGTGCCCTAGGGCTGAGGCCTCCCACACACTGCAGATGTGGGAATCTGGATATGTGTGTCAAGACACTTAAGACACACAGAGGTCTTTGGAACCTTCTGAAGTCTGCAGACAAACATTGGTGCTTAGAAAAATGTACTAACAATGAGACCTGGCTCCTGCTCCCAAGGGGTTTATGAGATGTAAGTATTACAAGTCAAAATTATACACTGTTGATAATATGGTTCACTCAAGTCTTCTACTTCATTTTCAGTGGAAAGAAGGCTGGAAGTAGCATCGCCTGAGGTGCTGTACAAGGCCCTTCCCTCTTCAGACCTAGGTGGACAGTGGAGAATGAAGCCACCTCTGTGACCTGCCACTGTGTATTTAACTTAGAAAATGTTTCCAATGAAGTGACAAAAATATTTATATTTTGGGTCTTGTGCTTGATTTGTCACTTATAGTATTTTAATCTGGGTCCATATTATACCATACCACTTTGTCTAAAACCCATACATTAATTTTTTTCAAATACAATTAATCCCTTGTAAGTCCTTTCCATGTCCCATAAAAATGATGGATCAGGGAATGTAGATAAAGCTACAGATCAATCTTAAATTTTGATAATCTAATAAATGCTTTGAGTACCAATCTTGCAGTTTACGACCTCTTGCCAACTGATTTATGGCCTCATAGTAAATTTTCTCTCCCACTTATCCAATATTTATTGGAACATCTTGTTCTTAACAGGCAAAGTACTGTATAATACATCTGTCAAAACAAAAGCCAATTCAATTAAATATCTTTTACTTCCAAATCGACTTCTCTGTTTTCTCTAGCATCCAGATGGCAAAACAACAAGCAGTGTTATGCACGCCTTTGAGCAAGGTTTGGAAATACCAAATGCACTCAAAACACCATCAAAACACAAGTTAATCAGAGAGCAGTGAAAAATCTGTTTCTTCCACATTGAGGGCTGGACTCTGCTTATGTTAAAATTGGCCCACCTGGACCCAGACATAGTAGCCTAGCTCTCTCCATCTGTAATGGTTCTGTTTCGCCTCACAGACCCCAGAAGTTAAAAGACTTTCTTCAGAAATGAGCTTTATTTGATTGGTGGGAGTCACTAACCCCAGGAAGGTACCAGCCATGAGCTTCCATTGTCAGTATGTGGTTGGCTCTGCCCACTCAGAGCTGCTACAACCCTGGTTCAGATGAACAACATAAACTGCCATACCATTTCTTGGATTTGAAACATTCCAGCAATCAAAGAAGCTCTTTTACTGTTTTGATGGAACAAGGATGAACTGGGGAAATGTCCACTTGTTTAGACCCTGCTTTCCCCTCTCCCATCCCTAATTTCTAAGAATCGAAGTGGTGCGAGGGACTCTTGGGTTTTTTGTGCAGGGATCAACATGTCTGCTTTGTTTGAACATTTCCTTTGTACAAGAGTGAGAAATGCTCAAATTGGCGTCCTTGGCCCCCCTTTTGACCTGAAAACCTCTGAGCTCTGTTCTGAAGGTCAGTTCATGGATGACTGGAGCGCGTGGTTTAGAGAGCCCTGACTCGAAACATTTCCCCCTAGTTTAATTTTCTCCAGAATTCAAGGCTCCAATTTTGTTGTTGTTGCTAAATGCTCCCCAAATGTAACATGGATCGACAACATATTGAAAGCATATGTCTGCTCACCCCCGTGCTGATGTCATTTCTGATAACAGGGAGCATGATGCATGCAGGGCAGGAGGCCCTGTGGGAGCAGGCTCTGGCCAGCAGAAGACTGATGCCCAGGGTGCTCTGGGGGCATCTGGTGGTACAGGTGAAACTGCACTAGAGGCCCCATCCTAAGAGGAGAACTGGAAGTGTCCCGTTGGACAGAAGGAGTGCCTGAGCCATTTTCTTTCCCATGTACGGAACTTTTCTTTCCATAGGAAGCACTGGAGACAGTCTTACTTGGTCACTCCTATTAATTGCTACAGAGGTGGCTATTTTTCCCCTGGACTTAACTCTTTG
Organism: Ctenomys sociabilis; assembly: GCA_004027165.1. Lineage (NCBI taxonomy): Eukaryota > Metazoa > Chordata > Mammalia > Rodentia > Ctenomyidae > Ctenomys > Ctenomys sociabilis. Next base: position 23,965 of record PVKA01000472.1, on the reverse strand, counting down.
ATCAAGAAATTACCACAATTTCAGGGCATAGGGGCAGAAGACAAGATGCTAGGCAAGAAGATTTCCAAGTTGTTTTCTTCTAGGTTTTTTATGTAACTAAGGGGAGAGCAGGTTAGGATAATTTGAGTAGACTTGTGCAAAATGTTGGCTTTGGTGATCTTCTAGCCAGGCTGTTCCCAGTTCCTCTGTAAACAGAATATATTTTAGGCCCCATCTCTAAAATGCAGTGGCTGAAGCCCTAAAATATTTTTTACAAATTGTCCTTGGGAACTTAGCATTTTGAATCTTAACACTGGAAGAATTTCCACAGAAAGCAAGTAGATTTCCAAGGCTCTCTGTCTTGGCAGGTCCAAAACAAACATCAGGAGCAAGTCTGTGAAGGCCTGAGGTGCTCTCCTACCCAGGCTTTCCTGGGCATGGTGCTGCGGTGTAGGGGCTTTCTCACCTGCTGACTGCCCAGCAGCCCTGGGCCCAGGGCCCCCTTCTCCTCAGGACCACTGGCTTCCAACATCTGGCCCCAGTGTGGTATCTGCTGGCCAGATGACACTGGGGAATTCTCTCAGCTTTTCTGTGCCTCGGTGTCCTTACCTATGAATGGTTTCGTTCAGATCCAACAACACGGTGTTCACAAAGCCCTTGCAACAGTGCCTGTGGCCTTGAGATGCAGGCTGGCTCTTAAGGAGTGAGAGTGGCCACTCTCATGGCTCAGTGATTCAGACAAAGGAGCGTGTAATGAGTACCTAAGGAACACTGTGCTAAGTACTCAGTATGCAACTGCCCTGACTTTACCAATGAGAAAAAAGAAGCTTACGAAAGCTAAGCAATGTCCAGCGCTGCTTTCTCAGTGGTGGAACAACATATACCTTTGCACTTCTGCCCCTGGACCTTGACCTAATGCTGCTTCAGGAGACTGCCACGGCTAGGCCAGGTGAAGGGAAGGTGGCCTGGGTTGGCAGCCAGAGTTTGAAAGGTAGTGAAAAGTGCCAGAGGCTGGTCTCCTCTGTCCTTGCTAGGGGCACCCTGTGGGGATGCTGCATGTGGGGGCAGGTAGAGCAGCTCCTCCCTCATTGAACTCCTGCTTGGCGGGGGAGATAGAAGCACCCACAACACTGCCCACCCACTCTCTAGCAGAGGCTTTGCCTGTGCAGCCCCTTCCCCACTTAGAGCCTGTTCTGGGTCTGGGTCGAGTCTTCTGCCTCTCTACTGACCCCTGTTTGTCACAGGCCCCCACTGCATCCCCCAGCTTGTCCTTGGGCTTCCTGACCTCCTGGACTGCCTGGCTCCTGCCCAGTCACTGGCTAATGAAGAGCACAGAAAGGATTTATTTTGTCAGCAGATTCTCAATGATGTATCTCAATCTAGAGTTCCTGGGTCAGGGCTCAGTGGGGATAGTTCCTAGGGAGATTCCACCTCTCTAATATTCTTACACATTAGATAATCCAGTAATTCAGGTGAAGGAGTGTGTAATTGGCACGTAAGGAACACTGTGCTAAGCACTGAGTATGCAACTAACCTGGCTTTATAGATGAGGAAACAGAGGTTTATGAAGGCAGCAGTGTCCACAGCTGGGTTTCGCAGTGGCAAAGCAAGTACTTCTTTTCTGGCTTTCAATTGGGTATTTTGAGGTCACCTTCCAGCCCACCTAAAGCTCTGTCTCTTGTCTGCCCAGCAGCCAGGGCCCAGCCAGTCCAGCTCCTCCCCATGTTCCCTCCCATCCAGAGCCCTCATCCCACTTTGCTGAAAACTTTTGTGCCCCCAAGGGTGGCCCAAGCTCCAGGCTCCGTAGTATCTTGTGCCCTAGCCCCAGGGTCAAGTCACATGGAGGCCGAACTACATAGTGTCACCTGGTCTGAAGGCTCCTCTGTGCACCCTCTCCCTTCTCCTACAACTCCCAGCCTGGATGCTGCATGTCAGGGATGTGCATGCTGGCCACGGGCCCCATGCTCTGCAGATGAGGAAGACAGCTTAGCTCTGTGTGGGCTGCCCACTGGGCCCCATACAGCTCTGGTTCATGGCTGGTATGTTGGTGAGTTAGTCAGAGGCCAATCATCCACCATGTGATTTGCCCTTTGGAAAAATTTTCCAGCATGTGTTACTACATGTCCTGTTGTGCTTTTGTGAGTTGGGTGTCCTGGCTTTTGGACACTACCAAAAGCCGTATATGACACCTTTCTCTACTCTGGGTTGTACTCCAGTTACAGTGCTGTTCCAGGGAGGGGTGACCTGTCCTAACAAAATCCATTTTTTTTTTTTTTTGTGGAACTGGGGATTGAAATCAGGCCCTTGAGCTTGCTAAGGAAGCACTTATTCAACTGAGCCATCTCCTTGGCCCCACAAAATCCAAAACCTGAGCATCAGAAAGAAGGTTCAGTGGAGAAACTGAAGCTGCGTCAGGCAGGATACCTACCTGGAGTTCCCCCACAGTGCCGCTCTTACTCCCCAGGGAAGAGTTTTGTACAGAAAGACCTTGGGAGAGGAAGAGGCTGGCTGTGAGAGTTCCTGGGCCAGCTGATAAGGGTGTTGTCAGCTCAGCTCCGGGAGGGGCCACCAGCTAGGCCCCTGCGCTTCTCCTCTTTCGGTAACCTGCAGCTCACTGGCCGCCTCTGCTCCCCAACAATGAGCGTCTTTCAACCCACCCCCCTGCTCACCCCTTCTGTGAGCTCATCTATTCTCATGGTTTCATTACCACCTCTTTGCTGATGACCTTTTCAGCCACCAGCCCTTCCTGTGCCCCAGATGCAGCTCCAACTGCTGACAGGACATCTCCACTCCTATGGCCCAGCCCACTCCGTCCTTCGTGGGCAACCCCATATCCCGCAGGGCTCTGCCTCCCAGCGTTCCCCACAATGCGGCTAGTCCTGCCCTTCCTGCGCCCCACTGCCACTGTCTTGGTTCGCCTCTTCTTGTGGGGTCCATAACTAGGCCTTTGCGATCCTTTTACTGCCTTCTCTGTTTTGCCCCAGCAACTTTTCCTCAAATGCCACTCTCACTTGGTGAAAGTCCACTGCATCCTTTCTGATTCTGTAGCCTCCTTTGAGCATATGGGCCAGTATGTGGGTTTTGGCTCCCTGGTGGGTCTGAGCTCTGGTACTAAATTGGTGTGTGGTCTTCAGTGGTTAATCACTCTGTGCCTCAGTTTCCATATTAGAAAAATGGGACTAATAGTGCAAGGCCGGGGTAGTTAATACAAACAAAAATCATACTAAACACGGAAAGGCCATCATCACCATGCTTTTCTGATGCTTCCGAGCAGGGGCTCCTCTTTCTTCTAAGGCCTCCTCATAGGCAGCAGCTGCATCCTTCCAGGAGCACTGGCTCTTCCGATTGCGTGGCTGCTGCCCACAGTTTGTCCCCAGCTCTGCTTCCAGGACCTGCTGCGGTGGCTCCTGTGATTACTCCTCCTCTTCTTGGTTTGGGTCACAAGTAGAACAGAGGCCTTCAGACCCCTTTCTTTATCACCTTCTACTCTGAATATGCTGCCCTTCCTTCAAACAGGGAGATGGACACTACTCAGCCTTCAAGAACAGCCTCCTACTCGTACAATGGCACTCGCCCTGTCCCTGACTAGGAACCTGAACACTTTCTGCGATGGGCCGGGTGGAGCACTCCAAGCATGATGGGCCATGACCCTACAACTTGACTCCAACTGCCAGGCTCTGCCCTGTACACGTGGCAGGCCAGGTACATCCCTGTATTCCCTGCTGGAGGCAGACGAGTTCCTGGTTTGTCCTGGGTCAGCTGGCTGACTATTAGGTGGCTTAGGACCTTCAGGTGAGCAAGGGAGTGGGGTGCTGCCTGACAGCTATGTTCCTGAGATCAGCCAGAGCAGGGGGACTGGCCCCAGGGGGCTGGAGACATTTACGAAAAAGAAAACCAGAAGTTCTTATCCCTTTCCTCCTTCCCAACCCAAAGTCCATTCCTACTGCCCCTAGCCTGAGTCTCAGAGGTAAATAAATACACATTTTATAACCAGCTTGGACAGATTTTTGTTATTAGGAAAGGAAATTAAAAGTCTCATAAATGTAAATAATATGTGGTTTGCCGGACAAATTGACAATAGCCAGGAAATTTGGCTCATAGGGCTGTGTGCTCCTTTGCTGGAGTCGCTGCCCTGGCTCTAGATGCAGTGGGGCAGACTTGAGGTTCTGGGGGTGGAAGCAGAGCTTCTCAGTGGGAAGTGTATGGGTCACTCACTGTGTGCCTCCCGGGATTCCATCTAGCACTTATAAGGACCCCCTTTCCTTCTGAGCGTTGGTGGGAAGGTTATCAGCACCCCAAAGAGAATCCTAGCTGCTGGCTCTGGGCTAGCCTCTTTTATGGAGGCCACCTTTAAGGGAGACAGAAGCATTTCCATTTGTGGACTCTCTTGCTTGCCAGTCTGTATCCCACCCCCAAGGCCCCTGTCACCAGGGGAGTAATTATAATTTAAATCGATGGGCACTTGAGAGGAGGTGAACTATTTGCCCTCCTCCAGCACTTGAGGACAATGAGAGGTGACTTTGTTTATTTATTGAGCTATTATGGCTTAGTGCTAAAAGGCCTTCCTGCCAAGAACCTAAGGAAACCTCTAGCTTTGGATTACATCCTTAGGCACACATTGCTTTGTTACCGGTCAATATTTGTGGGAGAAAAATCCCACAAAAGCTGAATTCGTCCTACACTGCATCCATTTCCCCGTCCCTCACTGGGTACAAGGAGAGCAAATCCTTGCTCCAGTATTTCCGACATCTGGTCTTAATATTGGAAAGCCTTTGTTTCATGTACTTTTGATGGACAACATTTTTTGGTGGAGCATTTTGTTACAAGACTTGATGAAATGTCGATGCTAATCTCAGTTGCCCTGGTTTTCATGGAGCATTGGACTGGCTTGAAGCGATCCTCGGGAGGATCTTGAGAGAGTGCTTTAGGAACCAGGCAGCATTTTAATATCCCTGCAAGGGCCCTCTATTCGGTGTCATGGGAAACCTGTGTATGTCTCACCCACGGGACCACTAGGCAGGATTCCTGTTCACCTGTGATCGCTACAGCCAGCGTGACATCTGCTGATGTCAGGGACATGGGTGGGATCAATGACAGGTGCCAGGAGGTGTTTCCTCTACTGGGTGGGTATTCTGGGGCCAAAGAAGGAAAGGGCAGTGCCGGTGGAAGGCTGACAGGTCCTTCCAAGGCACCTCCAACCTCTCTGGATCTCAGTGGAGGGAGACACTGAAGCCTGTGTTCCTAGAGAGCCATTCTCACACAGGCAGGCCCAGTTGACCCAGAGATCAGACTACATCCAGTGTGGGCTTGGAGGCCTAAGTGCAGGTGGGTGGGACTGGTCTCTAGGTGGTAGGGTAGTTCTGTGGAAGAATTTGGTGTGAGGAAGTGTGGTCAAGTTGAGAGCTGGAAGTTCTGCAGCCTCCCTAAAGTCACACAGCAAGTAAGAGCATTGTCTAGGAGGGCTGGGTGTCCCCATTCACAAACCAGCTGGGTCTGGAGTGCAGAGTCAGTTTCTGCAATGAGAAATGCTAAGTGCCATTTACACACACACACCACACGTTTTCATAGGAATGAAGGAAAATCCAATACAACTTCCTAACATTGACTCCTGAGGTGATTGGAGGGCCAGTCAGGACGTCATAGCACTTCCTGTAGAGGCCCTGCCATACCCAGTCTCTCCTCAGGGCTCTTCGCAGAATCAGCTCAGGCTTTATGCTAACCCCCACATAATTCTTTGTTGAGCTCCATTTCATCCTCGGCTCTCACATTAAGATGTTCTTTTCTCCAGTTTGCTAAATAAGAAAATTAAATAGAAATACACACACAGTAGTAAAGTAGAATTAGAAACTATGGGACAGAAAAGTCCCAAAGCATTGCTGGACACAGAGTGGTTGGTTATTCCTCAAACACAAAAGAGATTCTTCTAAATCTCCAGGGTGAGCTGCCATTTTGACAGCTGCTTCTGAAAGTTACAATGCTCCAGGATGGCCTTGGGCTGGTGTGCTGGCCTGCTGGATTTTAAAGCTTACATCCAGACTGGAGTGTCTTTAGGAAGTATCATTGAGGTGAACTGGCAAAGTGTACAGCAGCCTGCATACCAAGCTAGTCTTTGGTGAGAACCAGAAAGACATCCTAATGGGTGCGTAATTCTTCCATGAAGATGGATGGGCTCAGCAAGGCCACACTGGAAGAGGAGAGCTGGGAGACCAAGGTCCAGCCCAGCAGCGTGACATGGCTTTTTATGTCTTCCGCCGTTTATGCACATATACAAGTACCTCCAGTTGAAGAAATTAGTTGAAACCAGTCTGACAACACCTGCTGTGCCTGAGCCTTGCCTCACTGTGCCGTCTTTTGGAGCCCAGCTTTCTAAAAGAGAATGGAACTTAGCAGAGCAGCCTACAGACCCATGCACTCTCCATCCCGGTCCACTGGCCAACCAGCCCACAGAACTCCCCAGAGCCATACTTTTCAATAAAGGGGTCAAATCCCTCAAAACTCTGCCCGCCCCCCTTTTGTGCTAGCGGTTGTAGCATAGAAAAAGGCCCCGCAGGGCTGACAGCCTCAGAAGCAGCTTTGCGCTTAGGCCAATGGCTGCAGTATTCGTAGATAGGTGTCCCCGAGTGTGGAAAGGTGAAAGGCAGTGTGTTACTTATTCCAGGTCCATTTGCAGAGAGACAAGCAGATTTACGGACAATCAGACCCAGAGGCTGTTTCTGCGCTGAAGACCCAGGTAGGGCACATGGTTAATGATAAAGTAAATGAATGTGACTTTCTGAAACCTTGCGGAGGAGAAGGAAATGAGGACGAAGGGAAACTGGCCCCGTAATCCCTTAATATTCCGGATATAATTGCCGTCTGACTCGGAACTCCATGGAGGTCAGAGTGCACAGCCCATTTCTTAGTGGCATAACTTTGTCATTAAATAAATAATAGTTTGGAGGAAATGATTTCACCTCAGAGTCTAAATTCCTTGGTGACTACCTCATTTGCTTTGTGCATCCACAGAGCCTCCCGGGAAGAAAGCAGAGCCAATACATTGCCTAGGCCCCCATGGAGGGCACTGCAGGATTCGCGGTGCCTCTGTGTGGGGCCAGGAGCTGTGGAGGAGGCAAGAATAGAGCCCGCTGCTTGGTGGCCCGTTCTTCCTGCTGCTGCTGGCAGACTCTCTCCGTGGTCTTGTGAATTTCAGTTTCCCAGTTGTGCAGTGGAGTTTCAGGCTTTTGCCTGCAGGCAACACCCACACACTGATTTTTTTCCTATGCAGAAAGCTCTGTGGCTGGGGACCGGGGTCCCCATCCTGCCTTCCCACCTGCCTGGCTGAGCAGTCTGGGCTCCCGTGGGAGTCACAGTCCACGACCAGGCATCACCTGGAGACACCGCCCTCTCCCAGCTCCAGGCTGCTGGGCCTCTGGGAATGCTATTTCACAGTCTCTCGGTAGATGTCAGCAGCACAGCAAACATCTAGGCTCCCACCCTGCAAGCGGATTGCTTTGAAAACCACTTTTCCAATTAAAAACAAGAGATCAATTCTTCCCTTTGTAATTCTCCCTCAAGTTCTCAGAATCCAACTTGTGCTAGATACCAGCCCCAAGTACCTATAGGGTTGGAAAGGACATTTTTGCATTTAAAGACAATGTTTTATTCTCTGTAATGAAAACACCATCCCTGAGAGGGCTGGGGATTATAGCAGCTTTAAAAAATTTTTCTGAAGTTTATTTCACAGTTAGCCTCCAGGCAAGAGTGAAATAATAGAAGATGTCCAATATTTTGCTTCTTCCTGTGAAGTAAATAAAAACCGTGGGAATGTTTCCCCCTGATTTAATCCATTGCTGTCTACTCAAATATATCTTTTATTGCATTCAATTAACCCTCTGATTGCTACCATGGACAACTGTGTGAGGTCAAGAATGAGACAGAATTTTCTTTCAGAATAAAAAGATTGATGTGGGTCTGAGACCCAGAGCCATTCTGATATGAACAGACCCTGTGGATTTGTGTGTAGCACTCAGCAAGCCCTGACTCCTCTGTGCCTGCCCGCCTGGGGGCCACAGGAGCTGAGAAGTTGTGCTTAGGTGTGGGCATCGTACCTACAAACCCCTTGAAATTCTCAGGAATAACAAACTTTGTTGTAGCACTTTCCCTCAAGGCAGGTTAATTCTTGGGCTCTGTGTTTACCTTCTGTCACCATCAGAGCCTTCACCTCTGGGTGAGGTGTGGCTTCTGGCCCCTAAAGCCACTTGGCCTTACATAGAAAAGGCTGGAGCCAGCACCGAAGGGGCAAGTGTAGATGTGCCTCCTTTAGTAAACAGAGGGGGGGAGAGGACAGAGTGAAGGGGGGGGAGGAGACGGAGTGGAGAGTGGAGGTGGGTCCTGAAAAACTCACCATCAAAATAAGCATTATATTTCTTTTTTCTTTTTTTGGTGGAATCAGGGATTGAACTCGGGCCCTTGCACTCAGTGTGCCCTGGGAGCCAGGCCAGCACGGGGATCGAACCCTGGCTGAGGCGTCTGTTAAGCAGATGCTTTAATCTATTAAGCTATTTGGCTGGCCCAAAATAAGTATATATATATATATATATGCTACATTTTTATGTATTTGATACTGGGTCTCTGGGTCTCACTACATAGCTTGGACTCACAATGATCCAGCTGTCTCAGCCTCTCCAGTGCTGGGATTACAAGGGTGTGCCATCATACCAGGTCTTGGTGGACAACCCAGTGTGCCCAGCGGCGGGGCTGGTGCGGCTTGTGGTGCCAGGGATTGAATCCCAGTCCTTGTGCTTGCCTAAGCTGGTGCTTAGTCTGCTGAGCTATCTCATAGGCCCTTAACTCAACATTTTAAAAAAGTTAAAATCAGTACCAAAAATGCACACTGAACCAAAGATGAAGCTTTCTAGAAAGATAAAAAGCTTCTAGGCCATGCAGATCCGAGGTAGAAAAAATTCAGCAGTGCTAGTCCTGCCTTTGCTTTAAAGTTTCAGCCTGGGCTCATTGTGGAGTCTTACATTAATGGTGCTTTTTCTCACTGTGGTCTTCGCACACTGCGTCCACTCTTCACGCATGGGCTTCCCGGGCCTCCTTATGTGCTGAGCCCCCCGCACTGGCCCTCTGTGGCTCCTGCACACAGAGGAGCCTCTTGGGCTTGCAGATGGCTGTGTTGTCCCTGTGGTCAGGAGGAGACAGGCTCTCTGCAAGGAGATCCTGAATCAGGGAAAGCCAGGGCCAGCAGCCAGGGCTGCAGTCCCACCCCAGATCGGGAAGAGCTAGGTGACAGTGGGCACTTGCTGCTTTAAAGCCCTACAGCCTTTCTGACAAGAAATCAAAATCAGAGTATGAGCTTCCACTTTCAGGATTACTGCTAAACTAAATAAAACTTAAGAAAAATGTAGAATGAAGAAGAGGAGACAGAACCCGAGCCTGTCAGACACAGCAGAAGCGGGACAGAGGGCTGACCTTTCCCAGCCTGCACAGTGACCAGCTGGCGGCTGCATGGTGGCCTGGCCCAGCTGGGCTGACCTGGCACTGCGCAAGTGCTGGGCCATGCCTGGTCCTGGCTACGGCGTTTAAACACCTCACTGTCCACTTCCTCTCTCTCCCTGCTCCTGTGGACTGTAAATCGCAGCCAGCACTCTGCCTACTTTTTGGAGACTTCCTACTGGAAAGGCCAGGGTGGCCCCAAATGTTGTCATGTGGATGGTGAAGGTCTGGGGAGCAGGGACAGGCTGGGAATGTGGAGGCATAGTTCGGGTCCCAGTCCTTCCCATGGCTGTTGTGGGTATCAAGCAATCCCTAACTCCCCACTTGCAGAGAATTTATTATGCCACCTCAGAGACAGTCACAAAGTCCTGGGCCAGTCTTGGGGAAGACAGCTGTACTATGCAAGTTTTAAGACTCTGAAAACAGAGGGTGCAGGTTGCCGCAGTGGCCATTCTTTGCTTCCCTTGTAAAGCCCACCCTTGCTGTGTAGCCCACAGGCCCAGTGAACAGTGCAATCCTATGAGCACCTGACAGCTGGCTGTGGCCAAGGCTCGGTGCCCATGACAGGTCTAGAAGGAGACACAGATTGGGATGGACTGTGAGTGTGATGGCAAAGGCCCTGGGACAGGACTGTGTGAGGGTCGTGGCAGGAGGGATCCAGCAATCCCTGGGCTGAGGCAGTGTGGCGGAGCTCACTGGGGATGTGTGGAGAAGGTGGAGCCCCTCCTGTGGCCTGACTGGTGTTGGGGCCCAGCAGGGCTCTGATCTAGAGTGCTGGGGGCTGAATGTGTCCCCCAGCATGCGGAGACAGATAGATGAGGCTGCAGGAAGTGGTCAGCATGGCCATCTCCCTCCTGAAAGGGGTTAAGACCTTCGTAAGGGAAGCTTCACGTGTTGGGGAAGAGTCTGCTCCTTTGCACCTGGGGAACAGGGCCCTCCCCTCCGGGGCTGCAGCCTGTCTTAGGCAACAAGGACCAGTGCCCTCCACCTGGGACTTCTCCAGAGCAGTGAGAAACGCATGTATTGGTTCCGAGCTGCTGTGACTCTCCACCTCAGCTGCAGAAGCTAACGAAGACACAGGGAAGCAGTATGGACCCGGGCACTGGCAGCGTGGACCCTGAAGGAGTTTGGGCAGGGAAGGCTGTGTCCTTTGGGGGCCACCTGTGCGCAGGCGCCATCCTGCCCACCTCCAAGTGTCCCCACCTAGCGGTCACCATGCCTTTTCCCTGTAGAACTTGGGGCGGATGGCTGGGCCAGCGCCCAGGAGCAGCAGACCAGCCGGGGGTGGGCAGCTGCCCACCGTACTCCCAGGGCTAGGTATGCTGGGGCTGGACAGCGTGCACATAGATCTGCGAGCCCCTGTCTGCACAGTGAAGTCCGTTAGGGAGCACTGGAAATACTGCCTTCCCAGTGGTTCTGCAGTCAGAGTCTGGGAAACCCTGATGGCATGTCTTCACTGTGAGCTTCCTGGGCTGCAGAGGCACCTGGGGTAGCACTGCACACCTGTGAGTGGGCTGTGGGTGCAGCAGAGGGACTTTATCTGGTCCCTGACCTCTGTGTCTGGCCTCCGTCTGTCTGCTCCCTGGCTGCTGTGAGGGCAGCGCTTACCTGCTTTCGCTCTGCTGTGGGGCTGGCACACCACATACTGGGGCCTCTGAAGCCCTAAGCTGAAATCCTTCTTTCCTTTGTGCTTTGTGAGGTGTTTGATCAGAGCGGTGAGAATCTGACTAATAGAACAATGGCCTGCTCTTTCTTTTGGCATGGTAAAATGTGATTAATAGTTAACATTTTAAGCATTTTTAGCTATATCATCCCATGGCACTAAGTACCCCTGCAGTGCTGTACAACTATCACTGCTATGCATGTTTTAGAACTTTCTCATCATCCCAAACAAAGCTCTGTTCTCCTAAACAGCACGGGCATGGGAGCTCCAAGAGGCACCCAGAAGTTTCTAGGTGCAGGAGGGCTTGGGGACTGCTCCTTGGGACTGTTCCTTGGCCCATTGTTGCTAGGATGTCACGCCAAAGGCTGTGAGCACTCTTGAGACTAGTTAGGGCTCTGGGCCTGTGAGACCTTTGTTCCAGTGGAGGACTGGTGACTGTGGCCAGCCAGCTCACCCACACGGTCTGCTCCGTGAGCACAGGGCACCACGCTGTGTTTCTTGGTGATGTGGCAATCATCAGGGAACCTGACCAAAGCATCTGCCCAGGGCCTGGCCTGAAACTGCAAGGTAAGAATTGCAGTTATATGCAAAGTTACTTGGAGAGTCAGTTACATGCAGAGAAGAGGAGAGCTGGGTAAATGAGACAAAGCTGACAATCCCTGGCTTCCCCACACGTCACAGGGACATTTATTTTACCACTCTGTTGTTTTTAATCCATAAATGGGGGCACTACTATGTACCCCACATCAGATGACTAGCATGGCAAATAAATGAGACAACACACATACAGAGCCCGGCACATAGCAGGCGTTGACCTAGTGGTGGAAATTTTTTATATATTTGAGCTGTTCTACCGGTAACCAAAGGACTCCTCTGAGCATCTCTGCTTCACTAGTCATCCAAGGATGAGCGGCTCCTAGACACTGAACACAGATGGTTTTTAAAATGAGAGAAAAGATGAGTAAAATAGGGAAAACTGGGCACATTTCACTATGGTGCAAAGGGAAGGGGCGTGTGGACCAGGCACCCAAGGACACACAGCTGGGGGGTCCTGAGCTGCATGGGCACCACAGAGCCAAGGTCTTGGCCACTTGGGCTCCTCATCTGAGAAACAGAGAACTTAAAAACGATGCATGCATATGTGCTGCTGAAGTGAGTAAATTAAAAATTGTATTGGTGCATCACTGCACGCACAAACCTGAGTAGATGTTTTCCTCCCTCTTAGGCCTTTCGGGAACCTGTGGGAGCTTCCTTCTTCACCTGCCCGCACCGCCTTGCCAGGCTGCCAGAGGCCAGGGGAAGCACCACCTTCCCTTCCCTCCTTCCTGGCTCCATCTGGAGCTCTGTCCTGCCTGCAGGGTCTGGCATGTGTGTAATGTGTTTAGTAATCATCCTCTTATTCCCACAGGTATCCATGAACTGAAAACTCCCTCTCAGCGCCCTCTCCATTTGCTCTGAACTTTCAACCAAGCAAAGGTCTTTCCTACACTGAGATCAATTTTGTTTGGCTTGAGATGATTACAGTGTTACATATCCAGTCTCAATCTCCAGGAGGAAATGTCAGCGTGCTACTAACACTATTCAAAACGCGTACTCCCACATATGTTTCCCAATCTTTAATAGTACATGGCAGCTTCCTAAATTGCTGCGCTGCACATGGGATTCTATTTTGACTCCTCATGCGTGGTTTTTACAGTATCATAGTCAGCATGAATTATGCTTGAAGATCTGTGGACATTTTTGTTTTTGATGGTAAATCAAAGCTGGGCCATCAGGATGCCTTTGGTTACATGATTAAACTGAACACTATCTTCTTTTTTTCATGGATGCTATGGAATGCATCATGCTGATGACTACTAGTGAGTTCAGCTTGATTTAAAGGATTGCAGCTTGATGTTCAGTTTATAAGACATGAACAACAACAAAAAAAACAGGGAGTCATGTTACATGAAATGGTGCAAAATTGCTTAGTATGGTGGGGCAGGCAGTGGGGAGTAAGCCTGAGGCAGTCCGCTGAGGTCAGTAGGGCCCGGGACTGTAGGGCAAATGTTGGAGCTTTGTTCTGCGCAACCGGGGTCTCCAACTCCAGTGCCGATGGGCAGGCTGCGTGGATGGAGCAGCCCTGAATGGGGGGTCCAGGAGACAGAATGGATCCTTGGTTGTACCTTTTTAAATTAAATTTCCTCATACTATGTGTAGAAAAAATTTCATAATAACAAAGAAATATATTTTCTTTTTTCTTTAAACATGTCCTCATAAATTCTGTGTGCTACTCTTGACCATGGCAGAGAGAGAGAGAGAGAGAGAGAGAGAGAGAGAGAGAGAGAGAGAGAGAGAGAGAGAGATTTCTCTGCTCTAGGAAAAGGACAGTGTCCAGAGGACCGTACATGGGGTGAAACTCCATTACCTGTGGCCCAGGACTCTTGGGATGGACAAGGACTGGAGCAGACCACACCCCTAGGCTCTGCCCTGGGGTTCAGCTTCTGCTGAGCAGTGAAGCCACTGGTTATGGGGGACATAAGCCTCTGTGGTTGGAGAAATCTCCGAAATTTACTGTTTGCACTTTTTTGTTCTAAATTTGGGTCCCATAATAAATGAAAAAAATGCCTGTACAGAACAGAGAGGTGCAGGGCCCACATCTGCAGACTGTACCCCACTCTAGGACTGGCAGCTGTGGATCAGCACCAGCACCAAGCAGCTTCAAGGATGAAGTGAGCGATCCGTTCACACTTAGGAGGACTTACATCCAAGGCGGTGCTCCTACGAAGTGTACTAGAGGGTTAAAGTCATCTCATGGAATCTTTGTTTGAAAAATGTCTTTAACAAATACTGGACTATTTTAAAAGGTTTGTCACAAAGTCCTGCTTCCAGCAGACACGCACGACATAATATGTGCTGCTGTCTCTGTGAGAACCAAAGCACCGTGCCACACAGCACCTTTCGCTCAGCCGGTGAGTTCCAGGGTTGGGTTCCTAACTCCTGTGTCTTGTTGTCATGACTACCAACAGTGAAAACTGACTTAGAATGAATCCACAAGATTGTGTGTGTGTGTGTGTGTGTGTGTGTGTGTGTGTGTTGGGTGCACTGTGGCTTGGACGCGTTTTGATTATAGTTGAGCATTTCACACAGGAAATTGGTTGAACATTGCAAAGGGGCAAGACTATTGGTTCAACCAAAACAGCGAGATGGCTCTGGTGTTAAATGCTTGAGGACTGGGGCCAAGTCACTACTTTTCTGGATTAATTTCTTATTGTTGCCATAGCAACTCACCACTGTCTTCATGGCTGAGAGTAACAGATTTGCTGTCTTCCAGGACAGAAGGTAGAAGTCTGAAATTGGTCCTGGGTGTGCTACAGTAGAGGGCTGCACCCCCTCTGGAGCCTCTTGGTGACTTTGTTTCTTGTCTTTTCCAGGGTGTATAGGCTGCTGCTTTTCCTTTCTGTGTCCTAAAGCTAGCAGGGTGGAATCTACAAGTCTCCTTCCTGTGGTGTCCCCATGATGCCCCTTGACAGAACCCCATATTTTGCTGGGTCTGCCAGGATAATCTTCTTGCTCAGTCTGCCAGGGTGGTCATGACAGAACCTCATGGACTTGGTCACTGAGACAACAGAAATGGGAATTCACATGATCCTAGAGGGCTGGGAGCTGGAGATCGGGTGCTCAGCAGCATGGCTTCTCCTGAGACCTCTCCTACCCCTGGAAAGGCCGGCTTCCTGCTGCGCCCTCACCTGGCCTTTGAGCGGTGCACAGAGGTGCTCTGGTTTCTCTCCCTTTCTTAGGACTCCAGTCCTATTGCATTAGGGTCTCTCCCTATGGCCTCACTTAACCTCAATTATCTCCAAATACAGTTACTTTGGGAGTCTGGTCTTCAATTTATGAATTTTACAGAAATGTAACTAGTTTAAATAGTTCTACATCTCAAGATGCTTAACGTAATCATGTCTGCAATCTTCTCTTGGCCATAAAGTAGCGTGTTTCTGGTGTCTGTGGACTAGAATGGACAGTGATGTCTTTGTCTATCATATCTTCTGGGTCTGGAATCCTTAATCCAAAAAGATATCCTCCAGAATATCATCAAATTCAACTCTACACTCAAACTGAGAGAACATGCCTAGATGAAGGACCCCCAAGCCATTTCTTCTCTGTGGAAAACTCAGTTGATTTGACTGCCTCCCAAGCAATAGCAGCTGACAAGAACCCTGAAAGGAGAATGAATATCTTCAAATTTCTCCTCAAATCCAGCAATCCTAAAGCAAGGATATTTTGTTGTGCTTGTGGCAAGAGGCAGCGGGTGACAGAGACCAACCTGCACTTTGGTTCTGCAAGGAATGAATCCTGGCTAGTCTGAACACTCACTGGCTACAGAAGTCCCTCCCTCCCGGGACACTGAGAACATACCTCCTCCTGCCCCTGCAGCAGGAAGACTGCTCCTGACCTCAGCAGTCCACGGGCTCCAGCAGA
The DNA here is from genome assembly GCA_004027165.1 of Ctenomys sociabilis. Taxonomy (NCBI): domain Eukaryota; kingdom Metazoa; phylum Chordata; class Mammalia; order Rodentia; family Ctenomyidae; genus Ctenomys; species Ctenomys sociabilis. Next base: position 8,385 of record PVKA01000472.1, on the reverse strand, counting down.
CATAAGGACACATGTGACAACTCCATGGGAGATCTGACCCAGAACTGGCACCTGAACCAGAAAGAGATGATGTGTTGGAGAGGTTGTGATCTAGTGCTAGGCCTGAGTTCATAGGAACACTGTTCCCATGGCTACATTTTCTATGCATCATACTGCAGCTACATAAAATGTTAACATTTGAGAAGGGAATGGGGGAAGGGAATGGGGGAATTCTTGGTACTTTTTTGGTAAATCTAAATTATTTGAAATAGAAAAATTAGAATAATGGGAGAAAATTTAAAGAACAGATTCCCGTGGGGGGTGGCTGTCATGGTGTTCTCTCTAGCAACTGGGTGAGTCCCGCCACCCAGATGTAGGTTCTAGACCTGCCTGCCTGTGAGAACACTTCAGGAATTGCACTTATTTTACTCAAAGACTTTGGCTTCCATCACAGAGACTCATGGAAAAGGTTTTTCTCTGATTTAAGGCTCTCAGGAGAAGTTACCCTTGGATCTGCAGTGGGGCAATGGGAACCAGTGTGGGTGGATTCAGGAGCTGGACATGAGAGCTCGGGTGGTTGGGTCTACATCAAAGCAGCTGTGGCTTGGTCGGTCAAAAGAGTGCGGTAGCAGAGTCATCACAAGCAGATCAGAAGTTCACAGGGAATTCAAATGTAAGGAAGCATACTTAGCACTAAATGTGCAAACTAGAGTAGTACAGAACTTGTCTTGTGACTTAGAAGCCCCTAGAGAGCTGCAGAAGCAACATGCAAGGCATCAGTGGCTGCTGACAATACATAGGAATCTTGGTTTTCATCCTTCCCTAGAAAGAGTGAAATGTCTTGTTCCTTCTGATTATCACAATGTGCTTTTCCTGTGTAGACATCCCATGAAGCAAGAGTACTATCCATGAACTTGCAGTCACTTCTGTGCATGACCACCATGACCAACGTGAAGGGTCACCGTGAATGGTGGCAGCCACCAAGCCTTGTATCTATTTCTTGCTTTTTAAACTTCAGAAGAATTTCTGAACATTTAGTTCAGGTATTAGACACAGAGACCGGAGATTGAACAGGTTTAAACGTTCCAAGCAGAGTGGTGAAAAATTAGCCAGGGCCTTCTCTGTGCTGGGGAGGCCCTGACAGGGGAGACAGACTGAGTCTTGGGCCCCATTATTTTGTCTCTCAAATACATACCTCTGCTTTCACAACCCTGTATGGAGGCTTTTTTAAAAAAAATACATTGTTATATATTTGCATTGATTGTAATGACATTGCTCTGGGTTGCTTTCAAGTTGAACCATATTGGTGAGCTTGGTTGGCCCAGTGCTGGGCAGGATGAGTATCTTGGGTCTCCTAGGCTTAGCTCCTGGGTATAGGCCATGCACACTTGCTTAAGACTGCATAGGGCTCACTGCCCTCTTTCCAGAGAATTCTCCCGCCAGGAAAACATCACCGGGCTGCTTTGGATCCAGTTTTTAAATGACTCCCCTTTGGACCATGACTTTTCCCTTGTTATTCATCATTGTTGCAAACATGGAAAAACAATTAACACACAGTAAGTGAGGCTGACAGAGCCTCATATAGACACTATCGGTGGGTGGGGAAACAGTCCATGCCACATCAGTCTCAGTTCCAAAAAGCTTACTTAGCTCACAGTTTGTAGAAGTGTTAGTCCACAATCAGCTGGCTTCAGGTAGGGCGGCAGGGTAGAGTGGAGGTTCATGGCTGTGGGAGACAGTGAAAACCCAAGAGCAAAGGGGAGCAGCAAGCCTCTTCTCCTTGTACAGTTCCGTGTTGAAGTAGTCAAGCTGATAGCTAGAAAGCGAAGGAAATTAATGTGTATCCTTGCTCTGAGGGCAAGGTTCTCTATCACTTCTACTCTTTGAGTGACTTGTACATGACACTTTGTCTCTGTGGCCCAGCTAGGGATCCACTTCCATGGACATCTGCACGACCGAAGCTACAAGCAACACTGCCCAGGAGACCCTTGTTCACTGGTGAAATCATCCAGGGACTCACTGAGCACCTTCTAGGATCAGGCTGGCCTGGAGGTCCATTTTGGGAGCAGCAGCTCCCTTCCTGTGGCGGCCCAGCTCTCTGACTGTGGACTGGACTCTGTGGGCTTCCTGGAGCACACGTGGGTTCCGTCCCCCAGAGGACCAGGGATGTGGCTTGAGCCCAACTTCCTGGCTGAGCCAGACCCCAGATGACAGAGGAGATGCCATCCCTTCAGAGCCAAGGCTGGTGGGTCCTCAAGGACAGAGGATGAGCTGGAAAGCTGCATGAGGTGGCCCCAGCAGTGGGCTGTGGAGCACAGCCTGTACTGCCCACGGGCTGCCGCACAGCTCTGCGTCACTAGCCTCTGACTTCGGACAGAGATTTCCATGGATTTTTTTTTCCACCAGATTGACAGCCATGTCAGAGGGGAAAGAGAACACAGATCCCCTGAAGACCACACAATCCTTTTTGACCTCAAAGAAAAGGATGGGCAGAGAAGACCAGCTGCTCCTGAGCACGCTAAGGAGGTGGTAGAGCTTGTGCTGCTTTGGAAAGAAGGGAGGACGACAAAGCTCAACAAGGAGCAATGCAGGAGCAAGGTCCAGCAGGATGCTGCAGGAAACGCAGGGCGTGCTGCTTGGCTAGCAGGGCAGCCAGGCCCTCCCGTGGGCGGCCGTGAGGTAAAGGAACAGGGATGAACGTGACCCCACCTCCCTGGCCAGGGCTCTGAAATGTCCTCTCAGGTGGAATGGGACCTGACAGGGAAGTGGACATCCCTATGAAATTCTTACCTGAAGGCCCCAGAAATTTGCTCCACTGGGAAGAAAACAATCCCCATCCAAATCCACACAGTAAAACCCAGGTTCTAGAAATGAGTTGTGTGGAGTCATTCATATGAGGACGAGGTCTCCAGTGAGACCCACTTGGGCTAAGGAATTATCCCTAAGAAAATAGAGATATAGCCCAATTCAAAGGCCAGCTCAAGAGCTTTCAGTAATGGCCCACAAGTAAAACTGGGACAAGAGGAAAGATCAGCAGCATTTTCAGACATCATGAACACGGGTTTGAATGACCAATGGGAAGAAATCAGACCCAGCCTGCACAGACTCCATGGCACGACAGATTACAGACCTCACTGCAGGAGCCACCCTGACAGGACATTGGATATGCTGCGTGGGCGTCATTAGCTGAAAATAGAGGCCTCATGGAGAGGGTCTTCAACATGGACTTAGGGATGCAGAGAAGATGTGCCCCAGGCCCCCCAGCTCTCATTAGGTAAGATTCATATTTTCGTAATTTAGTAGCAATTTACACTTGTTTACAAAAGTCAACCTGCAAATTCTAATCAACCCTAACTGCAAGCATCCACATGAGGCATAAATCCACGAAGTTCCAAAGACAGAAGGCTTCTTTCTCCACAGGAGTGGACAATCAAGATAGTGAGAACTGAGAAGTCCGTCCTGGCCCACAGTCCCAACATTTCGGCTGAGGCTGCCCGGCTCTGCCCTCTGAGCCAGGATGCGATGATACACTAGTCCCGCGGTCACCATGAGCTTTAGTGGCTCCATCCACAAAATGACTGCGGCTGGTCTCGAGGAGAGGAGAATTAAGCCATGCAAACCAAACACGATACGGCCTTCTAATTGGGTCTTTAATTTTATTAATTGGATCTCAGATGGAAAACAATACCAACAAGCTGCGGTGGCTATTTCGGGAATAGTCGAGGGCTGGAGGCCCCTGCAGCCTCGTCCGGAGGGCCTTCCTCGCTCTCCCCTTCCATTCTGGCTCTGACCTCCCACAGGGTCCAGTTCACAGCTCAGCCTGGTCCTGTCCCAGGCTCTTGGCGGCTCGCTGGCCTCTTCCTTCCTGCCGGCTCCTGCCAGCCCACTGCTGGGACTGCTTGGCTTATGGACGCACGGGTAAATGGCCATGAGAGGCCAGGCTACTGGCTTTTCTCCTGTTCAATTTGTAGAACGCTTTTCACATTCACGTTTTACTCTTTTTTTTCCCCCAGTGTGGAAGGCAGCGGTTCGCATTCGAGGACTTGCTCATTTTTCACGGGCCAGGGCAGTATGGGCGAGAGCAGCCGTGTCTGACAAAGCGCAGCCTCCTCTGCGCTCTCGGAGTGCGGTGTTTACTTTACCGCGATCGGAGGCTCCCGGGCTCCTCCGCAGACAGGCTAATACATCAGGCTGATGTTGCAGCGCCTGGTGCGAGGACCCGGAGCATAGCTTTACAAATTACCTTGGTGCCAGGACGTGGAGAGGCGCTTGCTTTATTTCTCTGGAAATAACACCGGGCTGGATGAAGAGGTATTACTACCTCTCACTGGAAAGAGAGTCCCTGCAACGGGGCAGTCTGCCCTCTGGAGCCCGGAGAGCTGCCGCGTTTTTCATATTTTCCTGCTTTCTTGTCCACCAAAACGAGGTGTGAAGGAGTGCCAGAAGGCTGCATGCGGCTGAGTGTGGTGGTGTGTGCCAGTAACCTCGGCTATGAGGAGGCTGAGGCAGGGAGCCTATGAGCTTGAGGGCAGCCTGAGCAACCTAGGAAGACCTTGTCCCCCCAAAAGATCAAATCTAAAGATGCTTTGGTCTGCTTGGGGTTTTCAACCATTGTTATCCATTGGACAAATTTGCTTACCGGGAATCTCAGCCAATGACTCCAGAGACGTGTTGGGTTGTTCCCATGACCGGCGCAGCTCGGAGGTGCTGCTCGCATCCTGTAAAGAGTGGAGTGACCTGACTGAACCACGGCACCACCGAGGGAAACCCGGCAACACCGGGGAAACCAGGCTCTTGCTCCAAGGGTGTGTGCTTACTACTCCCAGGGACACTGAGGCATTTGTCATACCCTGTTCCAGTCCACAGGCTGGTGTGCTCTGCAGGCTGTCTGGGTGTGGGTCCCCCTCCAGGGCTCAGGCGCCTTCATGCCTGCCACAGCAAGCAAGCATCTGTCCTGTGAGGGGGCAGCCTGTAGGTGTAGTGGCCGAGCTCCAGGCATGGGTGGCCAGCTGCACCCAGCGGCACTGTCCCCTTCTGAAGTGAGGGCACTAATTCACACTCCCAGCAGTGGCATGTGTTTTTTTTTTTTTCATTTGAGAAATTAAATTTATTTATTTATTTATTTTGAAGTTTAACTATTTTATTTTATTTTATTATTTTATTGAAGTACAAATACCAATCAGACGGTATATGTTGATATGTATCAGCAGCTTGCTATTGATGATTGAGCTGCATTTCTCTGATTTTTAATCAGATTGTGCAGTCTTTCTTATGTTTCTCAGCTGCTCACATGCATCTGAAGTGCCTATTGGTACCTTCTCCCTATTTATCTTTGGATAGTTTGCCTTTCATTGCTAATTTGTGGACGCTTCTTACGGTTCATGTCTTCTAATTCAAATCTGTCATTGATCATATGTGTGGCAAATATTGATCCCAATTCGCTTCTTTGCTTCTTTTCTTCTTTATGTTGTCCTTTGATGAAAGGACATTCTTAATTTTAATGTGACTGAGCTTATTAGACTTTCATGTTTAGAGTTTGTTTGTGTGTCTTTTAAATAATCCTTCCTGAATTCAAACAGAGCTGGTGATTTAGGCCAATGCCAAATTCTTGTTTTTCGTAATTGTGCCATATTTATGAAGCATGTTAATTTTAAAAGAAGTTGGGTGACAACTACAAAGGAGAGCTTTGTACATTTCTGCCAATCCATTGTAAACCTAAAATTATTTTAAAATAAAGTTTTACTGTCCATCTTTGTCCTAAGGTTATAAAGATAGGCTACACTTAATTCTAAAAGTTTTACTTTTCACATGAAAGTCCTGGTCCATCTGGAGATGGTTTGTGTTTGTCGTGGGCATGTACTTCAGTCTGTGTTTTCCCATGCGAGTAGCTAGTCGCCCCACAGCCACAGCTGAGTGGGGTGTTGTTGTGTGGGGAAAGGGCCCTTTACAATAAAGAAAACCAAGGCTGGCTTCCTTGAAGAGGGTTCCTAGGAAAGTGGGGCCATCGTGCCCAGCCCCAGGTGCCCTTTCCTACTCCTGGGTGTGCAAGGTTGCAAGGCCCATGAGCCGGCAGCTCCTCCAAGTCGCCTGCGTGCTTTTGACTTTAGGACTCTGTCACTGTGATTTGCTCATGTTCTGCCTTCAGAATCCTGGGCTGTGGTTAGGAAACCAAGGAGGATGTTTACAGCCTTTTTAGCTCACATGAAGGAAGCTTGCGTGAGTTAAGTTCTGTATCCCAGGTCACCTTTGCAGATGCAAGAAGAGCACCCTTTCCTCAGGAAGTGCCATGGATTCCAAGGGCCTGTGGTTTAGCCTGAGCCTCTGTCCCATCCCCTGTGCTGCTGTAGCCCTTCCTGGCCGTGAGTCACTCAGACCCCACAATCAGGAGTTATTATCTGCACTGCCTTTGCATCTCAAATACCTGGTCCATAGCAGACACTGCTACATTGTTGATCAAATCAATATATGTGCAAGGACAATACTTAGGCTAAGTTTTGAACATTATTAATCATACTCATGTCTTCATGTAGTTATCCCTGTGTGTCAGTCAGGACTCTGTGCATGGATTTAAATCAAATAAGAGGCCGAGATGGGTTCACTGGCCTGGCCTGGAACAGGCAGAGCAAAAATGGAAGGGAGCCAGCTCCCGGGCTCTGAAAGGGCTCAGCGCCTCTCTCCAGAGCTGGCCTTAGGGCTTCCCTGTGCTGGCCTGATGCCTGCCCATGGGCTATGTCACAGGAAGTTCAGGACCAGTCCTCACAGCAATGAGATAGAAAGAGTCCTCCCAAGTCCAGTGTGGAGCACCCAGAGGCTCTGGTGGCTGCACTGCCCTTGGCCATTGGGGCCGTAGTCAGCTGCAGGCATGAACAAGTACAGGGAGAGCAGAGAGCAGCACTCCACTCCCAGGGCTGGGGAACGCTTATACTCCATTCTCCCTAGCTGTGTGCTCTTGTAGTGGCCAAGACCCAGAAAATATGTGCTTCACGGGGCTGCAAAGTTTATTCAGTGGAAGAGTGCAGTGGCTGCACACTCAGCTAACAGGCTTGAGGAACGGACCAGGGCTTCTACTAATGGAGTTATTCCATCTTTTGGGCAATGTCTTTGTGTTTGACAAGTACCAGGGGCTTTAATTGAAAATTACTTTAGGAATCTTGCCAGATGTTACAAACTAAAAATATGAAAACCCTTCTCCCAGGTCAGGAGTATAACAAACTCCATGTCAAATGTCATTACCCCACACCCATTCCAGGACTGTGCAGGTGGGAAGCTAAGTGTTGATTGCATATTTGAGCCCAGGAATAATTTCCTGAATGGCAATTTGTCCCTTTATTTGATGAAACTAAGGTTTTCAACAGCAGTAAATGCAATCTTTCCAGAGAGTATTTCCATGCCTTATGAAGATTGATTATGCTGCTTAGTGAGAGATTCATTATTTGGTTATTTAGACCATAATTTATTGGAAAAAAAAGTAAAAAGCTAATGATTTCCAGTTAGAAAGGTTTGTCCCCTAAACAGTGGTATTTCACTCAACAGTGTTTCCAATTGGTGGTGCTGGGGCAGGAAAAAGGGGGGTGGGTGGGTGGAGACCCAGCCTGTTTTAGGCCAGGCCAGTGGCGTTTTCTTGGACCACAAAGGGCCCCCTAATTTTGCTGGTTCTTAGGGCTGCACCTCCTTCTCCCCCTGAATCTGAGGGATTGGAGCTTTGATTGTGCAGTGGAGTAAGGGATAGGGGGAGGGGTGACAGCAGAGGGGGTCCTGGAGTGAGGAGCAGAGGAGCAATCCAGGATCCCTGAGTGAGTCCCGCTTCTGCCTGGAGCAGGAGGGAGGGAGCCGCAGAAGGAGTAACCCGGCCCCATCTGCACTGCACTGCACAGTACCCCACCATGGCCACTGGGCTCCGCAGTGCCTGTGCCCCTCCTCAGGACCCCAGGCTGCACAGACACAGCCGCATCACACTCTTGACCCCCATTGAAGGGCTGCAACCCTAAACTCACGTGCACAAACCCATTTCCAGCTCCAAAGAGCAGAAACAGAGACCAAAGCACAGGATCTGGGTAAAGGGCACAGGAAGAGGGGCAAGGCATCCTCAGCCTGCCTGTGCCCCTGGTCATGCCTGCTGTGCTGCAGGCACTGCAGTCCGTGGTCATGCTCCTGTCTAACCCCAGGGAGGGGCACTGGCAGCTGCAGATGGGAGACTACAATAGCCTACAAGGAGGCCTGCGTTCTGTGCTGAAGATCAGCTCTAGATTCTAGAAAACTCACAGGAGCAGAGATAGTGAGACTCAGCACGACTGTCTCTTTGAGGGACCATCTCTTAGATCCTGCAAGAACCACACAGGCAGCTTTGCTGGGCTTTGCTTTTACTCTTCTCTCCTGCCCCCTCCCTCCCTGCCCTCTCCTTCCTTT
>PVKA01000471.1:137113-201319 GCA_004027165.1 Ctenomys sociabilis | reverse complement strand
GCGAGAGGAAGCACAAGAGGAATACTTCCAGAAACCTTTTCTGAAGGTTTAGATTAAAGGTCCATGAAGTTCAAGGAATCTGTAATGAACTGAATGTTCCCGCTGCGCCTACACGCAGAAGTGTAATGCAGTGATGACCACATGCAGGCAGACCCCACTCAGCGCCCTCCACCTCAGGGAAAGCAGGCCTTGGCGAACGAACGCGAAGTTCTCAGGCAGGCGCCCAGCTACTGCCACGGGAGCTCTAACCCAGCTGGAGCCTGCCCTGTGCTGCTAGGAAATGAACGCATCCAAGGTATGCGTTCAATCTAACACCATGCCTCCGCAGGTGGGGTGGGGGAGGTGCGGGGTTAGCCATCACCCCACGTCCTTGGGCAGCACAGATTGAGCCACAGCCGAGCAGCTGATTCCAGGAAGGACTACAGCTTGGGGAGGCCCGGTTATCCAGTCCTGCAGATTCACAGATCTAATGAGTGAAAATTACCTAGTCACTAAGCTCTTCAAGCTCATCCATGCCGTTTAAGCAGAGTCATGTTTACAGCCATATTCTCTTACAGTGAGACCCTCGGCCAAGAGCAAACATTTCTAATTAAAAACATGAAGCTAATATACAGATTCAAAATAGGGTATAATGAATGCTATCTTATTTACTATTCTGATTATTATTTGTTTACCATCTAGTTTTCCTTTTATTTTTTTAAATTTTCGTTTTAGTAAGTGTATCTTTTTAAAAAGTCAGTGTCACAGGGGCAGGGGAGATGGCTCAATGGAGTTGGTGCTTCCCTGGCAAGTGCAAGGGCCTGAGTTCAATCCTCGGTCCCACCAAAAAAATTTAAAAAATTAAAAATAGAAAAAAAGAGTCAGTGTTACAAGTACTGTTTGGTTTATAGCCAGGAAATCCCTATTATGCTTTGTGCAGCTGACCCACTTATATCCTAATTTTTTTTAATGTATTTAGGGCAAGGTCTACAGGACCTACAGGGTCTCACTATGTAGATCAGATGCTGTTTTCAGCCTCCTAAAGTGCTGGGATTCCAGGCGTGCACCACCACTCCCAGTCTCAATCACCATCTCGGCACCCCAGGGGAGAGGTTGGCATGGTAGACCAGGGATCGAACCCCAGCCCTTGTGTGTGCGTAAGCAGGCGCTTTAATCTGCTGAGCTATCTGGCCAGCTCTCTAACATTTTTCTTATATAACTTTATGGGGTTTTTTTGTTGTTTTGATTTTTTTTTTTTAGCAATTTTGTGCCATTTACTTAGCTCTCTCTGTGCCTGTTTCCTCACTCTCCACCAAGAAGTATTAAGGTGTTACACAATTGTCATCTCATGATGAATGGGAATTTTCATCTTTTCCCTGGTGATGCATGTCCTGTTGTAGGGTGTAGGATGTGCTCCAAAGGTCTGCAATGTGCCCCCCCCCCAATGACTGCTGTGGCGAATTTTCTGAGCTGGTAGAACATTCCTGTGTGGGTCTGTGATGGTGTCTCTAGAGCAGATTACCACCTGAGTGGATGAACTGAGTCAAAAGACGATTGTGTAGGCACTATCTGTCCCTACCAGGGAAGGCCTTGGGGCAGCAAAAAGCAGAGACAGTAAGGTTTGCTCTTGCTGGTGAAGCTGGGTAATCTATCTCCTGCCCTCGGTGGTTGGACCTTAGTGCTTCAGTTTTCAGGGCTTTGGACTTAGCCTGGAATTCACAGCTTCACAGGGGATATGGTGTCTTGTTTTCAGATTCCTAGCTTTCAATAATTTTTTTAAAGCCATAGTTTCTTATGGCAGTTCTGTAAGGATAATACAGTTGGGTATAAAATCCAACTCTGGAATAACTTTTCCTACAAATGTAATATCCGCATCTTGCCTTCCAGGTCTGGTGGTTCAGTATACTTAGTTCTAATCCCCAGTCCTCAGAATACACCTTATCATTCTCTCTGGGTAACTTTAGGATCTTATTATTATCCCTGGAACTCTGAAATGTCATGATTCTTAGGTAACCAGAAAAAAAAAAAAAAAAAAAAAAAATGAAAGCAGTTATCCCAAACCAGAAAATCTTTAAAATTTACAATCCCAATTTATAACAATAGTTCCTACTCCTACCGGAGTGAAAGAAAAAAAAAAAAAAAAGAAAAAAAGAAAGACCACACAGTTTACTGAGGACACTGGGTAAAGAAATTCAACGAGTACAGTGCTGCCACAGTGCTGGGATTTGTTTAGTTCTATGCAAACGATCGGATTGGTTCTACCTAAGATTAAAATCAAGCCTCAAAATGACAAAATAGTTCACAAGTGAGTAAACGTCATGACGGGTATACTATAAAAAATTGGCAGGTATGCAAAAAGCAGGAAACTGTGAGCCATATTGGAGAGTTAAATCAGGCACAGAGAAAATGCCAGAAGGAGAGTAAGCGACAGACCTAGTACACAAAGACATTTAAATTATAACATTGTATTCTGTATGTTTAAGTAGCAGTAGGAAAGACTGAGGGTGCTGAGACCTGGAAAATATCACACACACACACACACACACACACACACACACACACACACGCACATCTAAAACAAACCACTAGATAAAAATTCCAATGTCTGAGATGAACTGAGGAAACGAGGCTATCTGATATCGAAAAGGTAAATTAGTGAACATAAAGGCACAGCAACAAGTATTATCCACAAGAAAATGCACACAAAGAAAACCTAAAAAAGTAGAGCAAAAGTGAGTGGCAAGGAAAATGCACACAACCCCGAAGCCAGCTGAGGAGAGGAGCAAGGGGCGCCGCGGTGCACACCTTCAATCTCGGGAGGTGCAAGACCAGGAAGGGAAGTATTTGAAGAAATAAGGGTATTTCTAGCAAAATACGTGGCAGACATTGCATAAGCATTGGATACAGCTGTCGCAGGACAAACGGTGATGCGCCATGTAACTTCAGGGACGCAGGACCCCAAGAGAAGGGAGACAGCAGGGAGAAAGCAAAGGCTTTCATCCTAACACCGAAGTGCGCTCAGCTGAGTATGTAACACATCTGGAGGGTGAGAGCATTCCTCCCAGTACTGAGGAAGGCTGAGGGAGGAAGATCACAAGTTCAAGTCCCTCCAAGAAAAGCTCGTCTCCAAGTAACAAAAGGGCTGAAAGAACAGTTCAGTGATAGATTGCTCTTGGGCTCAATCCCCATCCTAGCATGAGTTGGTGGCACACGACTGTATCTCAGTACTCTGCCAGGCTGAGGCAGGCGGACCACAGGCACCAAACATTTACGAGGCACCCAAGCACCTTCCTCTCTCCCCTACCTAGTTTAGTGCTTTGTACTTTCCACACCTGCTCCAGATGCGGGGGAAGAGAACTAAAAAGCATATTTTCTATATCTTATTCCATCATTTAACTCTCTCCTAATCCTAGAGTTTAAGAGGATCAGGCACTCCGGCAGGCTAAAGCAAGGGAATCACGTGTTTGAAGCCAGTTGGGACAACTCAGGGAGACCCTGTCTCAAAACTGAAACATAAGGCCTGAAAAATAATGCTCAATGTGAAAGGCCAGATTTCAATCCTTGTTGCTCGCAAAATAACAATAATAGTAATAATAATTAAAAGCACCGCAGAGAACGGTTTTCTCGTGGTACAATAGGGAAACTGAGGCCAAGGGACGTTCAGTAAAGAGACTAGGGTCACCAAGCTGCCAAGAGTCAATCTGTCTAACTCTTCCGCAGGGAGCGAAGCGCGCCAACCGACAGGCGCTGGCGTGCAGATCAAGGCGGCGATCAGGACTGGAGGAAACAATCCTTTAACGTCACAGGAACCGGAACCGGTTCAGCAGGACCTCGCGTCCCTGCCTGAGCTCTCACGATACTCGCTCCTCCACTTCCGGTGTCTGCCAGGCCCCGCCCCACCGCCACCGCTGTCGTCCCGGCGTCATTTCCGGTGGGCTTCCGTCCTGAAGGGACAAGATGGCGGCCCTGGGAGAACCTGTGCGGCTGGAGAGGGGTGAGTGCGACCGGGCCGGAACTCAAGCGGGAAAGAGCCGGGTCGACGGTGAGGAGGAAAATGGAGGAGAGGCAGCCTCCGGGATCCGGGACCCGAACTAGCCTGTCCTCGCGTCGGGGCCGGCGGCCGTCGCTCTCCGGATCGGCCCGGGCAGGGCGCTTCTTTGCTGGGCTTCTGCGGAGAGCGGGACCCGCCTGCGATCGCGAGGAGTGACGGTCCTGGGAGTGAGGTCAGGGGCGACCTTTTCCCAGAGGGACTCGCTAGCCCGACGAGAAGATGTCACCACCCTCGGGGAACGTCGGCCGCCACGCACTGCCGGGTGGCGCGGCCCATTCGCAGCACCTGCCCTGCCATCTGAACACAACCTACCCAGACCCCCCGTCCGCTTGCACCTGAAATGCGCGCGGTGTTTCCTAGCTTCGGTGCCTCTCCAGGACGTGGAGAGGGCGCTTTGCAGACGGTCGCACTGGCCTAATCCTGAAGCTGAGGTTATGTAACCAGCTGGGGATTGCAGACACTTGGGGATGCGTGGACACTTCCTCCATTTGTAGGCTGTGGTTGTGGCTGGTGGTTTCCTGGAAACTGATGGCCTAAGAAAGCGAAACCTGTGTAGATAGCAAGCCCACCCGGGCTCCATGTTACAGAGTCCAGCGGTCCACTCTGCTCCCCAGGGCCCTTATTTTAGATTAAGTACACCTCCGGCAACGGCATGAGCAGACCTTGGAGACGGTCAGCAGGTGCCAAGTACACCTTTTGAGTACCACAGATAAAGTGTAGCATAGAGTTTGAAGTTACTTTGTACATATTAACATGTGCAATTACTGTCTGAATATTAATATTTGTAAGAAGGGTATACATTTTTAGAATTGTCTAGAGAGCAACCTGAGGCCTTCCCGCAGAAAAAATGGGCAGTTAGAGTTGTTAGCATGATCTCATGATGTTCACTGTTGGGAAAGGTGTTTTGTATGTGCAATTGTGCTTATAGCCCCCAGGTCACTGATAAAAGCATCGTTTTATGGCAGGAGAGAAGTTACTTGAGGAAACTTGCTGAATTAAGCTGAAGACTGACATGTTCCTTCTCAGATTCAGACAGTGGTGATGAGTACGAACAGGAGCAGGTACTTTTTCTTTGAAACCAGAGCTGTAGGTTTTTTTTTTTTTTTTTTTTTTTAATGTATTTAGTACAGAGTCTCACTGTACAGATTGGACTTATAGTGATTCTTCTGCTTTTAGCCTCCCAAGCCCTGGGATTATAGGTGCATACCACCATGCCTAGTCTCATTCACTATCTCAGGGTGCACTTCGGGCAGGGTTGGCGTGCCACACCAGAATCGAACCCGGTCCCTGCGGGTGCCTAAGCAGATGCCTTAATCCTTAGAGCCATCTGGCTGGCCCCAGAGCTGTAGGTTTCTAATGTGTTGGCAGGCTTTTATACTTTTAAACAGCACAGAAGGTGGGACCTCACCCTGTGACATTTAACTTGGAAAGTTGTCACTGTATTTTGCTGCCACAGAGTTCTTAATGCTTTCTAGTTCTCTCAAGTGTACTCAGCACCTTGGTAGGGATGAGAAGGTCCACCCTCATTGAGTGATTCTTACTCAGGATCCTAACAGACTCTTAAGTATTCCCAACAATCCTAAACAATAAATTGCTCACTAGAACAGAACGTGTATTGCACAGCAATCCTGCAGGGCAGAATAAGTGTGTATTACAAGATCTTAAGTCACCAAACTATAATTCATTGGAATACAGTTTAAGTGCATCCTGGGTACAGCTTAGATCTGGTAAAGAGTGTTTCACTTTAAATCTTTTGTCAGTTGAGTTTTACTTATTTATTTAGAGAGCCCGAGGCTCAAATCCAGGGCCTCGTGCTTGCTGAGCAAGTTTTTCACCACTGAGCCACACCCCAGCCCCCTGATCCGGTTGACCAAATGTTTGTATATGCCTTTCTTATTGTGACTTAATAATAACTCATTAGCCAGTGAACCCATTTGCCAGCCATTTTGCTCCTGGAAACTCAGAATGTAAAAGGTCTGTCTCTGTTGCATTTGATTAACATTTAGTTTAAGCTTTTATTATCTGAAATTGAAAAAAAACTTCATGTTGCTGAGTTTATTATAGCATGTAGGAACACCGTAGATGATGTCAGAAGTCACAGAATAGGACGTTAGGTGTACAAAAAAAGGAAAAATCACAGCATAGATACTCACCAATAGTGTGGTAGCATACGGAGTCTTCTGTGGTTAATTCCTAGGACACATCCACCTCCCACTTAAGTAACAGTCATGTGCCATGTTGGACATAGGGTATAACTGTGTGCGGCCCTTATGGCTTAGGACCGGTGGGCCCGGTATAACATAACACTGCTGGCCTACCAGCCCCTTTTCTGTGTGGTGCTGCTTCTGTCCCCAAGCATTGTATGATGAGAGTTCTTTCTGCACAACAGTGAGACAGCCATTGTGCTCCTGGGAGGTGAAGGCTTGAAGACTGACTAGGCTGAATGTTTTCCTTTTCTGGCGTTGTAAACAAGGGTTTGATCTGGTCTGAATTAAAACCTTAGTCATCCTAAGTTGAACACACAGGCCCACTAAAGTCAGTCATAAGTGCTGCTACCAAGGGTGTCCTGGCGGCCGGCTGCCCTATGGCTGTACACGCATCACAATTTCTTCGGGGTGTGAACAGTGCCTCACAGCACTCACGCTGCAGTGCCTCTTAGGCTCATTAAGCAAATGTCTGTGGGCTAATAGGTGCTTAGATGCTGCTAGTGCTAGCGTGTCTGGGGCAGCACAGGTTGCTTCGTGTCACGCTTGAGCCCCGGTGCTCTCCCATCAGCTGGATGTCCTCGAGTCATGTGGCTCTCAGATTGTTTTTTTGGAGCTGTACTTCCATAATACCAGCAGTTTTTTCTAATCTGTGAAATTCATTGCACTCTAATTTTGCTGTTGCATTCTCCACACACATACATCAATGCTTCCTGCTGTCTACCACATCCTGTTTGTCCTTGGAGTGTGCCCTCATGGGCACAGCATCACGTCCACCCTTGGTGGCTCCTTGGAGCAAACTCTCTCAGTCAGTCTCACTTGTTGGTCTCCAGATATCTGCAGAGCGATTGAGCTGCTGGAGAAACTGCAGCGGAGTGGGGAGGTGCCGCCACAGAAGCTGCAGGCACTGCAGAGAGTCCTCCAGAGCGAATTCTGCAACGCTGTGCGAGAGGTGATGTGGGTTTGCCACGCCGGGAGGGCGGGCTGGTTGGGGTCCGCTGGGTCAGATGCACATGCCAGGATTTAGAATGTTGCAAGAAACAAACTTTGGAAAACCATTAGATGTCATTTCTCTTATGTTTTTGGATTTTTAGTAGAAAAATGTTCGGTTTTTTTAATTAAATTTTTACTGAATGCCAGTAATTTTAAAAAGCAAATGTCAATTGCAAGAGGCAAAAGAAAAATGATGGGCTGGAGAGGTAGCTTAGTGGTATAAGCACCTACCTGCCTGGCAGGTGCGAAGGCCTGAGTTCAATCTCCAGTAATGCATGCCATGCCAGCCGTGGAACTGAGTGTGGGGCGTGCACACCTGTAATTCCAGAACTGGGGAGGCTAAGGCAGGAGAATCATGATGATTCTGAGCTCTGTAGAGAGACCCTATGTCAAGTAAAGAAAGAAAAGTTTTACCAAGATGCGTAACTTAAGGTGTCCGTACACTCCGACAACCCCAGAGAACCGACCCTCCTTGTGTCCCCCATCTCACGTGGTGCCCTCTGGTTTTCAGGTGTATGAGCATGTCTACGAAACAGTGGATATCAGCAGCAGTCCTGAGGTCAGAGCTAATGCCACTGCCAAGGTAAAGCTTTTCATTTTTTCATACATGAGAGGCTTGAAATAAGCAGACAACACCAGATGCATAATAAATATATTTTGAAAACTGACATGCAAAATCTCTCATAGTCTGCCTCATGGGAGTGGGACATTTCTCTGGGCTTTGTGGATGTGCTTATGCAGTGCAGATGGGGAAAGTGCCTCCCCTGAGCCCGCATGCCCTGTGTAGGGCACCCTGTCTGTGGAGAATGTCAGGGAGGCACGGAGGTGGATTCCTGGCCTCAGATGGGAAGAATAAGTGGTGGGCAGAGCACACCCTCAAGTGCTGCTCATCCAAGGGAACCGCCTCTCTGGGCAGGGCGGGCACATTGGCACGCCCCTCCAGAGGTACAGGTGCGAGCTCAGTGTGTCCCATGCTCAAAAGATATGTTTGTGCTAAGTGAGTCATACTAGAATAAGTTATGAACCAATAAAGTGTTTTTTAAAAGATGGAAGAACACAAGTGGACAGGGCTGCAATTAACTCTGTGAGCTTTCTCCCAGGCCACTGTGGCTGCATTTGCGGCCAGTGAGGGCCATTCCCACCCCCGAGTCGTGGAGCTGCCCAAGACGGAGGAGGGGCTCGGCTTCAACATCATGGGGGGCAAAGAGCAGAACTCACCCATCTACATCTCACGAATAATCCCAGGCGGGATTGCAGACAGGCACGGGGGCCTCAAGCGTGGAGACCAGCTGCTCTCTGTGAACGGTGTGGTAAGTTGCTGGAGTGCTGTGGTGATCATGTGGGGGTGCACTCAAGTTAAAGGAAGGGCTCTCTGGGCATCCTTGGGGCTGGTACCTCCCTGGCTTGCATGTAAGCCCAGGGCCTAGGGGCCTAGGAGCTCGAGTGCTGTGGCTGAGTTCCACCTGGCCCAGCGGTTACACTGAAGCCCTCATAGTGGGACCTGCATCGTGGAGGCAGCTTGGTGGGGCTCAGGGTGCAGATGCAGCAGGCTCTGCACTTTTGAGACCCAGCCCACATGACGCTGTGCAAGGGCAACTGTGTGGCTGGCCCCTGACACGGGGCGGGATGCACTGGGCTGAATGCAGTGGTGTGCCCGTCCTGGGGTCTTAGAGGCCAGGTCCTGGACTAGGACACAGCGCGTGGTGTAGTGTGGGCTATCATGGAAACGCAAGACCACCTTCCAGCCTAGATGTGACATGAAGGTAAATTTTACTCGGCCGTACTCAGTCCATGCCTGTGATTTCTCCCAGAGTGTTGAGGGTGAGCACCATGAGAAGGCCGTGGAGCTGCTGAAGGCCGCACAGGGCAAGGTGAAACTGGTTGTGCGCTACACCCCCAAGGTCCTGGAGGAAATGGAGTCACGCTTTGAGAAGATGCGGTCTGCCAAGCGCAGGCAGCAGACCTAGTGTGCACGGCTGCTGTGTTCCCTGAGCTCCTGGTGCCACAAAGCCAGCGGCATGACAGCAGACTTCCCAAGAATCCTCCGTGCATTTTGTAAACGCCTATTTTCACATCACTTGTGGTTCCAGAGATGCATACAATTTTTTGTGACAAGAAAAAGTCAAAGGTGATGAGGACAGTTCTGTCCTGCTGTTTTTACAGGCCTTTTTCAAATACAGATTTTGTCATAAAGTTGTTATAGATTTTTAAAGATGCTTTTTTAAGATGTACTTTTACATTCTTAATCTTTTTTTAAGAAAAAAAGTTCTCATTTGGCTACTTATTAAAAGTAACAGTTTTCCAATTCTTTTTTTATTCTTTTTTTTTCTTTTTTTCTTGTTTTTGTTTTGTTTTTGTTTTTAATCCTATGAAATTTCTTTACAGTTTTCCAAGAAATTACACCCAGTAGTCTCTCCGATTGTGGTTCATGACACTGTCAACATTAGCATTGTTACTGCGTTTTGTACTTTGAATACACATGTACTACATGTAACCCACCAAGGGACAGAACTCGGCTCAGTGGAGGGTTTTTATTTTTATTTGAACATAACAATGTTCATTTATACTGGTTTGTAAGAATAGGTTTTTAAACACTGAAGAAGCAATCATTGCTAAACTCTTTCATATTGAGCAAGGAGGCCAGAGGATTAAATCCACTTGTTAGCGTCCTGATATTCAACAGACTATAAGTTAAAGGTGCAGGGCAGTTGCAGGCTCAGACCTGTGCCCGTACTCCCCACCACGCCAGGCTCTGTCTTGTGCACCTCCACCCCCCCCCTTCAGTTCCTCACCAAGACCTGAGCCAGGTTGTTGGAGGTTGGGGAGGCAAAGGAGAAATGGCCACCTACAGCCTCTCAAGCCTCTGGCTCCACATCCATCTACGCTCAGAACCAACTTGAGAACAGGAGGGTCAGATGGAGATGCATAGCAAGGATGAGGGAAGCGGACTGAGCCAAGACAGCACTGAGCCACACAGGCTTCTCTGGGACTCGCTGGGGTGGGAAGGAGGTGGCACTGGCCATGGTGCCCGGTGTCACTGTGCTGCTGCGAGCACCACATTAATGTGGCCGTGCCTGCAGTGTGCACTGCAGCAGATGTGAAAGAGTCCGAGCTCCTCTCCACGCTCCACTGGCAAGAACACCTATACTACAGAGCGTAGGTGGCAGATGCCGAGAAGAAGGTGATGCCTGAAAAGCAGAGACGTTGGCCTAATTGCCCATCTGGGTTAAAAAAAGAGAAAGTGGGCATTAGTTAGCATTGCTTCAGGAAGGATAGAAATGTGTACCTTTTCTGCATGTTTGTAAGCACTGAGTCTTAAAAGATTATTCCAATTTTCAGAGTTTTTTGGGGATAAAAGCATTATTTATCATTTAATTATTGAACACTGGATTGCATGAGTGAACGTGTTTTTAAGTTTGCTATGAAATGTGCTTGTTAATAGGATCATGTTCAATTGTATATCTTCAAAATTAATTGATGTGCTTTTCAAATGTTGAGACCAAAGTAGTGTAGAAGAATGAAGGACTTAAGTTAATTGTAACTTCCTAGTGTGTGTCGTAGGGCTGCGTTTATTAAAGATAGGTGTCGGCACATGAAAACTGTACTGTTCTTGTCATGCTTGTGTTCTGACATTCCAGGGGAAGTGAGCCCCCAGAAATCTCACCTCAGGCCCACTGGGCCCCTTAGCTCTTGAGGACATAGCAGCGTCTTGTCATGAATGACAGCTCCCAGTCATGTCTCGCTGTTTGAGGACTTCCAGCCAAGTAAGTGCACGCTTGGTGTTGAGACTGTGAGTTGAGTCAGTTTTTTGTTTTATCTTTTCCCTTCAGTAATCTATAACCTGTTCTCTGTGTGGCTTGGGCCCTGTTTCTAATTCTGGAAATGGGTTGCCCAGAGCAGCTGAGTGCTGCATTTCTCTTGGTGCTGTTGCCCATGAGCAGCCCTCAGTACATCTTGAAACTGGAAGTCTTAGGGCAGCAGGGTGTGCTGGGTGCTGAGCAGATGAAGCGAGCTCATCTCACAAGTAGGGGTCTCCTAAGTGAGTGGATACAGGTGTCTGATTTGTACAGTATAGGCACCAGCTTCCCCAGGTCCCAAGCATCTTCCTGTTGCAGAGTGATGTGGCACTGGCCTGGTCGGGCTCTGCTCCCATGCCCTGCAGAGCTAGAGCGGCTTGGTCCTTTCTCAGTGCCTGTCTTCACAGCTGGATCAGACTTGCTCCCTTGGGAGTCGCCCAAGGTGGTTCTTGGGGTCCCTGGCGAGAGCTGCCTGTTCTCTGAAGCGGCCTCGTGCTGTAGCTGGAAGAGCTTTCTTCAGTCTGCGGCTGCTGACAGATTGGTCGTAGTTATTAGGACATCCCTGAGGACCAGCCCGCAAGAGGCTGAGGCAGGAGGGTTGCTGCTAGTCCCAGACCAGCCAGGGCTACAAAGTGAGCTCAGGATTAGCCTGAGTGGCATAATGGGCCCAGTGGTCCTCGTTTGAGAAGAACTCTACCGTTTTCTGCCAGTAGCTTAAATACAAATTATTCGTGTTTCATTTGTCCCCCTTTAAAATTTACAAAAATAGGCTTATTTGAAAGAGCATGCTTTGCCATTGCAGGTGAGACACTTTGAGGTCCCTAGTGGCACATTCTTGTGGCCACTGCCCACCGCTAGGTACTGAGTCTGTGGCCTTGTTCGTGGTTTCAGATGTGTTTTGAAAACATCGTTACTGTCCTCATAGAACTTTTAAGGGATTTTTTTCTTGAGTCCTTCATAGGTTGGCTCAAGTACTTTGTTTACAGTTCAGATAGACATCGTAGCATGTCGTGGAAGACACGGTTATGGCTTATCCGGGAAGAATCTCAACAAGACGTGGTGTAGATGTGGAGTCCCTGCTGTGACTATTTTATGATGTGGAAGGATACTGAAATGTTTCAGATTTTGGTGGTTGTATCTCCTGAATAAATGTATGTTTATGAATTTTTTAAACTTAATGCTTGTCGTCTTCTTGACCAGTGGTCTGCCTTTTGTCTCTATCTCCCCGGCCCCTCTTTTTATTGTTCAGAATTCACTGGCAGCGCTTCCTGGTGTGCCCCAACCTGAAACGGGATCCGCTGCCCAAGAGCTTCATGTGCTGCAAGCTTTGTTTCTACTTCTTAGTTTGAAATAATAGACGCAAAACAGTGGCCACAACGCTCTGCACATGGCGGCACTTAGCAAGCCCCGTTCCGATTGTGAGGCTTATTCGTAATAAGTCTGTCTGACTTACATCCTGCCTACACCCAGAAATGCCAAGAGCTGAATGTAAAGGAACTTGGAGGGCTGATAAGGCGAAGTGCTGGTGGCCTCCGAAACGGACCTTCACACGTTTGTGGCTTCGTGGCCCCCTGTCTCTGTGGATGCTGGGCTGGGCCCCCACTGGAGGGGACACTCCTGGAAAGCCACCACCGTGCTTGCCTCTCTCATGCAGACCAGGGAGCCCATGGGATCCAGAGCGAGTGGGAGTTTGCAGGTTGCAGGCTGTGGCCACGCCCAGTGGCACTTGTTCGATCAGAAGCCATTTGTGGGAGCACCTGGCCCGGGCGTCACGTCCAAGCTCTTCGGCCACAGCGCAAAGCTGTGAGGGCACAGCCCCACTCAACAAAGCCCTGCCCAACTGTGGGAGGCGACTGGGCTGCCAGGCGTGGCTAGAGCCAGACAGCCCCACAGGCCTGTGACCCCGTCCGCTGGAGAGGCTGCGGCAGGGGGAGCACAAGCTTAAGGCCAACAGCACAACGCCCTTGCTAGATCTCGGTTCCTGAACCCTCCGTCCTCTTCTCATCTCATTCTCCTCACAGGTGGGGAGCCTTGCAGATGCACCGATTTCTTTAGTGGAAAACCACATTCATGTAGAATCCGCTGGCCAGTATCAGTCCTTGCATTTTAAACCAGGAAGAATACCCGAGGTACTCGTGCCTGCCTGTGGGTCCAGCTACTCACAGGCCGGAGCAGAATTTCTGGAGCCCACGGGTGTGGGGCAGCCCCAGCAGCATGCTGAGACGCCCCGCAGAGACAGAAAAGGTCGTGTGCGCTTGGCCCCAGGCCCAGGGAGCTCGACCTCATCCCTGTGTCCACAACCAGAAGAGCTTGGCATGGGTCGTTTAAGCCTTGGTGATGGTCGTGTGGTGGGGCACGTGGGGTCCCAGTCTATCCTCTGTGCCCCTTGGGTCCATCCTCGCTGCCGCACTGACCCAGGGCAGAGGCCTCCGTGAGCAGTGGTGTCAGGTTGCACACGTCTGGCATCTGTAAGGGCAGGAACCCAGGGCAGCGTGCTAGCCCTGATACCAGCTGGGCACACACGGCACATGGGCACGTAGTCCCAACACAGCCAAGTCGTTTTCCTGAATCCCACTTTAAAAAAGTTGCTCCTTAGATTGAGCCGAAGGTGTGCACTCCACTGAGCTGCATCTCAGCGTTTTTATTTTCTTATGGGCCAGGGTCTCATTAAATTGTCCAGACTGACCTCTCGTGCATTACCCCCCCCCCATTCTTCCACATTACTGTACTGGGGCTGGCACCACAGGTGTCACCCAGCCCAGCAAGACCCTATCTCAAAATTTAAAACCAGAAAAGCAGCCAGGGTGTAATAGCGCAAAGGCCCCAGAGCTTTCCTAGGCACCAACAAACCCAACAAGGAAACTGTTCCTATCCCATGATAGGAATGTCAGGGTGCTGAAATAGGACTATGGATCACTTCCTGCCTTTGACTTTGTATCATAGATATTAGCAATGTAACATGTTAAGCTGTAAAGCTACAGAAAGTGAAAGCAACAGAAGTGAATTGCATCCACAGCAAGAAACCCCACACACAAAAAAAAACCAAAAACAAGCAAACAAAAAACAGGCCAGGCATGGTGCTACACGCCTGTAATCCCAGCCCTTCGGAGGCTGAGGCAGGAGGATCATTGGGAGTTTGAAGCCAGATGCACGTGGCTATCCATTGGGCACAAAGATGCAGGGCCCCCACGGTGGTTGTGAGTGCGTGGGTCCCACAGGGAGGAAGCACCACGCTGCAGCCTGGAGAGAAAGGGGCTGTGGGGCTCAGTGTGTGGGTTCAGTCCATGGTCAGTGAGGGGTCTGACCACCGATGCAGGAGGAGGCCGGGCCCTGATCCAGGAGCATTTCTAGAACTCTAGGCCTGATGGGGGGTGGGGGAGGGCTTCCATGGGCTATGCACACAGAAAGTACAGGGCAGCACAGCTGAGAACTGGGCATTGACTTACGCAATGGGCATCACAGTGACCATTGCTAAGGGGCAGAGCAACCGGAACTGGAATAGGAACTGTCGCCCGGGCAACTATGAAACTGAGTTACACTGGCTAAGGGAAGCAGGCATCTGCTGCACCGGGCATGGGGCCAGGAAGCAGGGCCAGAAACGCCCCTCTCAGCTCGTAGGTCCTGGAAACACCCTCAACCAGGCCCGCCCTGACACCCATTTGTAATCCCTGAGATGGTGGGAAAAGCTAGAAGTCCTGGCCCGGCAGCCAGGGCACAGTGTGCGCATCCAGTTCTGTCAGTATCCTAGCTGGTAAATTGCATTTTTATTTTTGAGCCAAGGTCGCAGTTTGTATTCCAGGCTGCCTCTGAACTCACTGTGTAGCTCACTAAGGCTGGTCTCAGACTTGCAGCAATCCTCCTGCCTCAGCCTCCTGAGTGCTAGGATTACAGGTGGGTGCCACCACGCCCAGCATAATATTTTTCAAATCACCTTTGTTGTAGATATTAGCAGTTTTAAAACCCCTTCAAAAAACTGACAGAAATTAGTACAATCATCTTAGCTATCCTGGGTATTTACTTACATATTGTCCCTTTCAAAAAATAAAAAGGACAAGGGAAAAAATTTAAGGCTTACTGAAAGGAAAAGTGAATGTTTAATTGTTGGATCAGTCTTGCATGCCTGTATCTGTAATCTGAGCAACAAATTTGGTAATAACAATACCTAATACAACCATTGTTAATTTTCCATTCCTGTTTTGAAATTGTGCATCATTTTTATTTATGTTGCTTTATTTTTGTCTTTTTTCTCTTTAAAAAAAAAAAGAAAAAATTTAAAACCCTAAAGGGGTGATTATTTTGTAAAATGAGTATTTTTCTCTGGAGGTCAAGTAGAGAATAGCCCACACCTTTGCCCACGCAGGTACTCGAGCTTTTCTGGCCCTCTGGAAGCTTCAGGTGTCAAGACGCGCAGCCAGCTCCAGGTGCCGAGCACGGGTCCAGGTTCGCCACCAGGGGGCAGCAGAGCGCCGCCTTGCGGTGCTTGGGGCTCCTCGTCCAGTCCCGGCTGAGGAGGCCCAGCGTGGGTCCTGGATGCACCCGCTCATGTCCGGCCCGAACCCCTCTTCCCGCCACTATTTGCACTTCCAACCCCGGTATTCCGAGACAGAGTCGGGGGTTGCAGCCGCTTCGGGCCAGAGGCGCTGCAGCCCTTTGAACTTTACTATACAATCTTCCCCTAAGTCCGCATCGCTGACTCCCGGGGGAGCCCGTGGCCTCGCCCCGCTGGCACCGGGGTTCAGGAGGGAAGACGCACGGGGTCTGACCAATGCGGTCGGCCACATGTACTCGCGCTTCGCCCATTTTCCCGTGATGACTCGAGCTGCGCCTTCTTCGCGGCAGAGTAGTAGTCCGCGCGCGTGGGCCTGATCTCCGCGCGTGTGGACCTGACGTCCGCCTCCCGGGTCCCAGCGAGCGGCATAGTTCATGGGCGCGCCCGCCTCGCAGCAGGCTTTAGCGCGGGTCCGCAGGGGGCGCCCGCCACCCGCTCTTCGGTGTACCAGATCCGGGCTTTGCCTGCGTCCACGGTGCGCAGGCCCGGCGGGGGTCGCGGTTCGGCTCCGCTCGGCTCGGCTCGGCTGGACCCGGCCCGGCGACCCCGCCCCGTCCGCCCGCCCGCAGCGCCTGAACCGACCA
Organism: Ctenomys sociabilis; assembly: GCA_004027165.1. Lineage (NCBI taxonomy): Eukaryota > Metazoa > Chordata > Mammalia > Rodentia > Ctenomyidae > Ctenomys > Ctenomys sociabilis. The sequence continues at coordinate 185,162 of PVKA01000471.1, read as the reverse complement.
CCTAAGCCGCCGCCCCCTTGTCACTCACGCCCGGAGACACGCCCCTCCCCACTTTTGGCCAATGGCGGCTACAATAGCCGCATAGTAATGAGCTCGAGACTCATGCCGGCCAATGGCGTGGGCGGCGCGGGCCGCGATTTGCATGCGGCCGTGCGGGCCTCGGCGGGCGCGCGGAGGGCGGAGGGCGGAGGGCGGCGCGGACGCGAGGGCGGCATGGCCGGGTCGCCGGCGGACCGCTGAGAGCACCGCCACCGCCATGCGCGGCCCGCGCCGCCTGCTGTGCGCGCTGGCGCTGGCGCTGCTCGGCGCCGCCCGGGCCCGCGCACCCCTGTGCCCCGCGCCCTGCGGCTGCCACGGCGACGGCGACCGGCGCGTGGACTGCGCGGGGCGCGCGCTGGCGGCTGTGCCCGCGGGGCTGGGCGCGTTCACGCGAGCGCTGTGAGTACAGAGTCCCCGCGGCTGCTCTGAGCGCCGCACCGCGCCTGCGCCGGTCCGCGACCCTCCTGCCTCAGCCTCCCCCACCGGCCGCGGCCCGGGCCCAGCGTCCTCCCCACGGCGGGGTGTGGGACCTGCGGACCTCCGGACGCCGCGCGGACACCTGTGCCCGCAGGCCCGGCCGGGGAGGGCAGCCTGGGCCCGCGGTGGACTGGCCCACAAAGCCCAAGAAGAACGCGGCGCGGCCTGGGCCTGGCTCGAGGGAGGCCGAGACAGGAGGGTGGCGGGCAGGGCGCCGTGAGACCCGCGACTCCGGCCGTCTGCTGGGTTCGAGCTCAGCGTGGCCCAGTAGAGGCCCGGGGTCCTCCCCGCCGAGCGCCCTGGGTCCTCCGGGCCTTAGCCCGCAGGCAGAGCCGGAAGCCGGGCCGCCCCGGCATCGTCGGGTTCTGGTCCCGGCCCGTGCGGTTCTGTGTCCCTGTTCCCGTAACTCTGCCCCACGGAGCGTTTAGTTCCAAGTGCTAGTGAGCGCGTGTGTGCGCGCATGTATGCGCATATATGCATGCTTTGTGTGTGTGTGTGTGTGTGTGTGCGTGCGTGCGTGCGTGTGTGTGCGTGTGCGCTAGTGTGGCTCCACGGCCCTGCGCTGCGCTGTAGCCCAGGCTTTTGAGTTGAGAGCAGCAGGGCTGGAACTCGCGATCGTCGTGCTTCAGCTTTTCTGAGTGCTGGGGCCCGTGTGGGGTGCTGCAGTGAGCGCTGTCTCCTGGGCACTCGGGGAGGGGCGTGGGGGGCGTGAGGCACAGCTTCGGAACCTAAGTCCTCTGCAGTGCCCTGGAGCCAGCTGTTGGTCCCTGGCTGGCAGTGTGACCTATCTTGTTCTCCTGTCCCGCCCTCGCCCGTGGTCTCGGGGTGGTGGCACCAGTCCTGGCAGTGCTGGTGAGATCTGTGCTCTGGGAGGAACTGTCTTCTCCAGGCCTTTTATCTGTCTTTATTAGACAGAGCCGAGGCTGTCCCTATGTTGGTTGTAGTGGAGGTTGATGTCGTGTGCTTTGGCCTTGCTTTGTGTCTATGAGACCAGTGTCAACCTGTGGCCTTGGGTGGCCTTGGCAAAGATCCCTGCCAGGGAAGCCTCTTGCTTCAGCCTCCCAAGTGTGCCCATTAACAGAGTGTAAGGGTCTGTCGGTGCAGTGACCTAGGCCCCAGAACTGCTGTCAGGAACAGATTCAGCCTGGGGGTAGTGCATGGCCCTCAGGCCACAGCAAGTGTGTGTGACGGTAAGGGCTGGGCGGGGTGTGCCAGGGTCTCCGTCACAAGGATCAGTGTCCGCCTGTCCTTGGGCATGTGTCACCGCAGAGGGCTTTGGCGAACACAGGCCTCAGTTTATCTTTGTGAACCCTGGGTTAGGCCTGTGCCTGGCTTGCAGATTCCAAAAGCCTTTCCTGTGGCTGCTGGCCCCAGTGTTCCTGGGGCTTGTGGTTCCTGAGTCTGGTGGCAGGGAGTGTGGCCCTGGGAGTGTGCAAGTGCGTGTGTGAGAGTGTGCAATGGTGCCCTGGTGTGAGGAGTCGCCCAGAGCCCTATGGCCAAGGGCATCTGGCCTTGTGGAGAGTCCAGGTACTCAAAGCCACCAGTTGCCAGCCCTGTTAGTAAAAGCAACCTAACTGGGCCCAGGACAGGGATTGTGTACCACATCTTGTGGGAACGCATGACCCTTGAAAACTGAGTTCTCTGCTCCAGCCTCCACATGCAAGGTGCACCGAGGACAACAGCAGCCCGCAGTGCCAACCTGCTGCTCCTGGGCTGGGCTGGGTTCTGAGACAGGGTACCCAGATTGGCTTTGAACGCCCACAGCGATCCTGCCTGTCTCAGCCTTCCCTAGTGGGGATTGTGGCCTGCGCTACCACATCTGGCTCTGAGCTGGGACTCCGGGACCTTTGAGCCACATGCTCTTAGCTGCAGACCCTGGGCTCAGTGCTCTTGTCCTGGTCTCCTAGAGATGAACTGTTTAGGAGAGCGATGGCACACCATGTCTCATGCTGGCCGGGCAGGGCTTAACCACCCTCATCTCATCTATAGTCAGCAGTCCTTGGGGGAAGGTTTCTTTCTGTTTGATTTGATTTTTAAGTTTCTTTTCTTCACCAGTCCCTTTTTCTCTTAATATTTTGTTTTGTTTGAGATACTGTGTAGTTCAGGCTGGCCTCAGTCTCACAGAGATCTTCCTGCCTCAGCCTCCTGGGTGCTCATGCTGCAATCTTGGAGGAGCCCTCAGGCTGCCCGCTTTACCTGTGCACTTTTCCTTGGGGTCTTGCTGTCCCCCAAGCAAGGATAGTGAGAGGGCCCATCCAGCCAGGCCCACATTTGCCCATGTCGGGTGCACGGGCAGCTCTGTCTCCAGGATCAGCGTGCCCAGGTGTGTCTAGCACCGCCAGCACTGTGTCCTGCCTGGAGGCAGCACTAGTGGGTGCTGGCTTGGGCCGCCCTCCTCTCCTCCCGGCAGGTGGGCTGGGGGTGGCCAGTGTCTTCTTGACACTGTAGGCAGTGGAGGTGAAAGGAATTGTGTCTGGACTCATCAGCTCTTTGTATAAAAGGAAAGCCCTGGTGTGATGGTGCACGCACATAATCCTGGCACTTGGAGGCTGAGGCAGGAGGACCCCGGCACTTCTAGGCCATGTTATTCAAGGACTGTTTCCTACCCTCAACCACCCGCAGATAAACCAAGAGGAACCAGCCTGGGCTATGTAGCAAGCTGTTGCAAAAACTAAAAAACAGTGTCTTTTAGTAGTTGGTGTAACAGTAAACCTGCCTTGGCCTCGGAAGGACAGGCACATCCCACCTGAGTGCTCTGTACAAGTTGGCCTCGTGTTCTGTGTGTAAAGGTGGACCCCAGGCCCAAGTGCAGCGCTCTGGCCTTGGCCTGCCAGGCTGGGCTCTCTAAGCCCTCTCCAGCTCAGTGCCTGAGACCTCATAGGGTCCATGGCAGGCAGTCTGGCCCAGTGCAGTGGCTCCTACGGTCATGTGGTGTGGACCTGGTTCTGTGTTCATCAGGATTTTTAAGCACACCTGGACATGCTCTGTGTCATGTCCTGGCCTTATTTTCCTATGCTGGCAGTTGGACCCAAGGCCCTTGCCCCGAGCTACACGCTCAGCCCTTTTGATGCTAAATTTCAAACCAGGTTCTGTGAAGTCATTGAGTTGCCCAGGCTGGTTTTGAATGTGCAGTCTTCTTGCCTCGGCCTCCGAGAGTACTGATTACAGATATACACTCCACTGTGTCCAGTTTAAACATGCTTTCATACTAGGGCCTGTTTTGCTGCAGAAGGCACGCTGCTAGCTCATCTTGCACCGGGCATTGGCATCACACTCCTCTTGGTTTACCTGCAGGTGGCTGAGGGTGGGAAATGAACACTTAATCCAAGTGTAGGAGCTCATACCTGTCATCCTAGCACCTAGGAGGCTGAGGCAGGAGGACTGCCCTGAGTTTGAGGACAGCCTAGATATATAGAGCCTTAGAATATATGTATGTTTTATTTTGTTTGGCTTTCTGAGGAAGGGTCGAGCCCTGTAATTCCCACAGCCTGTCCTTGAACTCACTATGTAGCCTAGGGCTGGCCTCAAACTCAAGGCAATCTTCCTGCCTCAGCCTCCGAAAGACTAGGGTTGCAGACATGCGACTCCTTGCCTGATTTAGCTGAGTTCATTTCTTTACATCACCTTGTTCAGATCCCCAGAGAACTTTACAAGTGCAGCACATTCAAGAACTGTAAAGAAAGCATTCTTCTGGGCCAGGGAGATGGCTCAGTGGAATAAGCACTTCCCTGGCAAGTGCAAGGGCCTGAGTTCAATCCCCGGTTCCACCAAAAAAAGGAAAAAAAGAAAGCCTTCTTCTGTTCAAATAATTACAGACCTCAAATCTGTTGGGGAGTTGTCTCGGTTACTCTTCCCTCATTGCTGGGACAAATACATGACACTCAGAAGGAAGGAAGGAAAGGTTTATTTAGCTCACAGTTGCTGGAAGTCTCAGTCCATACTCGGCTGGCTCCAAGGCAGAGCAGCACATGGCAGAGAGCAGCCATTCATAGTGGCAGAAGGCAGCAAAACAGCAAGAGCAAAAGGGAGGAGTAGCAGCACCAGTGGCGTCCGAGAGCCAGTCATGTTACATGCTGGCTGTCCACCCCAGGCTGGGTATAGCAGTCACACTCATAATCCCAGCAGTACTTAGACCCACAATCCCAGCCTTGGACCATGATTTTTTTTTTTTTTTTTTTTTTTTTTTTTTTTTTTTTTTTTTTTTTGTCTTTTTTGAGACAGGGTCTCACTATGCGGTTCAGGCTGGCCTTAAGCTCACTTTGTAGCTCAGGCTGGTCTCGACCTCACAACAATCCTCCTGCCTCAGCCTCCCGAGTGCTGGGATTACAGGCATGCGCCACCACGCCCGGCTGGACCATGGTTTAATCATAAACTCCAGAAGTCTGCGCCATGACTGCATGAGGATTTGTGGGGACAACTAGACATAAACCACAATGTTCTGCCCTGGGACCCTCAAAGTCTTATGCACATCCCTTCCTGCAAAAGTCCTTTTAGTCCCTCTCTAAGAGTTGCCAAAGCCCCAACAGTTTCAGCATTGCTGAAAAGTCCAGCTCCCAGGTATGTTCCTAGGTTTAAGGCAAACTCATAGCTGTAAAGCCCTGTACAAATGAAAGGTTAAAAAACACTTCCAACATTCAGTGGCACAAGATAAACATTGCCATTCCAAAAGGCATAAACAACAGGAATACCAAGCATTGGGACCAACACAAGTCCAGAATCCAGCAGGGCAAACATTAAGTCCTGTAGTTCCATGTGGCATATCTGAAGTGATCTATATGGAATTATAAGCTCCAAAGACCTTGCACAGCTCCGTCCCTGTGGCACTCTGGTGGCAGCTCCCAGGGCTCTCTTTGGCCTGTTTCGCTCCTTCTTGCAGCTTCCCCTAGATGATCCACATTCCTGGCTTTTCCAAACTTCTGGGATTTCCACTGAGTGGGTTTCTCACAGCTTCACACACTGTGCTCAGGGGCACACTTCCTGGCCGCTCAGGCCTTCCTCTGAAATCTAGGTGGAAGCCTTCTTAACCTCAGAACTCTTGCATTCTGCATGCACCTAAAACCAAGGCCCATGGACAATGCCAAGGTCTGCTGCCAGCTGGAGCAGTAGCCAGGCTTTCCTCTCTCTCGGCTATAGAGGTCAAGTGCCTGAATCACTGAGCACTCTGACCCTGATTCAGAGGAATAAATTCTCTTACGTCAGCACCATCTTGGAACCTGGTGTGGCCACCGCCGCCATTCTGAAATCTGGTGTGGCCACTGCCGCCATTCTGGAACCCAGAGCCCTGCAGCTTTCCCCTCAAGGCAGAGTCCCTCGCTATTGCAGTGCCAAGGGTGCAGATCTGCTGCCTTCAGTGATACCCTCAGCCATCCTTCTCTTCATCCTTCTTGGCAGTGAAGATCCTCTTAGCTCCATCTTTGCAGTCCACTGCTTTATTCGTGCTTCCTTTCTCCCTAAACTCAACATTTTAAACCATTCTGCTGGACTCTTTACTTTTGATTTTCAACATAAATCTGACTAAAAACCCCCAACAATAGCCATGCCACTGCCTCAGTATTTATCTGCTTTGAAATTTCTTTTGAAAGATTAATCAGTCTTGCTTGTGTAATCTCAGTGGCAAGCAGTCTCTGGACATGAACAAAATGCATACAGAATTTTCTGTAAAGCCAAAACATGAATGATCTGGAGTGCAACAACCAACGCAGTCCTTCTTCCCCTTAGAAACCTCCCCGCCTGGTCTTCATAGGCAGGATTTCTATCAGCTTTCTGGTCTGAGCTCTGACCAGAATCTCCCATGCAGAACAGCTGAAGCTGTTCCAGCACTTCTCTTATAGGTGACATCTCTGAGCCTTTCCTATCTCTTCCCATAAGCCATCCCCAGAAGCTTGTAATAGATATGGTCAGATTTAGCCATGGCAAGGACCCCACTTGTCCAGAACCAAATTTTGTCTGTTATTCTTCCCTCATTGCTCGGACAAATACCCAACATCCCAACTTAGGGGAGGAAAGGTGTATGTAGGTCATAGTTACTGAAGGTCTCAGTTCATACTCGGCTGGCTCCAAGGCAGAGTGGCACATAGCAGAGAGCAACCATTCATAGTGGCAGAAGGCAGAAAAACAGCAAGAGCAAAAAGGAGAGGCAGCACCAGTGGTTCCTGAGAGCAAGTCTGTCTTTCTTATATTTAGACTAATCCACCCAGGCTGGGTGTCGCACTCACACCCATAATCCCAGCAGTACTCAGACCCACAATCCCAGCCCTGATCATGAATTAATCACAAACTCCAAAAGTCTGCCCTATGACTTTATGAGGCTTTTGGGGGACAACTAGACACAAACCATAACAGGAGTGGTACTTTTCATTTTATGAATTTTTGATCCTCCTGTCTCAGCCTCCCAGAGAGTGGGGTGACAGTCAGGTGCCCTCATGCATCTTGAAATCCTTCCTTTCAAATATGTCCTGCTTTCTAAACAGCTCTCTGGCCTTTGAGTTTCTTTCTCTGGCCTTGAAGCCAGGTCCTGCCACTGGCTGCCCCTGGCCTGGCGTTGGTGTTGTGGACTGCAGAATGGTCAGGACCCCTGTGTGCTGTCCCGATGTGCTCCTGAGCCGCTTTGCAGGTGGCTTAAGCCAGACTGGCAGCTGCAGAGACCAAGGGGTGCTCCAGGCCCTGGGGGACAGCTTGGCCAGCATTCCACAGCTGCATGGCCATCAGAGGAAGCACGTGAAGGATGCTTCCCTGTCCTTGCCTGCTGAGCAGAGGCTGCACTGTGCCAAGAAAATCCTGGCCCATTTGCAGTGCGAGTCCACATGGAATCTCCTGGGCTGTTCCATTGTGTGTGCATGTGTGTGCACATGCACGCACACAGTGCTTTTGGGGTCCCTGCAGTTTGCACTAAGTGATGTCACGGGCTTCCCAGGAGTCCCAGTCTTTCCTCTGCCACCTCTGAGACAGGCATGGCAGTGTATACCCCCCAGAAACTTGGGAGGCTGAGGCAGGAGGATCCTTGTGAGTTTGTAGGCTGGCCTGGGCTACAAGGTGAGCTCAAGACCAGCCTGAAGTGCATAGTGAGACCTTGTCTTGGAAAGACCAAAAAAAAAAAGAGAGAGAGAAAGAAAAATAAATAAAATGACGCTAATCCCCTGCCAGTCCTGGGAGAGATCAGCCAGACTGTCATACAGTGGCACCTGCTCCCCAGAGCTCCACGAGTATGGTCTTGGCACTGCACTGCTTAGGCAGCTTGTTTTGATGTCCTTTTAGAGTTTCTCGAGACAGGGTCTGGCTATATAGCTGCAGTTGCCCTGCCTCAGCCTCCTGCATGCCAGGATTGCAGCAGTTGTTGATGTCCTTGGTGCTGGGCATTTCCTCCTTGCTGTGGTGGTGGGCCCTGCCGGGGCTCCACCCAGGGACTCGGCCTCAGCGACCACATGGACTAGATGCCAGGCACTTCAGAAGGCTGAGGCAGAGGACAGAGAGCAAAGCCTCCGGACTATGGCAGGAGGGCTTGTCCAGCTAGTTTTGATGTGTTCTCCAGCGATTGTTGGAAAACTGTGACCTCGTGCTACCTGCAAAGCTGGGCCAGTGGCCCTGGGCGGGAGAAGCCCGGAGAAGTGGCAGCCCCAGCTCTGCTGCCTGCAGGCCATGGCTGCTGGCATGGCCTCCTGCCTGCGCCTTCTGCACCGTATGGGGCCCAGGCTACAAGTGGGGTCAGTAAGAGTGCCTGACTGTCCTCTGGCGGTTGTCATCTTAATTTTTTTTTTTTTTTTTTAATGAAAAGTGATACCAACTATGGCTGAAGTCTTAAGAAAGCATTTTAGTTTTTGAATAGCAAACACCAACTTTTGGAGGGCACCATGTGGTATACGCCCATCATCCCAGCACTCAGGAGGCTGAGGCAGGAGGATCCCCACGAGTTCAGTGCCAGGAAGGGCTATTCAATGAGGCACTGAGCTTGCACTTTGCAGGGCGGGCCTGGGTCCTAGTGTCCCAAGACAGACGTGGTCAGGGATGGAGGCTCAGGCAGGGCTGGCAGGGAGCTGTGCATTTTGCTTCGTTGTAAAATGCAGTCCTCTTCGCATTTGAAGCCCAGGAGTGAGAGCAGGAGGCTGAGGACGTTTTCTATGAGTGGTTTTTTTGTGTGTGCAGCAGTAGCAGTGTGGAAAGTTTTGGTATGTCATTTTCCAAGTAGAAGGTGGTGGAGTCCAAAGCATACATTTTCTGCCAAGAGGAATTGAGAATGTTAATTTGACCCCCAGGGGCTTTGTTGAAACTAAAGTTTCTATACAATCTATCTAGCTTGTTGATTATTATTACTTTGTAATTTTTTGGCTCTACAATTGTAGCGCTTTAGTTGCGAGGACCCATATTTCATTCAAAAAATTGTTGTTACTGTTGTTTTGAGGCAGGATCTTACAGTGTAGGCCAGGCTGGCCTTGAACTTACAGCAGTCCTCCTGCCTCAGCCTCCTGATTGCTAACAGGATAAGCAGGTGCCCTCTAAGGGTTTGGGGCTCTTTCATTTGCCTGGTATTTTCTCTCTCTCTCTCTCTCTCTCTCTCTCTCTCTCTCTCTCTCTCTCTCTCTGTGTGTGTGCGCATGCTCAAGTGGGGATGATTGAACTCAACCTTGCACTTGCCAGGCAAGCACTAATTCTACTTAGCTGTCTCTCTGGCCCTATTACCTGGTGTTTTCCAATGCAAGTGTACTTTTGTACCTTGAATTCTGCCTCTTGCAATCAAGACTTTGACCGAACAATTCAGACAGGGAGCAAATGTGTGGCCAGATTGCTTGTTTCCATTGGGATCTTTTCAGCTGAACAACAACAAACCCCCAGATGATTTGTTTTAATTCAATAACAAGTTTCAGTTTAGTCCTGAGTTCATTGAATTAAGCCTTCCTAGAACTGCTTCATTTAATCAAGTGCTCCTGCACACAATGGCAAAGTCTGAAAAACATTGTGAAATGAAGGGATTTTGCTGCACGTTTGTTCGTGACCCAAATTCTGTTTCTGATTGCCTTTTGAGACAAGTTCTCACTATACTCCAGCCACTTCCAGTGCAACCCAAACTGGCCCAATCTCCCAACAAGCCTCCTGCCTCAGCCTCCCAAGTGCCAGGGGTGACGTGTGTGCCACCACGTACAACTCCTGGTTGAGCATTGCCAAGTGGGATTTGAGCCCAGCAATCTGTGGCAGGGCCTGTGGCTCCCTCTGTCCAGGGCTGGCTTCCCAATGTGGCCTACTTCGGTGCTGCTGCGAGGGAAGCGACATCTGAGCCTGCCATGGGGTCATGGCTCCTAGCTGACAGCTGCCCCTGCCTGTCGGAGCCCAGTGTGTTTACAGCAGCCGCTCAGTGGGTACCGGGCTGTTGCTGGGAGTCACTGGCACTCACCCGCCCTGGAAAAGTGCAGTGTGCTGGGCTCTAAGCGTTTGCGAAGCTCTAAACTCAGGCCTGCTTGGGGCTGGGCAGGCCTCGGGGAGCAGATTGCACCCCGTAGGGGACAGACAGAGGGCCGGGGCGGCGGCCCAGAGCTCCTCCCCTCCCCAGCCCTATCTTGGTTCATCTGTTCTCTGCTCGCCTGGTATGCTGAGGCTGCTGCTTTGTCCTGTGTAATATGTGAGCTTGGAAATTTTAACAGTATTTCAGTTGCAAATAAATGGAAATTGTGTATTCTGCTTTATGCCTGGCAGAAAATCCTGCTATTTTTTTTTTTTCTTTAAATACAAGAAAACAGGCGTGTAATGCCCCATTGAGGGAAGCCGGCAGGGGTCCTTTGTGCAGGTCTTAATTATGGCCCTGCAAGGCGGGGAGGGGCGCCGGCTGCGCGATTGTTATTCCGGCCCATCGCACTCCTGGCCTGTGGGCGCAGCATTTTGTCCATTTGGGGGCTGAATGCCACTTTTGTTCGTGATTAACAGAGGTGAAAGAAGCCAATTATTGGGCAGCTTTGCCATCGCAGCTGCTGCGGGGTGGGACACTGGGCTGGGCCGCTGTGTTGACAGCTCTGCTTGAGCAGGCTGGCTGGCCACAGGGGCACATCCGCCCGGCGTGCAAAGGCTGGGAGCAGGGCAGGCTCAGACACTTGCAGTGGCCGTGGGGTCTGGGTTTCCAGCGGTTATTTCTGTTGTTTTGTCTGTTTTTGGCAGAGCCAGGCCAGCCTAGCCTGTGCTGAATGCTGCAGTCCTGTCTGTTGTCCGAGGTGCAGCGTAGGCACTGGGCTGTCTCCTGTCTGCCTGCCCACTGTCCCCACTCGCCCTCACTGTTGAGCCACCAGTGCTTGCAGGGCAGGCGCTGGGCTCTGTCTGTGGCAGCTTCATCCCTGTAGGGACACACTGAGTCAGTGCTCTGTACCTTGTGCAGACAATTGCAAATTGCAGTTTCTTTTCAAAATAGCAGTTAAAAAAAAAAAAGCCAGGCATGGTGGCAGCACATGCACACCTGTAATCCCTGTATTCAGGAGGCTGAGGCAGGAGGATTGCTCTGACATGGAGGCTATCCTGGGCTACAAAGTGAGCTCAAAGCCAGCCTGAGCTGCACAGTGAGAGACCTTGTCTCAAAAAGACAAAAAGTGGCATGTGGTGCGTGCCCTGCTCCCAGGGAGTGCTGAGATGGCAGTTGAGACCAGGCATGCTGGTACATGCCTGTAATCTCAGTGCTTGGGAGGCTGAAAACAAGAGGATCACTACAAGTCCAATCTGTGTAGTGAGACCCTGTAGACCCTGTACTAAATACATTAAAAAAAAAACAAAAAACTTGGCCCTCACAGGAGGGCGGGTGGACAAGGCGTGGAAAGGCACCAAGAGTCTCCTCTGTCCCTAGGTTTTCCTCCTTCCCTTTCGCAGGGGGCCCAATTCTGGGAGCTTCTTCAGCATGGCTTCTGCTCTGTGTCCTGGGACTGCACATCTCCCTCGTGGTCGCTGTGTGCAGGAGTCCCGGGCCGGAGCCAGGCCTGAAGAGGGCGAGGACACCCCGCCACGCGTTCACTGCCCTCCTTGGTGTTGCGCAGCCCTGGCGGCCACAGCCACCGAGTTTCTGACGGCGCTGGACACTCAAGAAGGGGGCTCCAAGCGGCTGCAGACTCGGCCGGGTGGGCGAGCGTCCGGGCCTGCACCGTTCCTCAGGATGTGTGGCAGTGCGTCTTTTACTGGAACAGTTTTTAAAATTTAAGCAGCAAATTTTTTTATCAGCCCTTGTACAAAATGAAAAACTGGAGTAAAAAGTATGCAAACTACACATTTCACTTTCTATCAAACCAAATGAAATACCTATCCTTATAAGACAAATTTTCTGGATAAATGGGTGATTTTAGAACTTTTTCTTTTCAAGACAGGTTCTTGCTGTATAGTTCAGACGGGCCTTGAATCCTAGTTGAGCGTGCTGCCTTAACCTCCTGAGTGCTGGCCCCGTTTTGCAGGTGTCCTTATACGTTGTGACAAGAAGTTGGCTTCCTGGCTGCATGAGATGTAGTTGGGCTAGGTGGGGTGGACATGGCATGATGTCGCCATGGGCCCGGGTCCCATCCTTGGAGAAAGTCTGTCCCCAGAGCTCCAGGGAGGTGTCCCTGGAGACCGGAAGCTTCCTCCCACACAGTGGCTCCAGAGCTACAGCACACTGTGGTGAGATTGGCCTCCAGTGCAGTGAGAAAGGGCAGGTTCAGACTGTTGAAAGAGAGCTGGGTGTGGTAGCCCACACTCAGAAGGCTAAGCCAGGACGATTGCTGTGAGTTTGTGGCTGACCTGGGCTACCTGGCAAGATGCTGTCTCGAAAAACCGGAGACAGAGAGAAGCTGCTGGCATCAAGGGGCAGCAGAGATGCAAAGTGACACCGACACTGGTCAGCACCCTTAGTACTAGGCTCATGGATCTAGGCCCAGCTGCTGGGGGCCTCTGAGGTGGGCCTGTGTGCTGGGAGCCTGCCATTCTCTGGTGGCAAGGGTCATCCCCTTGGTGAGGACTGCTCACGTGGAGGAGGCTGGGACAGAGGGCTGGCTCGTCTTGGAGAGAGGGTGGCCTGGACCTCGTGGTGGTCTCCTGCCTCAGCTTGCTGAGTGTAGGGTGAGGAGTGCAGTCTTGGTGACCCTGGCTCCAGAACTCAGGGGTGGGTGGGGCTCACCGCCTCTGTTGGTGGCCCTGGAGCTCCAAGCTCACAGGAGGCCATAGTGGGGATACTGGGATGTGGGATGCGTCTCCCAGCTGCAGCTGGTGCCTCCTCCCTCTGGCTTGATCACAGAAGGACAGGCCAGCAGCTTCCCTCCCAGGGTCCTGACCTCCCGCCAGGCAGCAGACCAGTCTCGGGTGTCGGGTGTCACATTACTGAAGTGCAGTGGGAAGATGCTGGAAGGAGCAGCCGTGTGTGTGGGCTCCTGCCGGAGGACCGCCTGGCTGGCCTGGTCTGGGATCTTAACCACTGTATTCTCCAGCTCCTGGGCTCTGGAGTTGCTATTTATGGGACAAAGCCTGTGTTTTTGAAAATTTTGAGGAAGGAAAATTAGTTTCACTGAATCCCATTTTGTATCGCTCCTCCCAAGCTATTTTTACATCTGGAACTTGCGTTTAGAAGAAGCCTCACACCCAGACTTGGTGCCCCACAAGAATCTGGATGGTTGGTTTTGGGCAGGGGTACAGGGAGGGCACCTGCCCTTGGCCCTCCTTGCTATCTGAGAAATGATGTGATCTTTGTTTTGGTTCATTTTTTTGAGATAGGGTCTTTCTGTGTGCTCTTGAGTTCAATACTCCAGCCTCAGCCTCCCATGTGCAGGCTTTGCAGGTGTACACCACCATGCCTGGCATTGCTGGGTGGGTGGGTGTTTTTTTTTTTTTTTTTTTGTCTTTTCGAGACAGGGTCTCACTGTGCAGTTCAGGCTGGCCTTAAGCTCACTTTGTAGCTCAGGCTGGTCTCAAACTCACAACAATCCTCCTGCCTCAGCCTCCCGAGTGCTGGGATTACAGGCATGCGCCACCACGCCCGGCTTGGGTGGGTGTTTTTTGACACTGGGTTTCACTACATAGCCCTGGCTGGCCTTAGACTCTCAGTGATCTTTGTGCCTCAGCCTGCAGCCTCTGGGACTACATAAGGAACAGAACAGAACACAAAATGAACCACAGCTTTCCCAACTCCCGCCAGGCACCTATCGTGGCACAGTGTTTTCAGGTGGGGCCATGCTTGTGGGAAGGGGCCCAAGGTGCTCATGGGTTGCAAATGTCTACTCTTGCTTTAGGAAAAACCACGCAGACAGCAAGGCCTGAGGGACGTGAGTTCTGAGCTTGCAGGCCCCGTCCCCTCAGAAGGCGCCCAGCCCCTGCGCTAACACCCTCAGCAGCTGCATTTGCCTCAGGCTTCCTGGACTGAGCATACCGCACTCAGGATTTGCCCCCACACTAATGCATATTGGTGGCCTGCCTGTTCTCTCTGCGGCTGTGTACTGCTCCCACAGTAGCCTATGCCCCTTTTGTGCTTGTGTAGTATTATAGCTCCAGCTGAGCACCTTTCTGCAATCACCAGCGGAAGCACATCTGGAGGTTGCTAGCTTGGGTAATGACGCTGCTTATACTTGGGCCATGGGTCATAGCTCATAGTGTGTGTTTCATGTGATAAGAAGCATCCTGCCTGTGGCACTTGGCTTGTCCCCTAAGCCGTGATCTCAGCTGTGCTTTGCTGTGCAGCCGTGCACTGTTCCTTCCTGGCATCCCCATCCCCGGGTCTGGTGTTTGTTGTGTGAGTATTTTTCTATCTTGTTCATTCTCCCATTTCCTTTCTGGGTTCCAGGAGGTTGAACCATGATGCCCCAACCCTTTGGTGCATTAAATTTTATTGCTGCAATAGAGGAAGCCCTTCCTGACCTCCAGGTCCAGAAAAGGCCCATTTGTAATCCTAGGGAAAAGTTAGTAGAATTCTAGCGAGCTAACTCCAGTTCATTACTTTTGGTACAACTCCTGGTGAAGATAAATACACTGTCATAGGGCACTGAGGGCCCTCAGTCCAGCTAGGGTAACAGCTGCAGGAACAAGGGTTTGGCCTAAGGCCAAACCCGAGATTGATTAGTTCATGAAGAGGGCAGTGGCTGGGGAGAGAGGTCCATGCAGGTCAAGAGCTGGCCAGGTAGGAGGCCAATGTCCACTCGCAGAGAGGAGGATGTACACTGCAGGAGTCTGCACCACACAGCTGGGGCTCAGTGCTGCAGCCTTCAGGTCACCTTCGAGGCCATCCCCTTTGTAGCCTCTGTTTGCTCAGGGCAGCCTCAGCCCGGCTCACTTGGTTTTGGGAACTGCAGCCAGGGCCTCTCTGCCTTGTAGCCTGGCTTCAAAGCCTGCACCTCAGTAGCTCAGCTGGACCTATCTGTACCCAACAGAGGGGGCAGCAAGGTCCTGGTGGCTCTGTGCAGGCAGTTCATGGAGATAGGGCTGGGTGCAGGCAGAGAGGAGACACTTGCTCCTCCTCCAAGAGCTGCCCTGTGCCAGCAGCTGGAGCAGGATCGTAGTCTGGGCCCGCACACTGAGGGAGGTTGTACCAGTGGATTTCAGCTTGGAAAGTCACTAGATGGAAAAATTCTAAAAAGTGTCAAAATAGGGGCTTTAACCCTTGAAGATGGCCCTAAAACAATGAGCCTTAAGCGCCAATGCAGAAGCAGTGATGGTCCTGGTGTGGGCCACACCTTTTTTGTACATTGGGCCACTGGGAGTAACTAACTAGCTTTTATTTATAAGCATTCATGTGAATTTTGTTTGGTTTTGAGGCAGTCTTGCAGGCCTAAACTCAAGTGATGCTTCTGCCTCGGCCTCCAGAGTTCTGGGGTCACATAGGCTCCTGCATGGCTGTGGTCACAGAGCCTCCCCGCCGTTCTCTGGCATCTTATGCATTCTCAGAGCCTTGCAAGCCCATGGTCCCAGCACTCAGGATGCTGAGCTGCCTGGCCAGTGCCACAGGTTGGCCTCTTTAAGAGGTCTGCAAGGTCTGCAGGTGCCTACTGTGATGTGACAATCCAGGCAAGGGGAGGGCACCACTCACAGGACCTTACTCAGTGGAACCAGAGTGTGTGCTCCTCAGGTTGTGCACAGTTTTGCTTCTTTCCCAGGCAGTCATCTGAGCTACAGCCACAGCCCTTTTATCTACTGAGACAGGCTAAGTCATTAAGTTACCTGGGCAGGGCTTGGAATTTATGATCCTGCTGCCTCGACCTCCCCAGTATTAGGGTTATGGGTGCCCCACCCACTAGTTGAGCCTAAGCCCAGTGAGCCCGGGAATTTCCCTGCTGAGTCCTGATCCTGAGGGCAGGGTGGGGCAGAGCTGCTGTTTCCCCTCTGCAGTGTCCCTGAGGTTTTCTGAGAGCCCTAAGTCTTGGGAGATCCCACACCAAGTTACCTGTAGTCCTGAGGCTTTCAAAATCATCATGTCTTTCCAAAGCCTCTATCAGTAACTTTAATGTGTAGATACGGCAGCAGCGTCCTTAACTTTTCTGTGTGTTTGCTCATGCGTGCCTGTGTCTTGGTATATCAGTGGTGGCCTCACATTTATAGAGATCCTGCCTCAGGGTCCCCCTCATGCTGACTTGTGAGGGGCAAGTCCTGTGGGAGCTTTCTTGGCTGAAGCCCTCTGGCTCAGGGGGTTGGATCCTCCAGCTATTTGATGCCCCTTGGGGGCAGACAGGAGTCTGGCCAAAGCCTGAGAACTGTGGAACAGGAGGGAGATTGTCACTGCTGTGTCCTAAGAGCTCAGTGTCCTTGTGGGGACTTCAGGTGACCCGAGACCACTCCTGCACCACTGAGCATGTGGAACTTCGTGGAATTTCTCTGAATTAAAGGAGGCTGAGGCAGGAGGATAGCTACAAGTTGGAGGCCAGGCTGTTCTCCATAGGGAGTCCGTGTCTTAGAAAACCCAAAAAGAAAATTAAGACAGAAGAAAAGCAGAAAGCCAAGTGTGGTGGTGCATGCCTGTAATCCCATCACTCAGGAGGCTGAGGCAGGAGGATTGTTGTGAGTTCGAGACCAGCCTGAGCTACAAAGTGAGCGTAAGGCCAGCCTGAACTGCATAGTGAGACCCTGTCTCAAAAAGACCAAAAAAAAAAAAGAAAAACAGAGCCTTAAGACGTTGCCTATGGTGACGCCATTTTCTGGTTGTGTCTTGCAGGGACATCAGCATGAACAACATCACTCAGTTGCCGGAAGATGCATTTAAGGACTTCCCTTTTCTGGAGGAGCTGTAAGTTGGCCTGCCCCACCACTGGCTGGGTCCCGTCCTCCTGCCCAGAACAGCTGGGCTGCAGGCACCAGCAGGCAAGGTGTGGGTGGACGTGCTCAAGGCGCATGCAGTGTGGTCACTGGGGTTCATGCGGAAGCCAGGACTGAAGACCCTGCGACTTCCAGGGGGCCGAGCAGGGCCCGGGCTAGCAGCTCTTCCTCACCAGCAGAAGGTGCAGGAACCTGGGCAGGCCCGTGGCCATGAACAGTGTGTTGTGGGAACCTTGCTCAGCTTGCTGGTGCCTCCATCCTGTTATGCTTCCCACGTGGCTTTGAAGCCAGAGATCCCAGTCCTCACTTGGATTTGTGAAGGAGCTGGTAAGGGAGAGTTCTATTCCAGGATCCTGTCGGAAAAACAAAACGCAGCTCGAGTCCAGGGAAGAGAGGTTTTTAATGCGAGTGCATGGGCTTGACAGCGAGACATCAGAGAGGGCTGGTGATGGCGCCAGGATTCTGACTCTCACTGCAGCTGGGCCTGCAGGTGCACGCAGCCCTCCCAGTGCTCAGAGGCCGAGGCAGGAGGATCTCTGGGAGTTTGAGGCCAGCCTGAGCTCCTAGCAAGGCCCTGTCTCAACCTTTCCTATCACAGATGTCTTACCTTAGCCCCTCCCCCAGGACAGAACTCCAAGAGCACAGGATGGTAGGTCCGGCCCCTGCCAAGGCTAGACAGGCAGCTGGGGTTTAATGAAGTGAAGGATTTCCCTTCCCACACAGCTTAGCTGAGTCTGACACCCCTGAGCAAAAGCCCAGTGCAGATTATTTGCCACTAGCAAGTTTGTGAATTGGGTCAAATTACTAATTATCCCTCCCTTCGACTTGGTGAATATGGAATCCAAGTGTTCGGTGAATGCCAGTCCCAGGACCTCACTGTGTGAGTCAGGGAACCAGTTCCGTCTGGGTAGACGCATTATGTACACCTTGGCATTTCACTTTTGCCTTCTGGTTTTCTCTATAATGAGCGTTGCTTGGTAATGGCATACTGACGTTTACATAAAATTTTAAATCGGGGGAGGACTGGATAGAGCTCCCTGGTAGAGCTCTTGCCTAACAGGCTGGAGGCCTGGTTCCACCTCAGCCACAGCAAGGGAAGAACACATAGCCACGCATGGCGGCACACACCTGTTGTTACAACTCTCAGGGGGTTCCTCAGAAGTTTGAGGCCAGCATGAACTGCACAGTGAGACCCTGTCTCAAAAAGACAGGAAAAGAAAAAAGAACTTTCTCAGGTCAGATACTAGGGGTAACATGAGCAGCACAGTAATCAGGAGTCTGGTGGGGTTCTGGGTGCTGTGGGGGAGGCTGTGTTGAGTTGGGGGACACAGACAAGTGGCTGGGAGCCTGTGGGCTTGGCCTGGCTGCATCTCTGCATCTGGGCTCCTCCCAAGGGCTGCTGGTGTGGGGAGGCTGGGTTATCCAGTCTGCGTGGGAGGAGGCAAAGGCCAGACACCCACAGGACTTGGCCTCCCTGAGTCCCTGAATCATTTTGGTCGGACCTAGCCAGTGAGTCTGGGCCAAGACGGTCGTTGAGAAACCAGCACTGGCAGAGGGTTTGCCCAGAGGAGATAGGGTCCTGAAGCATTGCCCGCACGATGCCAGGCACTGTCTTAACAGTGGTCGGGGGGTGCTCTTCAGCCGGGGGTCAGTGGAAGGGGAAGCCCAGGTTCTCTGCCTGGAGAGACCTGCCTCCGGGAAGCAGACTCTGCCCGGGTGGATTCAGCCTGCCACTCAGGGTCTCAGGAAGGAGGTGAAGGTCCAGAGCAGAGCGGCATCCAGCAAAGTCTTAGAAGCAGCCCTTGTCGCGTGGCTGATGACGGGATAAAGAATGTGTTGCCAGCCTGCCATTCTGGTCCTCTGCATATGTGCTTCTTGTCACGACACACCAGCTATTACTACACTGCCCTTTTTTAAAGGGTAGTAAATGAAAAATAAGACCAAAAATTTCACAAGACAGTCCTGCTACAGTGCTATTACACTGTATGGATGGATTTCTAAATATCTATGTAAATATATGTAAGTGTTCATTCCTACTTTTTAAAATTTTTTTCTTCTTCATATTCTGTATGGACTTAGAGTTTAGCATCTCAATACTTGATGGAAAATACATGTTCCATGTTATGCCTAAAAAAAAAAAAGTGTGTTGCAGAGCACTACCCTGCCCCAAAGAAGGGGAGTTGGTCTGTCCTGGAGGAAAGCGGGTGCGCTGGGAACTGGGACACAGTGTGATAAATCAGACACAGGCTTGAAGGTGGCACAGTTTCTCTTGTATGAGGTCAGAATATGGACAGGAGAAAATAAGGGGGATGATGGGGAGTGAGGGTGGGAGGAGGACTAGAGCAGAGGTGGGTTCGAGCTCCTGTGTGGGTGGGGTGCAGCCCTTCCCTGGGCTGGTTGCTGAGGAAGAGAAGGTGTGCAGGGCAGCTTCAAGGCACTGTACAGGCCTGGCTGTCCCTGTGACCAAGGCCTCAGGTTATGACCTTTGACCTCTGCAGAGAGGGGAATAGGACTTTAGGCGGTTCTAAGCACATCTATGCATCCTCTTGCTTTTTTTCTTTTTTGGATTTTTTGGAGACAGGGTCCACGATGGCCTTGAACTCACCATGACCCTCCCTCCTCAGCCTCCCAAGGGCAAGGACCACAGGTGTGTGCTACCATGCCTGGTTTTGGCCTGGCTTTAAAAAGGATGCCCAAGGACATGGGAAAGGACCTGAGGTCTTCTTTCCCTCAGGAGGTAATCGCATCCTTAGGGCCTGAGGGTCTCAGGGTATCTGCAGGGTCTGTTCTGGCTCCTTGCTTTTACTTTGGCGCTGGGCCCAGCCTCATGCCCTGAACTCTACTGCAGCACAGGAGAAACAGCAATGAATGTTTTTTGTCTGTTAGGAGACCTTCCCAAGACAGGCCTGTGCCTGCCAGCCCAACCCTGGGGAGACAGAGGCAGGAGGGTAGCTGTGAGTGCAAGGCCACGAAAGGCTATCTTAAAGAAAGCGAGGTGGGGGCAACAAAGGCAGAGCACAGGGGAACAGCATCACCAAATCCTGAGTTCAATTCCTAGTACCACAACCCCAGAAATGTAGAGTGAGGCTTTCCCTTCAGGTCCTTTCCACTGCTGCTCCTGGGTTTGTGTGGGCTATTGCAGCCAAGGCCTGGATCTGTGCTGACAGCAGGGAGACCCAGGTCACCCACGCAGTGAGACTGCAGAAAGCCTCCTTTCTGGGGCTTGAGTCCGTGACAGATCCCAGGTCTCCTGGCACGTCCAAGTCCTGGACCCGAGCCACCACAGAGCTGGACTGTGGCCAGAACACCTGTGCAGAACTGAAGTCTGAATCGCTGTCTCCTGTCTCCTTTCTGTCCCAGACAACTGGCGGGCAACGACCTCTCCTTCATCCACCCAAGGGCCCTGGCAGGGCTGACGGAGCTTAGAGTGCTGTGAGTACCTGGCCACACCTTCTCTCCCTTGTGCTGGAGGGGAGCCTGCTTCTTCCACCTCAGGATTGATAAGATCAGGGAGGAACACTGGGAATCCCAGGAACAGGCGGAAGGGTAGCCTTGGGCCTGGGTGTCAGGGAATTGGGGTTGTGAGCTGGGGCTGTGTGCAGGAAGCCTCCTGGCAGGAGGATCTGGAGTTGGTCACTGTCACGGGAGAAGCAGGTGACAGCCTGTTCTGCAAGTACTAGCAGGCCTGACAAGGTCGCTCAGGTCACCCTAGGGTTGCCCTTCCCCGCCCCTGGGCTCCAGTCCCAGATGTTTTGTCAGTAGGGCGGGGAGGCTTTGCCCAGAAAGCAGACCTAGCCCTAGTGCTTCCTGGCACCCCTCTGGTGGGGTGAGTGCTGGGTTCGGCTGCCTGGTCCTGGGCCACCAGACCCCTGCTGCTCTCTGCAGGCCTGGGCTTTGCCCTGCCCTGTGACCAAGTCCCAGGCCACTGGCACCTGCTTTATCCTAGTGTACAAACGTGACCTCTGCTTGTTGCATAGACTTCTCCGTGAAACTCAGCACTGTGGGAGGACTGGGTCAGGCAAGCCCAGCACTCAGGAGGCTGAGGTGAGAGGGATGTGTGAGTTCAGAACCAGCCTCAAATAGGTGTGACATTCTCAAAAAAGCCCCACAACACCAGCACCCTGGATGACGACCCTCAGTGCTCCCAACCTCTGGGACACTGGGGCTGCCCCACCTGTTCTCTTTGCCACTAGAACTAGTTTGGGGAGGATTGAGGGCTCCACAGCCTTCTAAGGAAAGCAAGAGCAACTGTTCCCTTACAGCACCCTGCAGAACAACCAGCTGAGGACGGTGCCCAGCCAGGCCATGCGGGGCCTGAGCGCCCTGCAGTCCCTGTGAGTATCGGGGGTGGGAGAAGGTGAGATAGGATTCCAGGAGTGGCTTGCCTGATGCTGGGGTGTGTGGGCTGTAGTTGAGTCCTGGGACTGCCATGGAGGTGCTGGCACCATTGTCTTGGGCTGGAAGGGAGCGAAGCTGGGCCTTGTGCCCCCATGGCTCATGTACTGAGCTCCTGGCACTTGCTCTGGTACAGTGAGGACACTGAGGATGAGCCAGTGACAACCTGTGGCTGAGCCCTCCTTGTCCAGTTTTCTGTTTTCTTGTCTGTCTGTATTTGAGAGAGGTTCTTGCCATGTATCCCAAGCTGGCCTCAAACTCAAAACAGTCCTCCTGCCTCAGCCTCCCAAGCACAGCAATGCCAATCTTGAACACCCCCACCACCCCCACCCTAGTGCCTCACATTTTTTTTTTTTAAAGTTGGATTGGGCTTGGAGCACATAGGGCTTTGACTCCAAGTTCTTACACCGCCAGCCAACATGTCAAAAGCCTTTATGGCTGCTGTGTTCTTTCCTGCATCCTTTCTGTCCAGAGTTGATTTTCTGTAATCCCTCCCGCATGCGCTCCTTGAGTGACAGGGAAGGAGTTGTGACCCAGGGATTTTAAACACCTTGCCCACAGCCCAAGCTGGGAAGGGCAGCTGCAGGTTCCCAAGTTGACCAACCTGTTTCACAGCTCCACTTGCGCTGAGGTTCTGAGAAATTCCAGTCATTAAGTAGGAAGTAAGCGTGAAAGTTAGAGTGTGTTCCAGTAAAGCACATGCTGTAAAAGTTAAACTTTAAGTTGTAACTGCCATAAATGAGGAGTAGCCGGGATACTGGCTGCTGGATTTCTGGTCTAGCTGGAGGAGGAGGGTAGAAGCTCAGGGAGGCCAGAGCATTGCTGCACTTCCAAGGCCAGCCTGGGCTCCATGTCAAGACCTTGTCTCAAGTGAAGTGGGGGAACAGAGGCTGCCATCGCTGTGGAGCTGGCTCCTATGGGCACTATCCCATGGCCTCCCTGTCCTTGTGGGGGTGACTTGGGCCTTGGAGCTGCACCCAGCCAGGACACTGCGCCTGCAGGGCGTGGCCAACCTACAGGTATTGGGAAGGGGCAAAGGGCATGGTCCACTCTGCACCTTCCTCCTGGGCTCTTGCCAGGCTGCCTGTACCCACCGGCTGCTGCTAATGCACAGCTGTGCTGGCCTCTGATATGTGCAGTAGCCCCTTCTCTGGTGGTGAATATGGGGTGCAGAGGGCACAGGGCTTGGGGCTCCACAGTGTGGGTAGCTTCCTTCAGCAGTAGTATTTTAGTTTTGGAAATGGGGTCCTCGCTTGCAGACCTGCACCTGGCTGAAGCCCAGGCTGGCATGGACTTGCACCACTGTCCGGCCTCAGTCTCTGGAGCACTGGGTGACAGGCAGCACCCACTTACCCTGGAGGCTCCAATCCTGTAAGATGACACAGTGCCCCAGAGTTCCCCTCAGTATTCTTGTGTCCCTGGTTTCCCAGCGATCTCCTATCCTGCCGTGGTGTCCTGAGGGTCTTGCTGTGTGCCCCAGGCCTCAGACTCATCCTGCCTTAGCCTTAGAGTGCGGGGATCACGACACCAGGCCTCAGGCCTCGGACTTTTTGTCCTGGAGGCCCTGGATCAGAGGGACAGGAGCACCTCATCTGGGGCCTGTCCTGAGCTGCGCTTTCCCTACAGGCGCCTTGATGCCAACCACATCACCTCCGTGCCGGAGGACAGCTTCGAGGGGCTCGTGCAGCTGCGGCACCTGTGGCTGGACGATAACAGCCTGACAGAGGTGCCCGTGCGGCCACTCAGCAACCTGCCCACCCTGCAGGCTCTCACGCTGGCCCTTAACAACATCTCCAGCATCCCCGACTTCGCCTTCACCAACCTGTCCAGCCTGGTCGTGCTGTAAGCACTGCCCTCCAGCAGTTTCATGTCACTGGGGCTTTTGAGACAAGCTCTCTCTTGTTAAGTAGTGCAGGATGGGCTCCAGCTCTCTGCGGGCCTCCTGCCTCAGCTTCCTAGGGGCTGGGATGCCAGGTGTGCTATGCTAGGAGTGGCTTCCCTTGAATTCAGAGCTGACCAGAATTGGAGCTGAGTGCATAGTAAGTGATGTTCAGCCTGGTGGTGGCACGCCTGTTGTCCCAGCATCAGGAGGCTGAGACAGGAAGACTGTGTCAAGTTTTCAGTCAGCCTGGAATGTATAGTGAGACCCTGTCTCAAAGTAAACCACAGAAGGAACATGGAGTCACTGTCCATCCCTGCAAGCCCCACAGTGTCATGCCATGCAGTGATGGGTTGCTGGCAGGCGGAGAAGGTGATTGTTACGGTGGTGCCTCTTTCCACAGGCATCTTCATAACAATAAGATCCGAAGGCTAAGTCAGCACTGTTTCGATGGCCTGGATAACCTGGAGACCCTGTGAGTCATGTGCCGGCCTTGGCCGGCTGTTCCTGGGCGGGCACTCGAAGACCATGTGGTGCCATGTGGGCAGAAGGGAGCCGCTGTTCACAGAGCTTAGCATCCAGTAGCAAGCTATGGGTGCAACGAAGCTCACTAAGAGATGGCCCGTGTGCGTGACCGGCAGGGCTTCTGGACCTTTCCAAAGACCCTCTGTTAGAGGGATGACTGTTTGAAAACTACTGAGGGGAATTCTGAAGAGAGTTGTTGTTGAGATGGTGTTTCTCTACATAGTTCAAGATGGCCCAGGCTGGTCTCGAACTTGAAGCACTCCTCAGGCCACAGCCTCCCCAGTGCTGGGTTACAGCCAGAGGCCACCACACTCAGCAAGAGAAATTTTTAAAAAAATGTTTTTTTCTCTTGAGACTGGGTCAGGTGCAGTTTAGCCTTGAACTCACTGTGGGGTTGTATTTTTTTTTTTTAATTGTTTTCTGAGACAGGGCTCACTGCACAGTCCAGGTTAGCCTTGAACCTGCTGTGTAGTGCAGGCTGGCCTCCAGCTGTTGGTGAGCCTGTGAAATACCGTTCAGATGAGTGGTCTGTTTCACCTTTCAGTGATGGCTGTTCTGAGTGCTCTCTGCCCTCGTAATTGTGTGGTGTAAGCTGGAGTGCTCTCTGCTCTGCAGTCTATGAAAAGCTGGAATTCTGTTAGGTTTGCATGACTGCAGCTGATAAAAATGCCAGCCCTTGAGATAGGGCCCTTCCCATGCATCTGTACCCAGAACCTCACCCACTGGCCACTGCTCAGCATCCTTAACTACTTTCCCTGTTTTTTTTCCAGGGACTTGAATTACAATAACCTGGAGGAATTTCCTGAGGCTATCAAAGCACTTCCTAGCCTGAAGGAGCTGTGAGTAGTGTTTTGTTCTCTTTGCTTCCTTGCATTTCACCTGTCCTAACCTGGAAACCAGCCAGAGAGACCTCTGTCTCCTCCCTGCAGGCGTTGGGTGCACATGCTTGATGTAGGCCCCAAGGATCCCTTGGGGTTTACTACTGGATTCCAGCCTGGGTGGAGCAGAGATTTTTTTTTTTTTTTTGTCAGAAACCGGGATTGAACTCTGACCCTTATGCTTGCCAGGGAAGCGCTTATTCTACTGAGCCATCTCCCCGGCCGAGAGCAGAGCTTATTTTGTAGGGTTGGGTGCTGCCAAAACCTAGACATTACGAGCCTCCCTTTCAGGACCACAGAATACAGTGTTTCTAGGTAGAAACTGCTGGGTGCATTGGCGCATTCTTGTCATCCCAGCACACAGCAGGCTGAGGCGGGAGGGTTGCCAGGAGTGGGAGTCCAGCAGGCCCCAAGAAGGGCCTGAGGCAAGGAGAGCTGTCCAGGCTGAGTGCTGGCTGTGCCTGCATGGACTAAGGACCAGGCAGCCAGTGGAGAGGCTGCGCCAGGCCAGGGCACGGCAGGCATGTGCTCTGAGCGGGCACTCACAGGGTTGGTGCCTCAGACCTCACCGCTGCTCCCTCTCCATCTCTGCCTCCGCAGTGGTTTCCACAGCAACTCCATCTCCATCATCCCAGACGGCGCCTTCAGCGGCAACCCTCTGCTGAAAACCATGTGAGGGGGCCCTTGCCCTCGAGCTAGGGTGGCAGACTGTGCAAGGCCAGGGGTGGAGGGCAGCACAGGGTTCCAGGACCCCTGGGGAGCTCAAGGCGGGCACCAGAAACGTGCAAAGTGTGAATTGGTTTTACATATTTTTGCAGACATTTATATGACAATCCTCTGTCTTTTGTGGGAAACTCTGCATTTCACAATCTGTCTGATCTACATTCCTTGTAAGTATTAAGCAAGTTTTAAAAGACACTCAAGTATTTGTACAACCCTTTAGCAGAAAGCTAGAACTTACTGTTTAATCACCCATCCGAGCCTGGGCAGAGGCTAAAGGAGGGCAGCATGTGACCAGTGTTCAGGAGCACAGCCTGCTGTCGTGCCTCCGTGTGCTGTCAGTGATGAGGTGCATGCCAGCCTTAGTGCTCATGGTGCTGTAGCTTCATCCTGTTTCAAAGATAAAGTGACAGCCAGGTGGCACTGTAATCCCCACCCTTGGGGAGGCTGGGGCAGGAGGCTCACTGTAATTCCAGGCCAACCTTTTATATGGATAGTGAGTTCAAGGCCAGCCTGCACTCTGTAGTAAGATCCTGTCCTAAAAACAAAACAGCAAGAGAAAGAGAAAAAACAAAAAAATTATCCATAGCCAGTGACTTCCTCTCCAATTTTCCAGAGTCATTCGCGGTGCCAGCATGGTGCAGAATTTCCCCAACCTGACAGGCACGGTCCGCCTGGAAAGCCTGTAAGTGTGGCTGGGGATGGGGTGACACCAAGGTGACAGCCTTCTTTGTGGCCCTTGTGCCTGGAGCCACTGTGTTCTGCGCAGGGTCTGCACCCTCTGCTGAGGCAACACTGTGTGCTGTGCACACTGGCCCTGTCTATGCTGGGACCAGAGGGGCTGCTTCGAGCCCAGCATTGGGCCCGGGCATGGGGGCTGCCAGTGGTGTGGCCAACAGGGGGGGTGGCCCTTGAGTCTGGGCCCCCATGGCAAGTATGACAAGGGCAAGGTGTCCATGCAGGGTGGCCCTCATGCAGGAGGGTGGGTGCACGGCACAGACAGCCCCGCGGGACCTCATGGCACTGTCCCCACAGGACCCTGACAGGCACGAGGATCAGCAGCATCCCCCACAGCCTATGTGAGGAGCAGCGTGCACTGAGGACCCTGTAAGCCGCCTCCGTGCTGCACTGAGACCCCCGTGCTTCTCTGCTGGCTTGCAGCTTGTCCTTTCCCTGCCTCACTGTGAACAAAACTAAAGTCAAGCTCCTTACTTTGCTTTCTCATCCTGAGCCCATCCTCCATCTGGTCTCCCTGAGGGTGCTCTCTGGATTTCATCCTCTTCCATAACCTAAGCAGAGCCCACAGATTGCTGCTGGCTCTTTCTTTGCTTTTTCATTCCTTATGTGTTTATGTTTTGAGATAGGATCTTGCTATGTAGCCCAGGCTGGCCCTGAACTTCCTGTGACCCTCCTGCCTCAGCCTGCTGAGTGCTGAGATGCCAGGTGTGCATCAGCAGACCCGACCTAGAGCACTCCCGACCCAGGAGTAACCTACAAATAGAGTGTTGTTTTTTTAAAAACCTTTGAGATTGCCTGTGTTGGGTACAGACAGCGGCTGAAGAGTATCAGTGAGACAGTTAAGTGACTCGGTTGTTAATAACTATTCAGCAGAAGGAGATAAATAAGCAAATGAGTGACTGATTAACTGAGCACCTAATTAAGCGGTGCAGGAATTTCAGACCTAAGCGGGAGCACCGCTTCCCAGGACAGACTGCAGCAGAATCAAGCGTTAAGTGCTGTGTTGTTTTAATACAAGTGTTTTAAGAGATGTAAGTAAGCGGGGCACAGTGGCACATTCCTGTTGTCCGGGCCTTCAGGAGGCTGAGGCAAGAGAATCGTCTGGAATTTGAGACCATTCTGGGCTACACAGTGAGTTCAAAGCCAGCCTGACCTGATTGGCAAGACCCTGACTCAAGAAAAACTGAACTAGTTTTCTAATAGCGTGACGTTAATACATTAACTTTCAATGTTTTCAGGGATTTGTCTTACAACAACATAAGAGATCTTCCAAGTTTCAATGGCTGTTGTGCCCTGGAGGAAATGTAAGTGGGTCTTTGTTCCTCTTGCTGTGGTCATGCGTTAGCTGAGCATCTGTTGCATGGGCGGCTGTTCTGCAGGCTAAGAGCCTAGGGGTTCATCCAGCAGGGCTTCCCGGGAACAGTAAGGCGCAGCTCCACGCACATGGGGGCACACTAAGCAGGCGTCGGTCTACCACACACCCTGCCAGCCACTGTCAGGGAGACCAGCAGAGATAAAACACAGATGGCAAGATGTGCAAGCTATAGAGGGGGACAGTGTGTCCCCCACCCACCTACCACAGTGGCACTGGTGGGAGTCACTTGGGAGGTCCCAGAGCACTGTGTGAATCCTGCCTTTTAAAAATTTTTTGAGACTGGGTCGCTTACTATAAAGCTTAGGCTATACTGAAACTCATTGTGTAGCTGGCTGGCCTCAAATTCACTGCAATCCCGCCTCAGCCTTTTGATGGTGGGAGAACAGACATGTGCGGCCTCACCCAGCCCCTGTGCTTCTTGTTCCATTCCTGCCCTGACCCGTCCCAGGCCCTTTCTCTGGGTGTCCTGTTCCTTCTCTCACACCACGGAGACGCTGTCTGGACCATGGCAGAGTCGCTTTGGGCATGACCTGGGATGGAAACCCAAAGGCTGCTTGCTTTTCCAGGAGCTGTTTCAGACTTAGAAAGAATTTGGCCAAAGAGAAAATGGCCCAAGCTCTTTCTCACATCTCTCCCTGTCTTCTTTTTCAGTTCACTGCAACGTAATCAAATCTACCAGATAAAGGAAGACACCTTCAGAGGCCTGGTGTCCCTGAGGATCCTGTAAGTTGCCTGTGGTGATGACCAGCGGTCTTGTGTGGCTGCAGACCAGGGCATCTGGGGCTCTCTGTGAGGGAAGCTTCACAGTCGGGTCCTCACCAGTCCCAGCTTCACCTCGCCTTACTTAGTGATGACCTGTTGTTTATCCTTTCAAGTCCTAACTTGGGGCTCCAGAGTCTGCGGGGCTTGGGGCAGCTCAGCATGCAGGGCAATGGGTGCCCAGTTGCAGCACCGGCACAATTGCAGCAGTGAATCTGCTTTTCCAGAGCACTTCCCATGCAGAATCAGCAGGCTGGGGGCATCACTCCGTGTTGGGCACCTGCCTGGCCTATAGGGCTCCTGGTGGACACTGAGGAAGAGAGGGGAGGGTGAGGAGGAAAGAAAAGATGGGAAATGTACATTGTGCTAGTCAGCGCTAATCAGTATTCCAGCTAGGGTTAACAGTGGGAACAGACTGTCCCACTGTCCCTTTCATATCATAGATGATAGTGACAATCTGCTCTTTGATTACACTCAAGATTGCCTACTTCTGTCCCCAGGTGTGTTCTGGAAGGAGCCTGTGCCCCTTTTGGTTTGCATAAGTGTCTGGGTGATTTCTTGGGCCTCTGTCCCTCTGGAAGCCTCGGCTGTGAGCTGAGCCCAGAGCCAGCCCTGGGTTGATAGCCTTCTGCCTCCACCCAAGAAAGAGTACTATTTGAGGCCCCCTGGAATTCGAGTGTTTGCTTATTGACTGTTTGTTTTCCCTCAGGCGCTATCACTAACCTTTGAGAAGGCAAATAATAGGAAACCTGCTTTTATTTTCAGCTTTTCCCAGAGCTAGGTTCCTTTTGCCTGACTTATGAGACCAAAGGTTACTTCATATCGCTTATATTTTTGCACTGCTACCAGAATGATAAAGTGGGGGAAAGTCACACCTGTGGTGATAGACGCCAGCTCAGAGCATGCCAGGGAACTTGGCCCAAGAAGCAGAGGGGTGATGGTGGCCTACTGAGGCCTTCATTAGCCAGGACGTACAAGACCCTATATCAAAAAAATTAAAAATAAAAATCGCCTCAGATTTTTTTTTTTTTTTTTTTTTCAAGACAAGGGGTTGAACTCAGGCCCTTGTGCTTGCCAAGGAAGCGATTATTCCACTAAGCCATCTTCTCAGCTCCCCACCTCAGATTCTAATGCCAGTCTGTTCTGGCCGTGTCTTGGGTAGCTTCTGTAGGAAGATTGATAAGGTGCTACTCTTACAATTGCAGGGATCTGAGCAGAAACTGGATCCATGAAATCCACAGCAGTGCCTTTGCCACGCTTGGGGCCATCACTAACTTGTAAGTGCACAGCCTGCGCACAGATAGCAGCTGGCGCTGCCCACACTTGTCCTTCCACAGAGACAGGTCGGAGAGGGCTTTCTCTTCTTCCTTGTTACCACGCGTGGATTTGACCATGCAGCACGCTGGTGACGCGTCACCAAGGGCAAGACACATGCCGGCCTGCACTCAGCCCTCTGAACGTCACTGGGGGGCCAATGTCACGTTCCTGTGTGCGCAGGTGCCGTGGGAGCCTTGTCTTGGGAAGGGAGCCTGACACTTCACTTGCATTTCAGAGATGTGAGCTTCAATGCGCTGACCTTCTTCCCTACGGATGGCCTGCGTGGGCTTAACCAGCTAAAATTGGTGGGCAACCTAGAGCTGAAGGGGGCGTTGGCACCAGAGGACTTCGTGAGCCTCAGGTGTGTTTCTGCTTATTTGTGTTTTTTGTTGTTGTTAAAATTATGGTAGGCCCTAAAATTATAGTGTCTTTTTTTTTTTTTTTTTTTTTTTTTTGCTGTGGTGCCAGATTTTTCTGGTAGGCTGTAATTTAAGAATATTTTCTCCCTCCGTCCTTGCAAATTTGGTATGGAAAATAGAATATGAGCATTGCTCCACAGTTGTTGAGATTACGGACTGCATCCATGGTGCTGTCAAGGCACAGCGCAGCCTGTCAGAAACTCGTCATGTGAGGCTGCACCGAACAGCACGTTGTTGAACCAGGCAGCGTGAGCCTGAAGAGTGCTGGTGCAGTGCTGAGCTGCTGAGCTGGGTGTGGTCTGCACTCCTGGAGGCCAGCACAGGGAGGCTGAGGCAGGAGGCACCCCTTGAGTTTGAAGCCAGCCTGAACTGTATAGCATGACCATTTGTAAGAAGCAGTCTAATGTTGTAAAGCTGTAGCACTCTGAGAGACATTATAGACCATACTGAATACAGGAGGGAAAACCCTGAGGATGTCCTTGCAGAAATAAAGAAAATAAACACATTGCTGTGAACAAAGGCATTTCCTATAATGGTGTGACCTGGGATGTTGTTTTTAAATGAAACTTCCAGTTTCATCAGATAAATTGAGTGTGACACTTTTCCTTTGTGATTTTTTTTTTGGGGGGGGGGGCGGTGGCAGCAATGGATACCAGGAATTGAACTCAGGACCTTGTGCTTGCCAGTCAGGTGCTGTAGCCCTAAGCAGTATCCCCATCCTGCTTTCCTAGCTAGGAATCTGTGGCCTGGCTGTGAGGAGGCTGTGCTGGTGGAAGGCAGCCATGGTCAGACTCTGGTGCCTGGCACAAATGCATTCTCCAACCCCTCCCCAGGTCTCTATCTGTGCCATATGCGTATCAGTGCTGTGCGTTCTGGGGTTGCGACTCCTATGCGAGTTTACACACGGAGGACAGCACCCTGCAGGACCATGGTGCGGGCGACAACAGAGGTGCCCAGGGCAAGGCGGGAGGGGTACAGCCAGGAGGAGGCAGCCTACATGTCCCTGCCCCTCTCCCCCTACCTCAGCCCTTACCGCCCAACACCCCCAAGCCTTCTCCATCTCAGAGGGGCCACAGGGAGGTTGGTCTGCTTGGCTCATGATGAGCGCCTCTGTGCCCAGGTGCTGCAGGCGCAGGCAACGGCTCAGACAGTGCAGAGCGCCAGGAGCACAGTCAGATCATCATCCACTGCACACCACCCACAGGTATGGCCACGCCAGGCATAGGCCTGCCAGGACTGTGGGTTTGGACAAACAGGGCTGCCTCTGCCACAACCTATGAAAGTTAGGTTAAAAGTCCCCAGTGGAGGGTGCTGTGGGGTGCAGTGGGGGCTCTGTGAATGCTGCTTTTCAGTTTTTGGTTTATTGGTTTTTTTGAGACACAATCTTCCTGTGCCTGAGCTGTGTAGCTCAGGCTGGCCTCTAACTCAAGGTGATCCTACAGCCTCAGCCTCCCCATTGGAGGTGATTATGGGCGTGCGACACCCTGCCCAGCTGGTGTGTATTTGCCATGTTACTTTGCTATTCTCAGCACACCCTTTTCTTTCTGCACTTTGTCCTGGGCAAGTTACTGACTCAAGTGAAGTGTGGCTGTCATCACTTCCTGCCTTGTGGACCAGAGAAAGCGAATCAGTAATTTTAAGTGAAAAAGGTTAACTTTTGGCTCAGTGGTGTGCTACAAATCAGATTCCTGCATTAGTGTGACATCACAGGATATGGAGCACTATTTTTGTAACTCAGAATCTCAAGAGTTGGCCAGGCACACTGGTGACACCTGTCACCAGCACCCAGGAAGCTGAGCCAGGAAGATCACTTTGGGTTCAAGGCCAGCCTGGGCTACATAACAAAACACCATCTCAAAAATGAAACAGTCGTTCAATGCCCTTCCTTAGATTGCAGGGGCTGGAGCTTCTGGAGCCCTCACACCTCAGCTTTCAGTGGAAGAGTAGAGAGCTTGGAGGGGGCTCCTTGGTGGTGAACTGCCCCAGGCTAATGCCTGTTTCTCTGTTTCCCTTAGGCGCCTTTAAGCCCTGCCAGTACCTGCTGGGAAGCTGGATGATCCGCCTCACTGTGTGGTTCATTTTCCTGGTGGCCCTGCTGGCCAACCTCCTGGTTGTGGTCACTACCTTTGCCCCGGGCGCGACACCCTCCACCTCCAAGCTGCTGGTGGGCCTGATCGCCGTGTCCAATCTGCTTACCGCCGTCTACACTGGTGTGCTCACCTTCCTGGACGCCGCATCATGGGGCCGCTTCGCTGATTTTGGCATCTGGTGGGAAACAGGGGGTGGCTGTCGGGCAGCTGGCTTCCTGGGTGTCTTCTCCTCTGAGAGCGCCGTGTTCCTGTTAGCCCTGGCGGCTGTGGAGCGGAGCCTATCTGCCAAGGACCCGGCACGGAGCCGCAAGGGCCGACGCCGGGCAAGGGCGCGGGTGCGGGTGGCCGCGGGCCTGGCCTTCCTGGGCGCGGCGGCAGCGGGCTGTGCACCCTTGGCCCGCGGTGGGGCATTCTCGGCGTCGCCCCTGTGCCTGCCATTCCCCGCCGGCGAGGCGCCCGCGCTGGGCTTCTCGGCCGCGCTGGTGCTGGTCAACTCGCTGGCCTTCCTGCTGGCGGCCGCTGTGTACTCGCGGCTCTACTGCGCGCTGGAGAAGGCGCGGCTGCGTGCGGGCGCCGTGCGCCACGTGGCCTGGCTCATATTTGCAGACTGCCTCCTCTTCTGCCCCGTGGCCTTCTTTTCTTTCGCGCCGCTTGTCGCCGCTGCCCCTGTCAGTCCTGAGATCGCAAGGTCGGTCACTCTCATCTTCTTCCCGCTGCCTGCCTGCCTCAACCCGGTGCTCTACGTGCTGTTCTGCCCGCAGTTCCGGGAGGACTGGGGCCGCCTGCGGGGGCGTGGTGCCCGAGGAGGTGCAGGGCCCGGCTCTCTGGGCAGCCAGGATAGCCAGGCCGGTGGAGGGAACCACACACCACGCCTGGACCACGCCACCTACGCCCACCCACACACGCCGCTGGCCGTGTGCGACTGCTGTGAGGCCCTGCTCCTGGCCCGGCCAGCTGCCTGCGGACTCCCAGGCAGGTCGCACAGCTGTCCGACCCTGGCTGTGGCACCGTATACGAGCCCAGAGAGCTTCTGGTTTGAGTGTGGCTCTCAGTCGGCAGATGAGGAGGACTCTTTTGTGTCAGACAGCTCGGAGCAGGTGCAGGCCTGCGGACGAGCCTGCTTCTACCAGAGCCGTGGCTTCCCGCTGGTGCGGTACGCCTACAACCTGCCACGGGTCAGAGACTGAGTTGGCCTGGTGTTAACACGGGTCCCTGCTCAATTGCTCCTGGGCCGCACCAGAAAGGCAGCTGGCATCTCCATTCCCCAGCAGACAACTTCAGAGCAGAGGTGCAGGTGTTGTCAGCTGGTGAGAAATGCCATGTCTAGTCCACAGGGTGTGTTGACACAAATGCAACTGGGAATAGCAGTGTGTGACTTTGGGCTCCCTCAAGTCCAAGGAGCAAGTCTACAGTGTTCTTGAATTAAGCACAAGATAAAGAAAAGCTGTTTATATTTTTTAGAGCTATCATTTTTGGAGAGTGGTTGGTGACATGGGGTCTTACCAGGCTAGCCTTGAACTAGGGTGGAGCCCACCCTGGCCTTGATCTCAGCCTCCCGAGTTCTGGGTGGCAGGTGTGCATTGCCACACTCAACTTAAAACTTCTTTCAAAATAGCATTTTATGTACCTGAAGAATTCTCTAATTCTCCCCCCAGAGTCTCACCGTTAATCTCAGGACAAGCGCAAGACCACATGAGCCTTTTACAGCTCGTCCCCCTCACAGACAGAAGCAAGTCATGGATTCTGTTCAGGGCACTGATCAGGTTTAGACCAGAGCATGTTTTGAGAACAGTATTAACAGCTGTTAGCCTTTGTTTTTAATGGCAGAACATTTGTTTGGGGTCACTGGCCTTTGATCGTGTGATCATCCCCTCCATGTTTGGCAATCAAGAAGGAGGAAGCTGTGGCCATGTGGGTGTTGGGATTTGGGGAGGCTGAAGATGGGACTTTTTAATAGCACCTGAGAGGTCTGGTAGCTGTGTGCTGCTTCCACCGATGCTTCCTACACCAGTGGCTCTCAGATCTTTTCCAGCTGTGTCCGAGCAATATCTGTCTAGGGTCTAAAGCACTGAGGGGAAAGCTTTGGCGTCACTGGGAGTAATTATGACCGAAAGTGTCAATTTCTAGTGTGCTGGGTTCTGGACCAGTGCTGTGCTGTGCTGCAGAAACTTACACACACTCTCCCCACACTTTGATTTCGGATGTTGGTGTAGTGAAGTACACCTGTAATCCCAGCCCTGGGGAGGCTGAGGCAGGAGGATGCTGTGAGCTCAAGGCTATCCTGGGCTACATAGAGACCCTGTCTCAAAACACACACACACACACACACACACCCCGCTGCCAAATCTCCAATATTCAGATGCTGAGCTTCCTTAAGACAGATATGTCATGGTGGATAGAGGGAATAAAATACAGCCTATGTCTTTAAAAATTCACACTTCTCCTTTATTCTCGGATATGGGCTTTGGATGTTGTTGTATGTAATGTGGCATTCTGCTTTCTCAATGTCTGCAAACAGGGCTAACTCCCCAGCAGACCTCCTGCCACACACTTACCCCATGCATCCTGAAATGAGGAAGCTGGATTGCAGTTCAATGACTAAACTGTATATATGTGCATATAATGAATTTTTATCTTCTGTAAAATAGTTTTAGAACACAAGCTGGGAAATGTGGCCTCTGTTCATTTTGTTTCATGAAAGCTACCTCTGAAGTATAGTGGCTGCCAGTAGCAGGACATTCATTCACTTGTGGTTTATCGAACTTTTTGCATTGTATATAGTGTTGGTTGTACATTGTCAGTGTAATTAAAACAGAATCTTTGTATATCAAAACCGTAGTTGTATAAAATGTGGGTGGGGTTTATTTACAGTGTGTTGTAATTTTGTAAGGACAACTATTTACAAGTTTTAAAAATTGCTATCATGTTTATATATTTACATATGAGATCAATATTAAATCATAACTTGGTAAGATCCTAATTAAAAGATGTTTTCCCCAACATTCAGGTTATTAGAAACTTTTGATTCCATTTCATTTAAAAAAATAGGATAGCAGATACATAAAATATATGATAACCAATGCTACACATATGGTATCATATACAATATTGTACTCAGTGCTTTGAATTATTAAAGTTTCTAGAAAGTAGCCTATTTTGCCTTAATATATAACTAGGTATATCAGTGAACTTATTTACCAATCTGTAGTCAAATTGAGATTGTCAAGTAGAAAACACTACTTTGATGCTCATCCCTAAATATTCAAGAATCCTTTGCCCATGTTTTAGAAGTCCTACGTAGGTTTGAGCCACGTCAAGTGAAGCATGAAAATGAGAATCCCCATTGGTCACATCTTTCTTTAGACCACATGGTGAAGCTCACATGAGCCCAGAATGGTGCACAGTGATCCCAGCCCTCGACGCTGAGGCAGGAGGGTTGTGGGATCTAGACCAGCCTGGATGACAGAGATTTTGTCTCAGAAACATGTCTGCATGGCACAAAATTATCAGCTGCCCTCAAACCCTCATTTTACAAAGGAGAAAGCAAAGCATTTAATGAAATCAAGAGAATCTCTGTTCCAACAAAGAAGACCTCGACTAGCACCCACTCTTAGTTCTGGACACTGTGTGGGCTTCTGACTTCATACGTGTTTCCAGTTGCTGCCACAGAACAGTCACCCTCACACGTCCCATCCCCACCATGACTGTCCCCCAGTGTGCAGGGGACCCTTGTACACCACTCAGCAGTCTGCTTGGATTATTTTCAAAAATTGTTTTATGTGTAAGTGCTTCTCACAGGCAGGGAAGGATTTTTGCTTTTCATGGTTGTCGTCACCACAGGACTAACATGGACATCCTTATTTTTTTTAACACAGACACTGTCTTTCCTTTGTTGCCTCTCCTCCCGTCCCCTCTTCTGGCAGTACTGGGATTAAACCCAGTGCCTTTGTTCTCAGCTGCATCCTCAGGTCTTGAGGAAAAAAAAATTAAAACAGGTTCTAAATCACCTCTGTTGTTCCAACTTGTCCTCCTTCCTCAGCCTTCCACATGTATAGTTTAGAGTAAAAGTCACTCTTCCCAAAGGCCACAGTGCTGGCCCTAAATATCTCAACTATATTCTACAAGTGAAAATGAGAAAATATTACTAAACATTTTTTCTAAAATTCAAGGGGAGACTTGCCAGGTGTGGCGCTTGCTGGTAAAGGCTGAGGCAGAAGGATCCCCAGTAGTATGAAGCCAGCCTAGGCTACATAGTAAGTTCAAGGCTAGTCTGAACTACATAGAGAGACCCTGTCTCTGAAAACAAAAATTAAGTGAGGAGACATGTATACGTCTATGCGTAGTTCAACCGCTCTCAATTCTGGTGCTGGGTATCTACCTCAGCCCTTACTTAGGGTTCCAGGATCTATACAGCTGGTGCCATCGTTGACCACGGTGGCCCTGAAGCATCAAAGGGCATGGGTTGTCCAGAAGTATTTTGAAGTCTGTGATGTTGTAGACCCAAGAGGGTCAGTTAGGGAATTTCAGGTGGCACCATCCATCGTGACTGTGCAGGCCCAGAGCTGGAAGCACCAAGCATCAGTGAGGCCAATGACAAAGCAGATTATTTTCCAATTTTTACAGGAGTAAGGCTTGGGAAGGCCAAATGGTTTAGTTACAGCAATGTATCAAATGAAACCACTGGTTGAAATCCAAGTCTGTTTATTTTTGTACTAAGAATTGAACCGAGGACCTTGTGCCTGCTAGGTGGGCACTGTGCCACTAAGCTACATTCCCAGCTCCCGTCCATACTAAAACCTGTCTTTTTTTATGCTGTGCCTCACTTTAGCTTAATCTATTGAAAACTTGCTGCACAAACTTTCAGTACTTAGGGATCCAACCCTCAGAGCTTTCACACTGAGCTATATCCCCAACAATTTATTTTTAATTTTGGGACAAAGAAGTTACCCTGATGGGTTTGAATTTGCAGTCCTCCTGCCTCACCCTCACAGTGCTGGTATCCCAGTGTACACCAACAAGCCCTACTGTAAGCTTTGTAGAGGAGCCCAGGCCCTTTGATGTCACTGACTGTAGAGTGTTCTGATGGAAGTTTATACATGGGCTGGTCCATGCTGAATGAAACACTGTCAATTTTCTTTGATTACTTTTATTACTGCTGGATTGCTCCACTTTTCCTCCATTTCCATTGTGTTTTTACTGAAATTTTAATAAAACACTCCATTTTAGTAGTTTCTCCAGTTGTCTTTTCTCCACCCCTGGTGCTGAGGATGGAACTCAGGGCCATGCCCACACTAGGCATGTGCTCTACCACGGAGCTAAGTCCCCCATTAAGATCTTCTTAAGACTTCTGGTCTGTCCTTGGTTGCTACTGTTTCTCCCCTAGTTGTCTCAGGCCAAATTTTGCAGACTTCATCAAAGATTCTGTGACACTCCCCCGTCAGTGACAAGCTTTGTGTTGCACTGTCCCACTTCGTTTCTCAATATTTCTATTCGTAACGAACATGA
Source organism: Ctenomys sociabilis (assembly GCA_004027165.1). Classification (NCBI taxonomy): domain Eukaryota; kingdom Metazoa; phylum Chordata; class Mammalia; order Rodentia; family Ctenomyidae; genus Ctenomys; species Ctenomys sociabilis. The sequence continues at coordinate 147,831 of PVKA01000471.1, read as the reverse complement.
GGATCTGGACAAAAGCCGTGTGTGTGTAGTGTGGTGATTTTTTCAGCACGGATAAGCACCGGCTCCTACTCCTTTCGGTCTCATTCCCTTCCCAGCTCCTAAGAGCGCCCCACGATCCCATAGAAGTTTTTCTTCACTCCTAAAATGCATATCGCAGCATATTTTAACAATGTAACTCCCCCACCCCCACCCCACAAGGACAAAGAATACAAGGACCACACCTGCCCCTGGGCTTAGCGCAAGACAACGCGCCCACAGAGGCCCCAAATCCCGTTTTGACAACGCAGCTACTCCGGGCAGGCAAGGCGCGCCCGGAATGCGAGTGGGCGCTCCGGGCTCACGCACACAGCCGCGCGCGGGGAGCTCTGCCCGCCGCAGCGCTCGCAGCCTGAGCCCACAGCCGGGCCCCGCCTCTGCTCTGGGCTCCGTCTCTGCCCTTTTACAAGAGGGTTTGCCTTATTCAGAGCCAGGCGGCTCTCTGGCGTACTCAGCAGCCGGCAGGAGCACGGCAAGCCAGAAAGCGAGCAGCGCGCCAGGCGCCAGCGGGGACCCAAGGCCTCCTGGAGAGCGGCGCAGCTGCGGCCAGGGGGAGCCCGCCCAGTCGCGCTGCTCAGCCACCCACAGCCCAGCCTCGCGGCGTCCGGGCGTCGCCATAGCGACGAGGCCTACAGTGGCTCGGATTGGCCAGCAGCAGCGCGCGCTGGGCCCGCCGGGAAGGCGCATGGCCGCCTTGGGCGCCACTGCCGTTTTAAACGCGGGCGCGATGCGAGCAGCGGGGCGGCGGTGGGTGGCGTCGTCCCCGCGCCGTGCTCGGTCCTCTACCGCCTCCAGGCCCAGCTCGTCTTCTTCGGGCAGTGGCCTCGGTCTCGGTTCGCACGGACAGGGCCTGGCGGCGGGGCGCTCTCCGTCGCCGCCCCCGAGCTGCAGCGACTCCACCCTGTCGCTGCTGTCCCCGCTGGGCCACCCGGGCTTCCCGTTCCACGACGGGGACAGCGACGAGGGTGACAGCGACGACGGCCACAGCGATGACGAAGAGGCCCCTGGCCGCGAGCCCCAGGGCCCCGGCCCAAGAGAAGTGGAGGCACCTGGCCGCGGCAGGTAAACTGAGGCCGGGGCCGCGTCCTAAGGCTTTTCTGTGCCCTGTAAACATCATTGCGGATCCTTCTTGTACCCAGGAGGCCCTGGAACTGCTCATACCAACGGACGACCTGTTTCTAGGATTCCTAGTCGTTTCGTTTTGTTTTGCTTGGGGTGTTGGTTTTTTAAAAAGGGTCTTGCAGGCCAGACTGGCCTCTAACTAGCGGTGATCCTCCTGCCTCAGCCTCCAGGGAGGGTGCTGGGCTTAAAGCAGTATTTATCTTTACATGGTAAGACAGCTGTTGGTGTAAGGCATTCTTAGGAGAGTAAGGGACAGAAGGCGTAATCTTAGGAAGTGACCCAAGCCCACGCTTTCAAGACCAGGCTTTAACTAACGGTGAGGGGCAGAAGCAAGCACATAGGATCGCAGATCAGAAGCCACTGAGCCACGTTGAGGTAGCCACAGCTGATGGAAGTGTCAGAGAGCTGGGCTCCCTGAATCCTGCATCTGAGCCTCGCGAAGGAGTCCAGGACTGAGTGGATCTGCATGTTTTTAAATTGTGTTTTGAAGGGGCGGGGGAGATGGCTCAGTAGAATAAGCGCTTGCCTGGCAAGCGCAAGGGTCTGAGTTCAGTTCCTGGTTCCACAAAGAAAAATAAATAAATAAATTGTGTTTTGAGGACCTGGGGAGACTGAGGAGAACCAACAGAGCCCAGCCACCTGGATGCTGCTGGGCAACCTGAAGGGCACTGTGAAGACCTCACTGAGCTGAGCCCACAGCTGACCAGGTGCCTGCAACCTGGCTGGGGAGAGCTGGACGTATGGCTGTGTAACCTGTGACATGCTGTGTCTCTGCGTGCCCTTGGGAGAAGGTGCCTTCCTTCCCCAGTCCCTGAATCCGAATTGTGGGAGGTGACACTGCAGAGAGAGCAGAACTGGCAGGCCCAGGAACTGTGTGCTGCTGAGTAGCTTCCCAGGCAGTGGAGCATACTGCGCTCACATATGCACCCTCGGGAGGGTTGCACACACTGTTCTCTTGGTCAACGTTCTTGGACCTCCCTGCCCTTTAGCTTTCATACTCAGCTGCTGTAGGGTGGGGAAGCTGGAGGCCCAGGGCACAGCCAGCCGTGGATTGGGGCTGTGAGCAGCAGTGGGGCGTAGGGAGCAGAGCAAGGGCTGCCTGGGGCTCCAGGGCCAGTGTTCTTGACCCCACTCAGCTGTGCTGCACAGATAGGGGGGTTCAGGGTGCTGTGGGGATCAAAGGCACCTGCTGAGAGCACACGGGCTTCCCAGTGCGTGGGCTGCATTGACAGACTCAGAGCTGGCCGCCAACAAGATAATGCCTGGTGATTTCTGAAATTGTAGCTCTTGGTATTTAATTCTAGGTGACCTTGAACTCAGGATGTAGCCCAGTCTGGTCTCAAGCTCAGTGGTCCTCCTGCCTCAGCCTCCAATGTGCTGGGATGACAGGTGTGTACACCACACCTGGCTTTGCTTGTTCGTTCTTTTCTTTCTTTCTTCCTTTCTTCCTTTCTTTCTTCCTTTCTTTCTTTCTTTCTTTCTTTCTTTCTTTCTTTCTTTCTTTCTTTCTTTCTTTCTGTACACCACACCTGGCTTTGCTTGTTCATTCTTTTCTTTTTTCTTTTCTTTTCTTTTCTTTTCTTTTCTTTTCTTTTCTTTTCTTTTCTTTCTTTCTTTCTTTCTTTCTTTCTTTCTTTCTTTTCTTTCTTTCTTTCTTTCTTTTCCAGGAATCACACTCGGATCATGTGCTTGCCAAGCAGGCACCATGCCACTGAGCTACATCCCTGACCCTTGTTTGTTTCTCTTTAAAAAAATTACTATTATTAGGAAAGATGTACATTAATGTCTTTGCTGCTTGTCCAGCCTTCCATCCCAGCCTTGGTTGTGGGTGGAAATGCAGTGTGTACTGTGTGTACATTTTAAATACATGTTAAGGCAGTTTTATTGATTGATTGATTGATTGATTGATTGCTACCAGGGTCTGAACTCAGGACCTTTCACTTGTCAGACAGGTACTTATGCTGCTGAGCTGTGCCCCTACCTCAAGGCCGAGTTTTAATACTCACTGTCGTATAGTTAAAAAATGATTTGACTGATTTCCCCTTTGAACAAATGTTTTGTATTCTTGGCCCTTTGTCAAGCTGTGTTGTCTTGCTCTAAGGAACTCGTTACCTGTGACATAGTGGATGGGTGATTGGAAGCCCTGGTCATTAATCAGGTGTCTGGTAGAGTTGCACAGGCAATAAGCATAATGTCAGAACCCAATCCTGAGCCTGTAATCCCGCATGTAGGCAGCTGAGACAAGAGGATTGCTGTGAGTTCAAAGCCAGCTCGGGCCATATTGTGAGTTCAAGGCTAATCTGGACTACGTAGTGAGACCCCATCTCAAGAATCTCAGCAGAGGAATCATAGGGCAAGGATGAGCTGGCACTCTTGAGAGTAAAAGGCACAGCGAGGGCCTTGGAGGGTCCGGAGCGGGTCGGAACTGCTCCAGCACCTTGGTGAAGGTGCTGCTGATGGGATGGCGGGTGCTGCAGGATTGCCATGTTGCCCACCACTGGAGGTGATGTCAGCCCAGGTGACCAGGGGTGGGCATGCCTGGCATCAGGCTCAGGTGTCAGGAGCCCCAAGACAAGATGGGGTTATAGAACGGTGCATTGGAGGAGTGTGTCTGCCATCAGAGTGCAGTGAGAGAGGAGGGGTTGAGTGCCCAAAGGAGGAGGCGGTGCCCGCACTATGGGTGTTGAGGGGGGTGGATAGGGGCAGGGAAGGTGGGGTCAGAGACCAGCCTGGGCTGGCAGGAACTGGACTCCCCCACTGTGGTCAGCATGCTGGTGGGAAGGTGGCCAGCTCTCTGGTGTGTGGGGGAAGGTGAGTGCCAGAAACCCTAGCACCCTGCTAGCTGAGGTCATCACCTATGGAACTGGTGGGAAGGAGAAGCCTGGAGCTCAAAGTGGAGGTCTGGCTGGAAGTCACTGGCCTGGAGTGAGATAAGCGGTAGAGCCAGGTGAGGACCTCCTAGCCACACCTGGTGGTGCAAGCCTGGAATCCCAGCAGTTTAGGAGGCTGAGGCGGGAAGATCCCAATCAAGCCCGAGTTCTGCCTCTCTCAAAATACAAAAGGGTTGGGGACATAGCTCAGTATGAAGGTCCTGAGTTCCTCTCTACCACTGCAGAGAAAAAGAAGAAATGATACAGCGGTAGCGTCTCTTTCCCACTAGAACACAAATTCCATGAGGACATGAGCGAATGAATAAATAAGAACAGTAGAAAGAAAGGAGTAAGCTGACTTTTTAAGGTAGGAAAAGTTTTGCAGAGCAGCTGGTGAGGCAGTCAGTTGCCACAAGGGGAGACCTGTGTGCTAACTGGTTTCCAGCGCTCTGTCAGGCAGCTGCCTCTTCATGGTGCCGATAGGTAAAGCCTTTCTAATTTTTGAGCCAGGGTCCCCCTGTATAGTATAAAGGGTTAACAGAACTTTGTGCTTTAACTGTGAGAAATTATTAAAAAACCCTTGTGCTTCCTGTTATCTACTCTCTCCCTCTCTTCTCAAGGCTGCTGAACAATAAAGAACTGTTTTTTGTTGAGGCAGCAAGCTAAGATAAACTACCTCCCTAACCATCTTCTGTAATGTGGTCAGTTTAAGATGTATCTTATAAAAATATTCATGTATCACTAAGCTGTAAAAGACCTTTAGTTATGAACAGTTTGCAGCTGTGTCAAATGAATATAGTTTTCTGTTGTTCTGTGCTAGATAACGCACTCGCTTACCAAGATGTGATTTCTGTTATAAATACCCCCCTACTACCTATATTCAATGGCTGATCAGTCTCCTACATGAGAAATGGCTGACGGACCTGAGCTCAGTAAATAAAAGGCTCTATTCAAATTCCTATTTGGCTGATGTGGTTCTTATGCTGAATGACCCATAACATGTAGTCCAGGCAGTCCTTGAGCTTGCAGTGTATTCTGGGCTGTCCTTGAACTTGTGATGATTTTCCTGCTTTAGCCTCCTGAGTGCTGGGATTTCAAGGAGGATGCCCCTTCCCCCCAAGCACTGTGGCTCCTGAATGGGAACATAGCCGGGGGCATGAGCTCATTTGCATTTGGGTTTCCTTTCCATCATGTGTCATGTTCATGTGTAATTTGTGTAGATTTGTAAAACTCACAGTGTTGGAAATGCTGAGCTTTCTCATCTGCAGCAGTGCCATGGAGCTCAGAGCTGAGCAGGGAGAGCCGGTGGATGAACGCGTGGCTGGTGGAAGCCTGACCCCGTGGGAGCTGTGGTTCGTGGGCAAAGAGAAGGAGGAGCGAGAGCGACTGCAACATCGAGCACTGGAGGTGAGGCCGCTTTGGTTCCTGCTCGGTCCTTGCCTATACCGAGCACTGGGCCAAGCAGTGGGCTGCGACAGTGCGCTGGCCCGTGGGGCAGCATGTTTGTGTACGCATGCTACATGCATGCTAGGAAATTGAAGGACAGACTTGCTGTGTGTCCCTTGGAAGAGCATGAGGCAGTCCTAGCTCAGCATCTGAAGAGGGTGCCATCTTTCCTGTCCTCCCCCAGGGTAACCTCTGAGGTCACGGTGCTTGGTCTTCCACACTTGTGGCGTGTAAGTTCTTAAAAGCAAACCCACACCCCAGCAGCCACTCACTGAACACAGCTTCTAGGGTCCCCTTCCTTGCAGGCGCACGTTCCTGGCAAAGGTGCTGGTGCCCCGCACACAGCTGGCCGTCGCCCTATTGAACACAGAGCTCCTTCATGGGTGATGCCAGGATAATCTGGGGTACTCCAGCACATTGTCCCAGAATATTCCCACGGTGGACCCCTGCGTGTGTGGGGCTGGCCTTACAGATGGGGCCTTGGCAGGCACGTCAGCCACATAGACCCTGGTGTGGACATTCACACACACACACACACACACACACACACACACGGCTTTGCCAGGCACGATTACCCAAGGGGACCCAACCCTGTGCCCAGGAAAATGTGAGAGAATTAGACAGAGACAGTGTGTGCCCTCTGCCCCCATGGAGCCGTGGCAACAGCCCCCAGTCCTCATGGCGGTGCTGTGTGCTTGCCTCCTTCCAAGCTCTCACTGCCTTCACTTGCGAAGTGGTAGTGGATGACCCTTCAGGAACCCTGGTGCCCTGCACTCCTGTGATTTGCCATTTGGGACCTAGCAGTAGCTAGATTCCTACAATTTGGTATTCCTCAGCTCAGTATCCAAGCTCTCTGTATTCTGTGGCTCGGTTCAGTTTGGTTCATTTTGGTTTTAGAGATAGGATCTGCATGTAAGTCAGGCTGGCCCTGAACTTGCTGTGATCTTCCTGCCTCAGCCTTTCTGTGCTGAGGTGATAGGCCTGTGCCCTTTTCTCGTCCCTGTCACTGTGCTCTCACTTCTTAGAGGTCCCTCCAGCTTAAAAAAGCCTTCTTCCCTGAAGAGGGAATTAATGTTGTGCTCCCTCCTCCTGAGCCTTCTCTTGGCACAGTGGGGAGATCAAGATGATGGGGGATCGGTTGGCAAGTGCTTCCCACTTCCCTGCTGCCTCCTCCTCTGCTTCCACTTCCCTTCCTGGAGCTACTGTCTCCATACCCAGTGCTGCATAGTGAGCTGGGACAGAGGCTCCTGGGCCTCATTGGGCAGATGCACGAAGCCTTTTGCTGGAGCTCATGATGCATGCAGGTGTGGAGAACCCAAGTGACAGCTGCGCGCCAGGTGGCATCTTCAGGATTGTGGGAGTGTGGGTCTCAGTGTTGAGCAGCGAGTTCAGGATGGGGTCCCAGGGGACAGGGTTCCTGAGTTGTCCCGAAGGGTGGTCCCAGCCTGCAGTGTGCTGTGGATGATCTCTGTCTCCACTTGAGACGCGGGGCCACATGAGCACTGGGATCCTCCTGCCTCAGCCTTTCTGTGCTGAGGTGACAGGCCTGTGCCCTTGTCTCGTCCCTGTCACTGTGCTCTCACTTCTTAGAGGTCGCTCTAGCTTAAAATTCCTTCTTCCCTGAAGAGGGAATTAATGTTGTGCTCCCTCCATCACCCAGGTGGGCCAACAGGCAGCACCCAGGAAGGGGTGGTGGCCAGGGGACCTTGCTGGTGACCAGCACCTGTGGGGAGAAGAGAGCCGCTTTCCAGCCCACTCTGGGCTCAGGCTGTGATTGGGCAGCAAGTGACAGTGGCCTTGCGCCGGCTTTCATTTGGCCACACCAACACATTCTTTCTCCTAAGGAAGTGCCTGGGCCTGTCCCTCTGAGCCTGAGAGCAGTGAGATAATCGGGTAGGGACGTGGTTTTGTCTTACACCCCAGAAGCTATAATATCGTGAAAAAACTCCTGATTCTTTTTTTCCTCTAGGAAAATGGAACAACTCTTTCCCACTTCTTTGGCTTAGCTCTGAATCGAAATTTTCATTGAGGGATTATTTGATTCCTGGTCCTCACTTGATCAACCAGCCTGCAGCCCTTTGTGGCTCTGTAGAGCAGTCACAGTTCTCTTGAGCAGCTGCCAGAAGCTCATGGCAGTGCCAGCGTTTATGTGTGGGAAAGTTGGTTTCAATAAGGCTGTTTTTGCTGAAGTTCAGTCTAAGAGACTAGTGTCTCGCTGCCAAACCATGCTTTGCACCTCTAGCAGTGACTTCCACTCCCACCCCTGCCCACTTCCAGCATGGCTCTGGGTGCTGCAGGAAGTTACTGTGGGGGCACATGGCCCAGCCAGGGGGCCGCATTCCTGGTTCATTCCCTTAGACTCAGTCCTTTTGAGAGAGTGATTGCTTACTTGTGCTAAGTGTTGCCTTTTGTTTAAATCAAATGCACAGGAATTAACTCAACAGATAGAGAGAAGAAGAGCAATGGAAGAGCTGGAGAAAAGGAAGGTGATCGCTGAGGAAAAGCACAAGGAGTGGGTGCAGAGGAAGGACAAGCAGGTAGGGCTCTGCTCCTTGGTTCTCCAAGATTTTCTGTAGATCTAGGGGCTCTGACTCTGGATTTTCTTCACTGCCCCCTGAACGCTGATCAGGGCTGTCGCCCACTGTCCTCCGCTCAGTGCCTGCGGGGTCGGTCTCCAGACTTCTGGCAGCCGCTCTTCCTGGCTCCCACGTCCTTCCTCTGTTAATGTGCGAAGGTCTCTGTCCCACACACTTGGCCCTGTCCTGGTGTCCTGAGCACCACCTCTGTCTCTGCAGACTCTGAAGCCAGGGCTGTCCTCCTGGGCTGCCTCTTGGCCACACAGGAGGACAGAGGCCCAGAAGCGCCTGCTGGGGAGTGAACACCTTCACAGATGGTGCTGCATGAAATTGGCTGTGTCAGTGGGTGGTTACCCTCTGCCTTCGCTCAGCCTCAGCGGCACTGCAGTGCCTGTGCTCTGCTACCCGACTGCAGTCCCCGGAGAGCATGCAGCGATAGCCAGGTCCGCCCATCTTTCAGGCATGTCTGTTTTACTGGGAAATTCCAAGAGAGAAATGGATATTTTCATATAAAATAAGCACAGGTTTGTAATGGAGTTGAATGCACATTTTGTTTTTATTTTGGGTGGTGCTGAGAATCCAGCCTAGGACCTCACCTGCATGGAGCAAGTCCTCCAGTGGGCTGCACCCCCCACCCTGAGCTGATGTAGTTCTCAGGGTATGAGCAGATTTGCTAATAGCGTTAACCTCTGGCCTGTACTACCTGCTCCCAATACTCCTGCTGCAGAGACGCTGAGAATGCTGTGCCTCTGTCTGTCTGTCTGTCTGTCTGTCTGTCTCTCTCTCTCTCTCTCTCTCTCTCACACACACACACTGATTTTGCTGAAATTCAGTCTAAGACTCGCTGCCAAACCATGCTTTGCACCTCTAGCAGTGACTTCCACTTCCACCCCTGCCCACTTCCAGCATGGCTCTGGGTGCTGCAGGAAGTTACTGTGGGGGCCGCATTCCTGGTTCATTCCCTTAAACTCAGTCATTTTGAGAGAGTGATTGCTTACTTGTGCTAAGTGTTGCCTTTTGTTTAAATCAAATGCACAGGAATTAACTCAACAGATAGAGAGAATTAAGTCAACACACACACACACACACACACACACACACACACACACACACACTGTGTTAGTAGGATTGAACCCAGGGCCTCCACATTGAGCTGCATTCCCAGTTCTTGTTTTTAATTTGTATTATGAGACAAGGTCTCACTGAGTCCTGAAGTTGCCCAGGCTGGGCTCCAACTCACAGGCCTCCTGCCTCAGCCTCTTACACAGCACAGCCGGGATTACAAGCATGCCAGCCTCTGTTTTCTGCTGCTCTTTGGTTGCTGTGCAGAGCTGGGAGCTGTGCCCATGGCCTGCAGGCCAGCCAGCTCTGTCTCCACCCCACTGTGCCTGCAGCAGCCACCCCTGCTTTGTCTGTGGCATGGTCAGTGCAGGAGCATTTAAAAGACTTCGTTGTCAGTCCTGGCTTTCCTGTTTTAGCAGATTTAGCTGGTACTGCTTTTATTATTATTGTTTTTATTTTATTCTTTTTTTTTTTTTTTTCCAGAACCAGGGGTTGAACTCAGACCCTTGTGCTTGCCAGGCAATTACTTATTCTACTGAGCCATCTCCCTGGCCCCTGAAGTTTTTCTACTTATTTCTTTGCTCCTAACAAGCTGATAATAAGCAGGAGTCCCAGGTTCCGGTTTTTTTTTTTTTTTTTTCTTTTTGGCAGTACCGGGGATTGAACTGAGGACCTTGCGCTTGCCAGGCAAGTGCTTATTCTACTGAACCATCTCCCCAGCCCTTTTTAAATTATTATTATTTTATTTATTTATGTATGTTTTTTGGTGGTACGAGGGATTGAACTCAGGACCTTATTCTTTCCAGGTAAGCACTTATTCCATGAGCTATCTCCCTGGCCCTGCTTTTATTATTAAAATTTAATTTTAATGGCTTTAAAGAAATGGCTAAAGTGGAGGATAGTCTAAATTGTCAGCTATGATGTACCGTCCTCACCTCTTGTTGAACCTCATGCCCAGCTGTACTAGTGAGGGTGAAAGGAATGCGTTCCGAAAGCTGAGGGGGCAGCCTCCGCCACCCTAGGGGCTAAAGGAGAGAGATCAGTTGGGAGCCTGCATGCGCGCACATGTGTGCTTGTGTGTGTGTGTGTGTGTAGTACAAAGGCACTTGCTTAGTACTTCATAAAGTACAGCTAATCTACAATATTAGAAGAACAAATTCTTTGTGAATGAATGGTCATACCATTCACTAGGTGAGAACTTTTTTTGTGGTACCAGGGGTTAGAACCAGGGCTTTGACTCTGAGCTATATCCAGCCCTTGTTAATCTCTTATTTTTATTGTGCAACAAGGTCTTGCTAAATCATTAAGTTGCCCAGGCTGGGCTCCAACTTGCAGTCCTTCTGCCTCAGCCTCCCGAGTGCTGCAGTCACGGGCATGTGCTGCCACGCCTGATTGTGGTAGTGTATCCCAAAGCTGCCTAGTCCCTCATTGTCCTGTTGGGCGTGTTGCTGCTCATCCAGGAAGGGAAGCTCATCTGGGGACCTGTGCTGAGGTGTGGTCTATGTAGTGCCAGGAGATCGGATGCAGATCTTGAGGGGGAAAAAAAGACGTCTTTGGAAGGAAACAACTCTCCCTGGCATGAGTCAGTGACCCTCACAGGAGGCCC
>PVKA01000471.1:57863-137013 GCA_004027165.1 Ctenomys sociabilis | reverse complement strand
TGCTTTCCTGAACCCCATTGGAGACCCTGATGGAGAATCCACGCTGCATCGCAGGGTGAGCTTCTCACACTTGACCACAGCTTCTTCAGCTCTTTTTAAGTAAAAGCCTCCTCTTATGCTTAGGTCACAGATTGATTTATTTTCTAGGGTTTTTTGAACAGCATCAATACACATTTTCAAAAAAAAAGCCCTTAATGTCTGTTATTTGCAGTAAAGTCATTTTTAATTCTCAGAGCACCTGAAATCCCTGTGTGAAAAGCATAGCCAGATCTGCCAGCATGTGGGGATCGCACCAGTTTATGGGAGTGGCTGCAGCTAGGCAGGGGCTGCCCAGCTCGAGCCAGCCCTCTCTCCCAGGGCCAGAAGCACGGCAGGCCTGTGGACACAGGAAGGCTGCCGAGGCTTGGGGCTATGTCCTGCAGCAGCTGCTCAGCCAAGTCCCACTGTGGCCTCCTGGTACAAGCCAAAGGCTCTGACCACGGACAAGGTGTGCAGCCATGTCACCTGCCAGCACACTGCGTCACTCCGCTGGGGAAGGTCCGTGTCTGGGGACCCCCGTGCCCTCAGGAGCTGCCGTCCGCTGGGCCCTGTGCGCACTCTGCGCAGGAAGGACGAGTGTGCGCTCTGTCAGGCCTCTGTGTGCACCTGGCGGACCTGGCCTGTGCTGCTGATCCCTTTTTCTGCTGCACCACACATGTGTGTCTGCCACTAGGTAATGGCTATTGGCTGATTGCGGCTTGCAGTGCTGGGGAGAAACAAGCCTTTCTGTGGCTCTGCGGCTGCGTGGAGTTTGTCCTCGGGGAGCTCACCACAGGCCCCCAGTGTGGTGCCATATGTGATGGCCCTACCTACCCCTGTAACCTCTCCCAGGACCTGCAGCTGGCACCTATGCAGCAAGCTCAATGCTTGCATCTTCAGGGTCTCTGAGACAGATTTGGGGCTGGGCATCCCCGGCAGGCTGGCTTTCCCCACATTCCAGAAGGCATGACATGGGGGATACCCCCCACCTGCACTGCCTACCCGATCCCTCTCCTGCCTTCCTCTGGAAACCACATCATTGGAACAAGGGTTCTAGTACAACTGTGCTAAAACTGAACTTACCTTGAAAGGCCCCACTTGGCCAGCCGGCTTCCTGGCCATTTCCATATCTCTTCTGTTGTTGACGTTTTGGTTTTTATTTTGCATTGGTTGAAGTCCGTCTGTCTGTCTCTCTGTCTGTTTCCTTTAGACAGGGCTTGCTGTGGAGTCAGGCTAGCCTTGACAGCTCCATACAGCCCACCCTGGCCTTGAACTTGTGTTGATCCTCCTGCCTTAGCCTCATGAGTGCTGACAGTAAGACCTTCAATACCAGCCTGGCTTTGGTTTAAGTGTTTGCTCAGTCTTTGCAGGGTCTGTATGCTCAGGGGCAAAGGACATTCTTAGCACTCATGAGGTTCTGTGTGGCATGTATGAAATGCTGGTTTAATCCCCAGCCCACTCTCAAAAGATACAAGAATTATTACATTGTTTTGAGGATGGAGTTGTTCCCCAATCTGGCCTTGAACTCTTGGCTTGGTGGCTGGGACTATACGCATACATTGCTGTGTCTGGCTCTGACTTATTTCATGGGCACCTTGTTGCTTTTTCTTCCACTGTTGCTGTGATGGAATGTGCCAACCTCTTAGCTGCTGAACAGGTGCTATGAATGTCACACAGTCAGCCTACATGTCCCTTGTCAAACTTATTCATGGCAAACTCATTCGTCTCATGGTTTTTTGTTAATGGTATTTTTTAAGAACAGGAGTTTTGCATTTTTGATGGTGTTCAGTTTCAACCCTTTTGTAAGTTGTGGATTTTCTGTCTTTTTATAAGAAACATTTACCCAGTCTTAAGAATATAAACATCCTCTATGCTTTTTGGAGAAGTTTGATAACTTCCGCTTTCTTCTGTGTGTAGTGTGAGCTCGTTATAATGTGTGGCATGAATTAAGGGTCAGGGCTCATTTGTTTGCACACACATATCCAGTTATGCCAACCGTTTATTGAAAAAAGAATCCTTTGTTTAAAATCAAAAGGCCGTGACCATGTTGTTCTATTTCTGGATTCTATTATCCTTGGTTTATATCCTGTGGAGTACTAACCTGTTGCTAAAGTTTTATGCTTCGGTAATGTAGACTTCTTAAACTTAGCTCGAGAGGCGCACCAGTGGCTCCATTCTCAGGCTGTTCTGGCCCCACATCTTCCTGCATGCCTGATGGAGCCTGCCCATCAGCTTTGCCCGAGTCCTGCCTGGTGCCATTTCGACTGAAATACCTGTGTGATAATGTTGGAGAAAGTTGCTATTTTAGTAGCATCAGATTTAAGTGTCCATCAGTGCTGCGCTGGCTCCCTTGGTGTCTGTCTCGGTCTGGCGGTGTCCTAGCTTCCCCATCTTCCTTCCACGAGTGCCCAAGTGTCTCACAGGTTGTGCATGAGAGCCATCATCTTGCCATTCCTGGTGTTACCTTGTTTTCATGCTTGGTTCTCACGTCAGTGTCATAACTGGCTTCTTACAGTGAGCTTGGATGTGTCCCTTTTTTCCGTTTTCTAAAATATTGCAATGATTACTTGGAGAGCACTTCCTTATTACATGTATGATAGAATCTACTGGAAACTGTTACAGGCTGCAGCTGCTGTGAGGAGGTTTTTACTTGGAGGTTGATTTTATGAGTCGATAATGACTCCAGCCCTGTTTCTACAGGCAGTTTTGTGAAGGGTGTATTTTAAGAACTTTTGGCCTTTTGTTTTAGTTGTTTACATTGTTTGGCCAAAAAGTGTCTTTTTTGTTGTTGTTGTTGTTTAACACTGTCTCCTCTCATGTATGTGTTCATGACCCATAGCTCCCAGAAATGCACAGCATGCCCTCAGGCAGATGACTCTGTTCCTGTCTTTGCTCTTGTATAAAAAAGGGTAATCCTAGTACCCTCTTAGCCAGGTGCGTTGGCACCCACCTTTAGTCCCATTCTTGGGGAGCTGAGATGGGAGGGTGGCCCTGAGCATGAGAGCAGCCTGGCAACATAGTGAGCTCCTGTCTCAGAAAGCACAGAATAAATAGTAACAGCATCTGGGGAGCATGCTCAGCCAGTTGAGGCTGACTGTCCGCTCACACCTGCACAGCTGAGCCTGTGTCCTGTCAGAGCCATGACCTGCTGCCCAATGGGCGACACTGCGGGCCTGAGGGAGGGTCACTGAGCCTCCCTGCTGGGTGAAGGTTGAGCCTTCAGGAAGCTGGCATGCCTTGGCCCTGGGGGGCAGCTTGTGCATGTGCGGGGTTTGCCCTGCTCTGTGCTTGTGCAGGGTCTGCCCTCCTGTGTGTGTGTGTGTATGTGTGTGTGTGTGTGTGTGTGTGTGTGTGTGTGTGCATGTGTGTAGGATCTGCCCTGCCCTGTCATGTGTCCAGCCCTGAGGACCCTTCTCAGGCCTTGGAGCAAAGGTGTGGCCTGAGCCCAGGGGCCAGCCCTCCATTCAGTGGGGGCAAGTTGTGGAGATATGGGGGTCCTGGCCTGGGACCATGAGGCAGTGTGGCAGCTCTGCTATAGACAATGAATCTGTAGCCAAGCCAGGCAGCCCCATTGCTGTAGAACTCAACCGACAAATGCAGGGGAGTGGCACTGGCTGGGCCTGTGGCCTGCTGTGTTCAGAGCCCGAGCTGCCGCTATCACCCAGGTGTCCACAGTATGGGCTGCCTGCCAGCCATGGGCACATACACGGAGTGTATCTTGGAGGGAGGACACACAGCCACTTAAAAGTACTAAGAGGAAGGACAACCTCAGACTAACTTTTGTTCACTGATTTATGTAGTAAGTCTTCAGTGAGCGCCTACTCTTCACTCGGTGCTGTCCCGGGCTGGAGCAAGTACTTCGTCACCACCCCATGCATGCTGCATCCCCGCAGGAGACCGTAGGGAGTGGGTCATTGCATGGATGGACATTACATGTTTTTATACAGCATGGCACCAACCACCATGCTTGTGCCTGTTTTAAGAGTTGAGAAAGATTTAGAAAAGTATGCAATAGTCTTCCCTTAGATGAGGATAATTGCAGGTATTTCAACTAAAATGCTCCATTTTCATTTAAGAAACGGAAAGAAAGAGAACAAAAATTCAATAAGGAAATGGAGGAAAAGGCAGCAAAGGAACTGGAGAAAGAACATTTGCAAGAAAAGGCAAAGGAAAAATATCAAGAATGGTTAAAGAAGAAAAATGCTGAAGAATGTGAGAAGAAGAAGAAAGAAAAGGTACAGTTCTCTCACGAGCATGATGTTTGCTGTGCCAGCGAGAGCATAGGAATGGGTGTAATGAAACCTGGCACTGCCTTGGAGTAAAGTAAGTAATGAAGCTGGGGTGCTGGGCTCCGCCTTCAAGCGCCATCAGTCAGACTCAGCGTTGTAGTTCATCACTTTCATTTCTGGGCGTGTTTTTATGTGGTCATATTGTAGTCACTCTCAGTATAAATCAGTTCTTGCCCTTTGAGAACAGCAAGTCCTTTGCTATTTGGATGGAATGTGTTACCGTGTGCAGAGGGGGACAGCTTAGTCTCTGCCCCGGCCACGTTTACTCTTACTCTCAGATTAGAGTTAGCTCAGTATTGCAGCCAGTGAGCGAGTGCAGGCAGGAGCAGCAGGGGGTGTCAGGAGAGCTGTGTGGAGTGTTTAGCTAGAACATCCCTCACATTCTTGGGCCTTGTCATTTTAAGGAAAAGGAAAAGCAGAGGCAAGCTGAATTACAGGAGAAAAAGGAAGTTGCTGAAAAGAAGTTCAAGGAATGGCTGGAAACTGCAAAGAATAAGCCTCGCCCTGCTGCAAGGAGCTATGGCTACGCCAGCGGGCGGCTCACGGGTTAGTCTGGGGTCCTGGAGCTCTGTCACTGCAGACTGTGGGGGTAGAGATCACACATTCTGTTTGACAAAAGTAGAACCACCATGGAGGAACTGGTGTTCTTTCTAATGCCTGTTTTCTGAAAGATTGAAACTTTACCATGTAGCTAAAAGGGCACTACAAATGTGCTCCAATTTTGTATCGGTTGCATACACACATTTTTAAAGAGAAACAGCCAAAACCGCGAAATTGCACTTAAGGCTGTGATTTTTGACCTAGGCCCAGGTGGCACACTTCAGGCTGTGTGGTGGTCCTGCCAAGCAGAGGAGCCGCCTGCCAGGGACAGGGAGTGTCCTTTGGCCGCTGCTTATTTCAGAAAGGACAGCTGCAAGGTAGCACTGGCCTAACACGCGGCTCCGCTGTGGTGGGGATGCTCAGTCTAGGGGCAGGCAGCACTGCCACCATGGAGCGTGTCCCTGATCTCCCTCTGGTGTGCCGTGGGTTTCATGCTACCACGGGGCATCCGCATCTGCAGATGGCGTTGTCCCTGGGTCCTTGTCACCTATGCTCATGTCCTTTCACACATCATGACAGAGATTTGAGTGTCTTTGTGACAGAGGGTTGAGGGTGACCCCCGGGATCTTCATGCTCCCTGGCAGTTGCTTATCCCAGATCCCAGTGCTTGGCACCCTGTAGATACAGCAGGACACTGGGAGGTGTCACACTGGCACTGTGAAACTGCACCCTTGCTGTGCTTCTAGACGGCCCTGGTTCCTTTTCGCTGTGTATGCAGACAGAGTCTTCGGTGCCCTTCCTGGCTGGCCTTGGGGACCAGCTCACATCCAGTCAGTTTCCTGACTGGGTTTGGAGAACAAAAGAAAGGTTCGTTCAACTTCAAGAAAGCTTTTGTAGGCATTGTTATTCATAGCAGGTTTAATGTTGTTTTTTGGATCCTTAAAATGATCATATATCCCTTAATATCCTCTATAGCATCTAGTGTTTTTGAGAAGTATCATTCCTTTGAAATGATACTTCAGGTTCTAAATAAGTCAGGTTTGGCTTATCAGTGATATTTATCCTTCTGACATTTAACCTTTTCCCTAGGAATTTAAAACAAGTGCTTTCTTTGACTCATTTTTTTTTTTTTTTTTCTGTTTTGTTTTGTTGTAATTCCTGATAACTTTAGGTTTTTACAGTGGAAATTCCTACCCAGAGCCAGCCTTTTACAACCCTATCCCCTGGAAACCCATCCATGCACCTGCTCCACAGGAAGCCAAGGGTCTCTCTGGGCACAGGAGCAAGAGGCCTGCGGGACCCCAGCCACCCCTAGCTCCAGCTTTGTCAGCGTCCTTGTCCCTGTCCTCGTCGCTGGCAGCTCACGGGCCCAGAAGCAGCCTGTGCCTGGGGCCGGCGTGCAGAGTGCAGAGGTAGCCCTTGGGGCCTGTTTCCCCCAGGCCACTGGATTTTTCAGTCAAGAAACTTCCATCACAGCTTTGGTGCTCCGTATGGCTGCTGGTTGCTGTCCAGGAAGGATCTTCCCAGGGAGTCCTGCACTTGGGTTTCATGGACCTGCAGCCTTGGGCCGCACACTGTTCTGTGGGATACAGGACCAGACACCTCGCAGTTGTGCCTGTGTTTAGCTTGTGTTAACTTTCACGGTTATAGCAATAAAACAAGTTCTTCTCTTTCATGGTATGTTAATTATGTTTATGAATGTAGTTAGATTAAGATTAACTTGTTCAAACATTTCTGAACTACATGACTGTGTATGTGGTCGGAAGCCCAGAGTAATCTAAACCAGTCTGTGGGGGTGTTTTTGGTGTATTTTCTATACAGAGTCCCATAGTTCAAAACTAATGGGCTGAATGCCTGTCTATGCACAGAACCCGGGTCAGGGCTTTCACGGAAAGCTGCTATGCTCCGTGCTGGGCCTCGGGTGGGTGGGTGGGCTAGCTGGTGTAGGTCCAGCATGCTTGCATGCATTGCCGGACACTTGGAGACTCATCCCCTTGCCAGCTCTGGAGTTTAGTCAGCAGTGCATAGCACTTAGCATTGAAAGTGTTAAATGCAAGGTTTTGTTTTCTGGAAATTGAGTCAGGACTTACTGATAAAACATTTTAAGAATAGTAATTGAAATGAGTACCGATACTGCACCCTGCTGCTTTAATTTTAAGTCTATCAGCTTTGGAAAGTCTCCCTTTTTTTTAGGGAATGATCAAGAAATGAAACATTGGGGCCAGGGAGATGGCTCAACAGGCCTGAGTTCAATCCCCGATTGTGCCAAAAAAAGATGAAACATTGCTCATGTAGAAATGATTTCCACGCAGCATGGAGGTGCTCACCTGCACTGAGGCAGGAGAAGCACTGTCAGTTCCCAGCAACCAGAGCTCCATGGTGCACTTTTGTCTCGGAAAAACAAGTAAAGTGATTTCCCTGTAGAAAATGCCCCATGTTTTTGCTGGGAGAGCCCTCTGCCGGCTTCTGTGAGGGGCAAGCAGCAGCTTCTGCTGTGAGGCCAGCCCAGGAAGTGCTTGGTCTCAGCTGAGCTGGGGCGGCCAGGGCAGCCTGCCGGCTCCAACGCCGAAGCCCGGCTTCGCCATGGGCCCAGGTGGCTGTGGCCGCTCATGTTAAGCTGGAGAGAACTTGCAGGGCCACCAGGCCACCAAAACACTTAAGTGTCATGGGTTTCTGGGCCTTGACATGGTTGCTGTACAGCATGCCGTCTCCTTCCCAGGGAAGGTGTGTGTTCAGCTGGAATGGGGATGGGTGGACTCCAGGCATGAAGTCACACACCCTCCCCTCCAGCCCCAGTGGGGTCAGCTTTACTCTAGGGGCTCAGCGGGATGTGGAGTGTACACTTTTTTTTTTTTTTTTTTAATCTTTTTAAGACAAGGTCTCGAAATGCAGGCTGGCCTTGAGCTCACTTTGTAGCCCAGGCTGCTTTTGAACTTGCAACAGTCTTCCTGCCTCCGCCTCCCAGGTTCTGGGATTACAGGTGTGAGCCACTTGCCTGGCTCAGTTGGCTTTATACTTAGAAGAAATTGGCTTGGCATCCCAGCACTGGACACTGAGGCAGGAGGATCACCAAGAGTTCAAGTCCAATCTGGGTTACATAGACCCTGTCTCAAAAACAAAAGGAAGCTCTTTGAAGCCAGGTGTGGTGGTGCATGCCTGTAATCCCAGCACATGGGAAGCTGAGACAGGAGGATTGTTGTGAGTTCGAGACCAGCCTGAGCTACAAAGTGAGTTTGAGGCCAGCTTGAACTGCACAGTGAGACCCTGTCTCCAAAAAAAGACCAAAAAAAAAAAAAAAAGGAAGCTCTTTGAATCTTACATATTCTGAGAATCACTGAGATTGTTTAAGAAATTGTATGTTAATTTGGAATGATTCAGATAAATGGAATTTCAACTTAAGTTTTATAGGAGAAAATAAACAATGAAATTGTATATTTAAAGAAGAGATGTTTGATGTTGGGCAGTTGATTTTTGGTATTAGTTTACAAATGAATTACTGGTGTTATGTAAAATGGCATGGAATGAAAATATTCTAATTTTAACAAATCCCAGCTAGCCTAAAACTTACTGAGAGAAAATAATAAAATCATTGAAAACCAAGAGCATATATGATTGACACATGTTATTCTTCAGGCCACAGATACTAGGCCACGAAATGCTACTCTCCCAACAACTGGAGCTGTTGTTTTTTAAAACAGTTGCTGCAGCCAGGCCTGGGGACACACAACTATAGTTCTAGCACTCAGGAGGCTGAGGGAGGAGGATCACTGAATTCAAGGCTAATTTGAACTACAAAGTTTAAGGCCTGGCTGAACTACATTGTAAGATTTTTCTCAAAATAACAAGGAAAAGTCGCTGCATTATCTATTCCAAGTTGTTGTTCACTGGTATTATTAGCCATGTATTACTGGCACAGGGCAGCTCTGGACAAGGTTGAGCAGCTTTTTAAGGCCCTACACTGGGGAAGGGCCACTACCTGCCATGAGAAGCTCTGCAGTTTTGGCATTGATCCCAACCTAAAGGCCATCCCCTGTGTTTCTTACCCATAGGAGCTGTGCTTTGTTAGCCCCAGGATAACAGAGGCTGAGATCCACTGGGCAGGCCCCTTTACATGTGCACCTATGTGTCACCTGATTTTGAGTCCACAGCTAGGCCAGGTACCCAGCCCAAGAGAAGAGGCTTTTAGGGAAGCTGCTCACAGGAGAGAGGGAGGCCCAGGTCAGGGTCTGCACTGTGAGTTTTCGACTTGGACAAAGAGGATATGGACCTCCAGCTCCTCAAGCTAAGCAGTGTGGCTTCAGGATCGCTTGACAGTGCTCAGTGTGTGCCCCGGGAACCCCGTGTGCACCCAGGTCACATGTGAGGGGCAAGCACCTTCTAGTGGGGAAGGGTTTGGGGGCGATGTGGAAAGAACAGCAGAGTGGTGGTGTCCCGGGGGCGTGCTGCCTTGGTTCTTCGCAGCAGTAGCAGGCCGGACTTTGCGATCCCTGGTAGCCTGCATGCTCTCTGCGTGACGTGCGCCTGCCTCGTCAGGTCTGCCAATTTCAACAAGCTTTTGAGAAGCTTTAAAGATTGTTAAGAATCAATTTTGTTTCTGGTTTTCCTTTTTTTTTTTTTTTACCAAGGATCAAACTCAGGACCCTGGGCTTGCCAGGCTTGAACCACTGAGCTATCTCCCTGGCCCTTCTTTTCTGTCACACACATGCACAGGATTTGCTATGCTATTCCCACTGGAGCACGACTCCCAAGTGCATAAGGCTGCTGCTTTGTCAGTTTCTGAATTTGGGCTTTTGTTGTCCTTTCATTTTCATTAGTCCATGTTTGCAGTGCATAATGCTCACATCAACCGCCCGGAGTTGTTGGTTGGTAGGTATATGTACAGAGCACATCTTCATGCAACTTTGTGTGTGTGTGTGTGTGTGTGTGGTACTGGGGATTGAACTCAGGGCCTTGTGCTTGCTTCGGCAGCACATATACTAAAATTTGAACTCAGGGCCTTGTGTATGCTAGGCAAGCACTCTGCCACTGAGCTACAGCCCCAGTGCTGTTTTTGTTTGTTTGTTTGTTTGTTTGTTTCAGACACTTTTGTTCAAGACTGGCTTTGAACTCTTTGTAATGGAGGCTGGCCTCCACAGTGATCCTCCTTCCTCAGCCTCCCAAATGCTGGGATTATAGGTGTGTGCCACCATGCTTAGCCATTTGTTTGACTAGTTTTAGATAATATTTTGTTGAGTCCTCTACATTTTATCATGCCATTTTTTATTAGCCCACAAATGCAGCATGAAACACCACATTTCCGGTGGGTTCTGGGGGCTGGACCCACACCTCTATCCCTCCCCTCCCCTTCCCCATCTCCTGGTCCCCTCTTGTAACATTCCTCTCCCTGCTTCCCCTCACCTTCATTTTGCTCTTTGTTTCTAAGAAATGCTTAGCTATGTCAGAGAACACAAAGTTGGTCTTGAGAAAAAGGAGGTTCCTGTCACAGCATCAACTGTGGCAGTTGAGGTAACACCTTAGGAAGCCAGAGGAGACTCTGCCAAACCTGAGGCCTCGCTCAGGAGCTGCGCTCCCTCGCCACTTTCTTTCTAGGTGTGCCCTCCCTGGTGTCCTTCCTTCCTTAGTCCTTAAGTTCCCTTTCCCATTTGTATGCAGCGCCTCAGAGCCCAAGCACCCTGTGGTTTCCAGTGGGGTGGTACTGGAGGGGACGGGACAGATGAGCGCTTTGAAGCTAGGGATCCGCTGCATTAGCCGCTTCTTTCATGGCCTCCCAGAACAAACAGATGCCTCCCCCCACTATGTTATTTCAGGTGGTTTGAGTCTGTTATTCTTACATAAAGATGTTAAGGTTCTTCCCAGAGAGGTTTAAAGAAAACTTTAGAGATAAAATGTTAAACAGATTAAAGGGGCCTCTAACACACGGTCCTGTCACTGAGGGAAAGATGGGGTGAGACTGGTCCTCATTCTACTGAATGCCAATCCTTAAAAATAAATCACATAGGGAGTCAAGGTTGTGTTAGCTCTGTTCTTCCCAACAAGAAGAACAGAGCTTAGCATAGTGGATAGTCACTGGCAGAAGTGCATTTCAAAAAACCCAGTGGACCACCCTCTGCATAGCACCAGGCACAACCTGTGTGGTCCACTGGGCAAGAAGGAAGTGTTTGCTTTGGAGCAACAGGAATTCCCATGTAATTCCTTTCTTTGCTTATAATACTTTTCCTAGTAAGTTTCAAAGAATAGGGTGCAAAAAAAAAGCCCAAGTTCACAGCGTCTGTAGGGTGACCTAAGCCTAGGTGATGTCAGAAAGGACTAACCTAATTTTTAGCAGAGTTCACTTCAACTCCATTGTAACTGCAAACTAAAACAGCTGTGAGTCAGATGGACATGCCTCGGTAGAGCTACGTGGAGAACTGCAGGAAATCCTAACTAAAGAGGTGCCTACCCCTTGTTCCAGTATAATCTAGTTTGATTGGCACCTAAACAAATTTAGTAGGTATCGAGCTTGGGATCTTGCACTTGCCAGGCAGGCACTTACGCCACTGAGCCATCTCCCCAGTGCTCCTTTTGCGGGTTTTCATACATTTTTTTTTAATCTTTATTATAAATGGCCATGTGAGTTTTTAAAGTAGCGCCAGTCCTCCGACACCCATCTGCTGTTGTCACCTTCTGCTTCCCTGTACAAGGCACACACACAGCAACACAAAAGGAGGTTCTTAATTCATTAAGCACTAAGAAGAGAAAGAATGTCTGGGAGCAGTGGGCTGGAGCAGAGGAGACTTACCACCTGCCCAGAAAATCTTGGGCTTTAGTGGGGACAGAGGCAGACAGAGAGGGAGCCTCATGCATCCTTGCATGGTCTGGCTGCTCCCTGGGTTAGAGTGGAGCAGACACAGACCCGAGGCTCCCTTCCCGGTCGTAACTCCCAGTGGGCTGTGTTCCTGTGAAATCCTGGCATCCACGTTCAACCCTGTGGAAGTGCGGCTTGAGAGTTCAGCTTCCCCTGCAGGTGAACAGGGACCACACAGAGCCAAAGGCCAGATCTCAGCTGCCACTGCCTGCCTCATAGACAGCGGAGAGCTGTGCTCACCCAGGAAAGTGTGCTCTGTTTTCCACATTTGGTCGCTTTTTTATTCGTACCTGAAATCAAACTCAGGACCTTGAGATTTCCAGTCAGGTGCTGTGCCACTGAGCTGTATCCCTGGCCTGCTTTCTCATTTGGAAAGTGGATTTCCCAGCAGCGTGTGTCCTTAGGCTATATGGAGTTTCTGTCTTCCCCCTGAGTGGGTTTGTGGGGGGTAGTGCTCAGATGTCTTGGGCTCACTTACGAGTTGTGAGTGCGGTGCTAAGTGAGGGCCATTGCTGGGTAGTGAGGGTCCAGGACTCAGTCCCCAGGGTGTGACGTAGTCCATAGGCAATGACCTTGGGCAGGGTTTGAAGCACACAGGTGATGATGGTCACACATACCTGTAATCCCAGCACTTGGGACGGAGGAGGATCTCTGGGAGGTCAAGGCCAGTAGGAGCTACAAGGTGAGTTCAAGGCCAGCCTGAACTGCACAGTGAGAGCCTGTCTCCAAAAGGCAAAAAACTACCCCCAAAGTACAAGTCCTGAACTTCAAGTCCATCAGCCTGGGGCAAGAGGGAAGTGAAGGTTTGACATGTCAGGGTCAGGTGAAGCAGAGATGAGAAAAGAACCTGGGAGAAGGTCTCAGAACTCACTGCCTCCAGAATGGCAGAGGCATGGATGCCCAGCTAGTGGCCCTCTGGGAAAGATGCCTGGGAGAGCCTCAGGCTCTGTGTAGGCAGGTGTGGTTGGACCTCCACATGGCCCTGGCAACTCGCTCTTCCAGCCCCAAGTTCCCTCTGGGTCCAGTGTGGACACTGAAGCTCCTGTCACCACACACATCTGGCCAGACAGGAGCTGGAGGGAAGACAGAAGAGAGAGGGGGCCCTCTGTAGGACCGCCCTCCCCCAGGCAGCCTTCCCAGGAAGTGCATGGCCCTGAGCAATACATTGGGTGCACCTGAGGCAGGCTGGGGACCTGTCACAGGGGGAAGCTGTGCAGGGTTTCCCAAGAGGGGGATAGTGGTTGTTGGGTTGACAGCTGGAAGTGGGTCTGTCCTTTCCTCCTCTCTTCTATGCTCCCTTCCTTTCTTCCTTCTTCTGTCACTTGCTCCTTCCCTCCCTTCCTTCTTTCCTTCCTTTTTCCCCTCTCTTCCATCTTTCCTTCCCTCCCCTTCTCCCTTCCATACCAGGGCTTGAACCTGGGTACAGAAAGTAGCCTACTCCTTGATGTGTGTCCCTTTTTATTCTTCATTTTGAGACAGGGTCTCACCAAGGCCCCAGATTACCCAGGCTTGAACTCTCAGTCCTCCTGCCTCAGCCTCGCAGAGCACTGTCACTACAGATGTCTTCTCCTGGGCCTGGCTAATGCAGGTACTTTGTGGAACATTCTTGCATGAGCTCCTGCTGGCAAGAGGAGTGTGAGAAAAGAAACCTCAGAAGGTGCAAGTGTGAGCTGATTCCAGCCCAATGCAATGCACACTTTGAATTAAAATCGGGCCCCAGAGGCTCCAGATTCAGTGCAAACCTATGCAGAAGTCAGCCTCACCATGCAGGAGGACTACCTGGATGTTGCCCCAGGCACATGGGACTGGTGAGGTTCCTGCTCCCACTATAGCAGAAAACTGTCTCAGTTCAGGGACCAGGTGCAAAAGGTCCCAGCCTCACTCCTGAGACTGAATTAAGCTGAGAGTCATTGTTTCTGCAGTCCCACAAAACAGCCTGTAAGCAGGACAAGGATCAAGCTGTCTGCAGGCCACCTAACTGCACCTCAAATGTGGGCACCCCAAACTGGGAAACCATCCAAATGGCCATCAGCAGATGAAGGGGGAACATGTTTCTGCACATCACGATGAAGTACTCCTCAACACTGAGTATGAACATGCTGTACATCCACAGTGTGAGTGGACCGTGGAATTATGAAAGTGGCCACAGCAGGCCAGGTTTAGGGAAAACAGACACCCCGTCGTTTTCTCCATGTACATTTCTAGAAAGTGCAAAGTGGTCAGGCTGACAAGATGCAGTGGTTGTTGGGAGCAGCAGTGTGTGGCAGGGTAGGGATATTCTGAAGGGAGAATTATGACACACTCAGGAGGGGGTCAAGGTAGCAGATGTATCAACTGATCCACTGGTCATGATGGTTGACATAACATATATATTATGTGTTGGACACATAATATAGCGTTGGACAAGACTCTCTCTATTTATATATATATATATATAGATAGATAGATAGATAGATAGATAGATAGATAGATAGATAGATAGATATAGGTATAGATATAGGTATATTTTTTCCCAACAAGATTCCAATCAAAATCTCAGAGATATATGAAGTATGAGTTGTTGGTTGTCAATTCAGTAGTACTACTAAATGTCTTCTATATCCATAAGGAGACTAGCTACAAGAATGATCAAAATAACAGTGAAAATGATTTTTAAAACTTCCTTAATTTTACAAGGGCAGCTATGAAAACTTATAGCACTAACCACTTTGAAGATAATGATACACAGTACAATAACTTGTTATTCTCTTATTTGGTTTTGAAAATGTTTATTTTTTCATAAAATAAAAGACCCTATAGTAGCTGTATTTTCTGAGGAAATACTGAAACTACTTCTTGAGAATCAAGAGGAAAATAGAATAGCTACCAGCTGAATGACTGCTATCTGGGCCAGCAGAGTAAGAAAAACTAATGTGAGGGGATAAGAACAAATGTCATGATGGTGCCCAGCACTTCTGGAAGTCTGAGGCTGCATTATTTACCTGATGAAAGGGTAGGCCAAGGGTCTGGCAGTGGCTCCAACACAGAAAAGGTGATGCATTTTGGGTCAGTTGCAGGCAGCTGCCTTCTGCCGATGACAGCACAAGTAGAAGGTGCCAGAGTAGAAAACATTTGTGGAAAACATGATACAGGGTACTGTCATTAAGGTCTAGTTTGATGAAAGGAAAAGTATTGCTCAAGTAGAAAAGCTCAGTGTTGGACAAGTCTCTCTATACATAGATAGATAGATAGATAGATAGATAGATAGATAGATAGATAGATAGATAGATAGAGATACAGATACAGATATATAGATATATTTTTCCTAATAAGATTGCAATCAAAATCAAGATGGGTTTTTGTGAGAAAATCACAAAATTTTCTCCTAAAATTGTGAAATTTATATAGAAGAGAAAAAGGACTATGGATAGTGTAGAAGAGGAACAGGCTTTCTTGCTTGCTTTTTTTTTTTTTTTGAACTGAGGATTGAACTCAGACCCTTGCACTTGCCAGGGAAGCGCTTACTCCACTGAGCCATCTCCCCAGCTCCTGGCGCAGTGCTTTCATTGTGACCACTGCAGATGCACTGTAAAGCTACAGTGGAGGTCAGTGGATTCATGGGTGGAACATGGGGCCCGAAGCAAACCCGCTCAGGCATGCATGCCTGCTTCATAATGAGCACAGGAGGACTGGCTGCTCAGTGCATGGTGCAGGAGTGATGTGTGCACATGGGTAAAATAAAACTGGATGGGCCAGAGAGATGTCTCAGTGAAATAAATGCTCCCTGGCAAGTATAAGGGCTTGAGTTCAATCCCTGGTTCCACCAAAAAAATACATAAGTAAAATAAAATTGGGTCCCAATTTGCACTGTATTTGAAAATAAAATTTTGGTGGATGGGAGCATTAAATGTGAAAGTGTGCATGGAGAGCTCATAGAATGCCGTGTATAAATGCTGCTTCTTGGCTCTTTAGGGCAAGGTCAGGTGCAGCAATGCTCAGAGTGTGAGTTCCTGCTACAGAAAGAATCTTTATAGTTAGACAGAAATGCACATTACAAAGAAAAGTCTTCAGTTCAACCATAAGGTCTAGTTTGATGAAGGGAAAAGTATTGCTCAAGTAGAAAAGCTCAATGTTGGACAGGTCTCTCGATAGATAGATAGATAGATAGATAGATAGATAGATAGATAGATAGATAGATAGATAGATAGATAGATAGATAGATAGATACAGATACAGATATATAGATATATTTTTCCTAATAAGATTCCAATCAAAATCAGGATGGGTTTTTGTGAGAAAATCACAAAATTTTCTCCTAAAATTGTGAAATTTATGACCATAGAATCTGACAAGAAAGTCAAAAGACAGACTGTGAGGTTAGAGATTTGCAACTCATTTCCAACAAAGGATTGGCACAAGGGGCCAAGGACATGGCTCAGTAGAATACGTGCTTCCCTGGCAAGTGCAAGGGTCTGAGTTCAATTCTCCCCCCTAAAAAAAGGACTGGCATACAAACAACATTAAAAACTTTTACATTAATATGCTGAGCTGTAAAAGGCTCAAGTCAACAACTTCTGACGTTGCCAGTCTTACAGCTAACCTACTGTTATTATGGACTACTGGACCATATTGGATTACTTTGCTGAATTCATGCACCTACAATATATAAATGGCAAAGGAATACCCATCTCTGACAAAAGTAAAAAAAAGGGAGGGATATAAATGAAGAACCATTTTGTAGTGAAAAAAATATATATGTATATACAAAATAGGATAGGTATACAGCTACTTTCTCTTAGTTCATTGAGAAGAAAGTTTTGAACTAATAGTGTTTAGACAAGATATCATGTCTGCATCTTGTGCTGTGAATAACTACAACAAAGACAGCAATGTGCAACGCACTAATTGTTGTAACTGTCCTAACCTGTTCTGAAACTGTCTCATTGCTACTTCTTTCTCAATAAAATTAATATAAAAAATAAATAAATAAAAACTTTACAAATATGTAAGAGGTAGATACTCTAAAAGAATAATGACCAAAATATATAAACTTCATTTTATGGAAAAGGAAACAAAAATAGCCCAAAACATAGGAAAATATGCCACAGTTCCTTAGTAACTAGTCCAAATGGAAGCTGCAAGGAAATGACACAAATGGGGCAAATGCCAGCAAATGGGGGAAATGTTACAGTTTGCCAGCAAGTTAGCAAGACCATGTAACCACTCAACTTCCGTTTTCTTTTTCTTTTTTCTTTTTTTTTTTTTTTTTTTGGCGGAACTAGGAATTGAACTCAGGCCTTTGTGTTTGCCATACAAGCACTTATTCTACTGAGCCATCTCCCCAGCCGTTTTTCTTTTTTTTTTAAATTCATTTATTTATTACAGTGTCTCGCTACACATCACGGATTCTTTTTTTTGCAGGAGGGGAGCTCAGCTCAGCCCGCCCGGGGGGAGGGGTTGGCGTGCCATGTGGTGCTGGGGATCAAACCGCGGGCCCTGAGAGGCGCTTTAGACCACTGAGCTATCTTGCCAGCCCATCAACTTCTGTTTTCTGTTGGTGAGAATATAAATCGAGAGTGTTCTTGGAACAGTTTGTCATTACCTAGCAAAGCCAGGACATCATGTGCTCATAGCCCAACAGTGTAACTCCAGGTAAGTGTTTTAAGGCAATTTGTAGCTTATTTTAATTAGTCAGGTCAGACAGGCGGATGGTTTAAAAAAAAAAAAAAAAAAACACAACAAAAACCAAACTATAGCAGAATATGATAACACTAAACAAAACAGAACAGAAATAGGAAACACTAGAATGAATTACTAATGATATATGCACATATTAATTCTTTGGTTTGCTAACAGTTTATATTTTCCATAATATAATGATAATTTTCTGAGGTTGTATTGTGAAATATATTTCTAATTCTAGCTTGTGTTCAAGAATTTTTTTTTTGCATTTTAAGGAAAGGTCTACAGGGTTTCAGGGTCTCAACAATGCTCAGAGTGTGAGTTCGTTACAGAAAGAATCTTTATAGTTAGACAGAAATGTACATTACAAAGAAAAGTCTTCAGTTCAACCATATTCTATGACTATAGAATCTGACAAGAAAGTCAAAAGATAGACTGTGAGGTTGGAGACTTGTAACTCATTGGACTCGTAGTGACCCGCCTATTTCCAGCCTCCCAGGAGCTGGGATTACAGGCATGCACCACCATGTCCAGTCTCAAGAATTATTATAAATAAATAAGTAAATAAATGGCCAGCCAGATAGTTCAGCCAATTAAAGTGCCTGCTTAGGCAGATGCAGGGACTGGGGTTTGATCCTGGTGTGCTGCACCAGCCCCGCTCCTGGGGCATGCTGAGAAGGCAATTGAGACTGGGCATGGTGGCGCACAGCTGTAATCTTAGCATTTGGGAGACTGAAAATAGGAGGATCACTGTGAGTCCAATCTGTATAGTGAGTCCCTGTACTAAATACATTTAAAAAAAGAAAAAAGAATTTTTGAAAGTACCACCCTAGCAAGATCCTCATATAACCAGGATCCAATTTTAAGAATGTCCATGACAGTATTGCTTTTAGTAACAAAAAAGATGAAAAACGGCCCAAATATCTAACAACAGTAGCATGCTAAGTAAGTCGTAGGTTAATCACATAATGGGATATTCCGCAGGACTACAGTAAGGAATGTTGGGATGAAACACTCAAGAGAAGTGAAGCCAAAGGAGCTTGCTATGTACAGCAAAGCCAGTGAACCTCCAAAGCATAATTTTGAGACAAAAGCTTAGTTCCAGAGCACAGTCAGTCTGGTTGCATTCATACAGAATGCAAAGCTCCAGATTAGGGGGCTCAAGTTTAAACACACAGCTGCTCCAAACATAGACAAAGGCGGAGCTCACTGTGGGGTGGGGAGAGAAAAGTGGTGGTGGGGCGCAGAGCACAAGGGTGGGTACACGTGTGCTGGGATTGCTGTTATTTACTTTGGACAGATATTTTTGTACGTGTGTTAGTCGGCTTCCCATTGCTGTACATGATGCCAGACACCCTCAGCTTAAAGGACAGCTTTGATTTGGCTCATGGCTTCCAGGAATGGAGTCCATGATCAGCTGGCCCCAAGACAGGAGCTTCATGGTGGAGCACAGCACTTGGTTCATGGTGGCTGGGAAGCAGCGCTGGGAACAGTGCCAGAGAGGATGAGGAGAAGGACCAGGGAGATGCCCAGGGCCACACACCACCAGAGACCCCAGAGCGTGCTGGGTGGAGCTCAGACCAGTCACGTTGGTACTGAGCCCTAAGGACCGAATTATGCTTTCCACACATGATATATATTTCACAATTCAAAATAGGATCTGCACAGCAAGAGAGAAGCCAGGGGTGGAGTAGAATCTAGGAGGCTGTGCCTTGGGAAGGGCTTCACAGCACAAGGGCATAGGCTCTTTTTGGATGCAAACGAAGCTGACCCGTCCTTTGTCCTTTGAGGGCAGAACACGAGGACTGAGGGTGGGCCCAGCGAAGGTATGATTGTAGGTGTGTGGGGAAAGGTCCCATGAGAGGCAAGGTGGAGATTCAGACCCAACTTTCTTTTTCAAGGAAGTTAGGCTCTCTGCTGAGAACCAAGGGGTGGGACTGAGTAAGAGGCAGGAAGGGCACTCATGACTTTGAGTGGTATTTAGAGGGTGCAGCTGACTGCCACTGGTCATAGGTGGAGGTGGATTAACCAGCAGTAGAGGCTTGCTGTGGCTGTTGCAAACCCACCGGAAGTGCCAAGACCATTAGCTTAAGAGCTGAGCAGCTGTGCTTGTTTTTGTTCAGAGAAAAGCCCTGCTGCGTTCACTGTAGTACTTCATTACACTTCTGCCCCAGCCAGCTAGCAAGTCTCTTGCATTGGAAAAATGTTTCCAAATTGCTACTTTCCTAGAGGCATCTCCTTGTGCTGCTAATCTTGGGCATGCCTGCGGACCACTAGAATGCCCTGGAGCAGTACCCACTAGGTTTTCTTCCATGCTTGCAAATACCTACTAATTTGTTTAATCCGGTTAGGTTCTCTCAATAAGGGGCTGAAGAGAATTAAATAAGCATGGAAGACATCATAATTAAGGGAAAGCAAGAACTTCTTCCTTGGGTTCCTGGTGTCTGGTGATTCTATTCGGTAGATGTCACGGGTCCTAACTTGGGGTCTCAGAGTCCTGGGGCCAACGTAGTGGTGTCCCAGTGTGGTCCATGGTTTGGAGGGAAACCTTTGTAAGTATCGTAAGTATTGGTCCACAATTGTTATCTCGAAGGGCAAGAGGCACCTCTGTCCATCTCCTGAAAGTGCCTCTGGGAGAGTGAAAGGCCGTAACATGTTGGAAACTGACCCCAGGTGCTCTCCTTGCCGTGGGAAGAGTGGCCACAGAACAGAGCCACACAAGCCTGAGGACACCTGGCAACAGCCCAAGTGTCCTGGGCACCCACTGTGGAACCCTGCAAACCAGGCCCCTTTGGCGTCCTGTCCTCTAAATGGGGGCAACTACCATTTGTAAGTGGCAGGCGAAGGCAAAACACCGTAAGAACAAGGTGTTTCTAACTCTTAAAAGCAAAAGACTGTGTTGACACTGGGGCTCATTCTGAGCATCACAGGGGCTGCGGGGCTCCGGAAAGATAAGCCCAAGACGTCTACATTTGAAAGTTTAAGCCTCTGGGAGAACTTCCGTTATAATAATGTTTGCATTTTACAAATATCTGTTCAGGGATTTTTGTGTGTGTCCGTTAAGGTAGACAAGGGTGAGTGAAAGCAGTTTGTCTGTGATTCCTTAATTCCAGAAGCTGGTGCTAGTTTTCTAGAGAAGGCATCTCGAGCCCTCCACAGTTGGCAGGAGCGTTGGTCTGTCTTCTCGCTTTCCAGGGATGCAGCTGATCCTCAAGGTTCACAGCAGGAGTCGGGCATCCAAGACTCCTTCCAGCTGCAAGAGAGCTGAGAGGACAGGGTCACCATGTGGGGCCCTTCCCGTGGGAGCTCTCCTACTAATCTAGTGCTCGGCTGACCCTACCCGTGGAGACAGCTGACTGCACAAACTGCATGAATCTGAGCTCCGGTCTCATGAGACTGAAGAACGAAATGACAGACAAAAGGAGGAAGGTGGGAGTGTGCTCATGGGAAAGAAGACAAAAGCCAGCCCCTGGACTTGAGGGTGGGGGTGGCGTCAGGATGGGCCGCCCTCCCTTTAGACTTTGCAGTTCACACAGAGGTATGGGCACAGATGGGGGCCGCTCTCTTGTAGCCCAGATTTTCCACCCACTGCCTACCCGGTCCCGCACCTTTCTCTCTGGCAAACCTAGGTGACCACAAGTCCTGCATCTATGTGGAATCAACTTCATAGCCAGGAAAGAAAAGTGAGAAACTTAGCTTCCTGGAAGGCCTTATGACGACCTTTCCTCAGCAGAAACCACTCCCTGTCCATACCACAGCGCACAGCATGGGATCTGAGAGTGTGGGGACCCAGGTGGCTGGGGGCAGCTGTCTAACCCCGCTGTGCTCTGGGGCCCTCAGTGCTGCTCAGGCTGGGCTAGGGGGAGGGGCATGGGGCTGCAGCTCACACAGGCAGGGCCCAGCATGGGCTGGAGGAGGAGGTGCATGGAGATTTCACCCCTAATGTTTGGGGATGATTTTTTTCTCTTTAAGATTTTAGTTCCTCTCTGACTGTAGCCAGCTGCCCATCCAGCTGCCCCTACAGACACCCCAGTCAAGGCTTCCTCTGACCATGCTTGAGCAGAAGCACTAAGCTCACAGTGCACCGATGCTTGGACTGGAATTTGCTTGGGGAGGAGAGGGAGGGTTTGCTGCTTCTCCTCCATGTGGCTTTCTGGTTCATGTTTCTGACCCAAGCAAAGTCAAGTCCTGTAGGAAACAGCAAAGGTCTCTTACTTATTTTTTGACACATATTTGCAAGAAGTCTTTTGTTGGTGCTTTAATAAAAACTAAATCACTATTCCCACTAGCTGCCTGGTCAATGGACTTATCAATCACTGTTCTGCCAAGTTTTCCCGAGTCTAAGCTCTATTCCAACAAACTCTGTTACTTTTCTATCTAACTCTTCAAAAAAGGGACATGCAGCCAGATGTGGTGGCCCATACCTGTCATCCCAGCCATCAAGGGCAGGAGGAGTTTGAGGCCAGCCTGAGCTATGCTTGTGCCTTAAAAAGGCATTACTTTTTTGCAGCCCTTGGCCCTTTTGAATGGAGGGAATATTCCAGAAACTACTTTCCTTTGGCCAAAGATGCTGGAACGCTCCCTCCAGCCACAGCCAGGTGGAACCTGGGGGAGATGTTGGTGTTCACAGGTCCCCAGGTAGGCAGGGCTGCTCCCTCAGGGCAGAGAGGCCAGCACAGGCAGCTATAATGAGACCATCTGTGGCTCTGGGCAGTGCAGAGAAGGAGTAGCTGCTGCTGGCCAGCCCTGTGTGGAGCAGGCTGTCCCCACTGAGGGGGACATGTTCTAGGCCAGGCAAGACAGCTTGTGCGCAGTTCTGGCCAGGGACCAGGAACAGGGACTCCGGTAACTTGGGGAGCACCCACTTCATCTTGATCTCTATTTTCTGTCTCCAGAAAATGCATGACATTAGTAGCCAAGAAACCCATAGTCCACCTTTCTGCCTCTTCGTGTAGGACTAGTAGTGCTCCCCATAAACAGCTCTCAGAGCTCTGTTTTTGTTGTTGTTTTTGAGACAGGGTCTCACTATGTAGCCCAGGCTGGCCTCGAACTCCTGGCAATCTTCCCACCTTAGCCTCCAAAGTGCTGGGATGATAGGCCTGAGCTGCCATGCCTGGCTAATAAAGCACTTCTGGGTTCTGGGCCCAGGGCCTCACAGATTTGTGATTTTGTGTTTGTAGCAACACTGCTGTAGGAGGCTGATTCTTACTGTGGCCCTGAGAGCTTGGGATTTTCTCGGAGTCACACAGCTGCTGAGCTGTGGGGCCGGGGGCCAGTTGGAGTCTGGTGGCCTTCTCTTATCAACTGGCAGGGCGGGAGAAAGGACAGCCCCCATTTTCCCAGCTCACTGCAAGGAACAGGCACCTACCAGCCTCTAAAGGGCACCAGGAGAAGCAGTGTTTGCAGCTGAATTAGGGTGAGGCCCACTGGGAGGTGACCTCAGGTGACAGGGTGGCTCTAGCACACTGGACTTCCAATCCCAGCTACAATGTGGCCACCCAAAGACCTGAGAAGTGACAGATGTGGAGGCCCAACCTCTGCCAGGGTTTATCACCATGGCTCAGGACAACCCATGTAGTCTCCCGGGAACTGATGCACACAGAGGTGGCAGGAGCTGCACAGCATGAACTCATCCATAGACTAGACCACAGGCTGCAGAGTCCCCATGGGGACACCACTGAGGAGCCTATCTGGTGACTATCACAGACAGGGCAGAGCTAGCTGGGTGTTCTTAGCCCTGGTGGCTCAGGCAGTCAGGGCCAACACAGACAGGTTGCTCCAAGTGGCCAGAGGTTTCATGTTCACCAGTCTCTTCATGTGTTCTGTTCTTTCTCTTGGCAAAGAACCAAAAAAATCCTTCAAAGAGTTAGGAATTTGCTCCAGGGTTTTCTTCTATAAGATTTGAATCTCGAATCCTGGCTCTCCACTGTGATCCAAGCTCCTGAATTTACTTTAGAGCATATTTTGCTCGTGGATAAAATGAATATCACCAATTTATTGTTCAACTTAGTGTTAAACTGACCAAAAATGTTAGCTGTGGCAGTGATTATTATTGATCAGGCTGGCTTTAGTTAGAGGGTCTCAGTTTCCCCAGCTATAAAAGGGACACATGTGGCTGCAGCAGTGGCAGCTGCAGTCCCAGCTAACAGGGAGGCTGAGGCAGGAGGATTGCTTGAACCCACGTGTTTGAAGCCAGCCTGGACAACAGAAAATTCCTGGTTCAAAACACATATGTATTGCCTCTTCATTGAATGGCCCCGAGGTTTGCATAAGATGATGTTCATGTAACCTCTCTGAAGGCAGTAAAATACGAGATCACAGTCATTAAAATTGTGAGAAACTCATTGTAATGATGAATATTCTTGACGGTGAGTGGGCTGTGCCAGCCCAGCGTGAAGGTCTGGAAGGTAACTCTCCCAGGCATGGAGTGGCCTTTAGGAATCAGACGGGTGTTGCTGCGGAGGCTGCTCTTGAATTCAGTGCCACTCAGTGTCACAGCAAGGGAAGAGCAGCCCCTGCAACGACTGTGGAGGACACACTTGTGTGGCGATTGGTTGTCCCACACTCCTCCCTGGAGAACCGCTGCTGCCAGAGCCATGCGCAGTGGGCTGCCTCCGCGGTCGCGGCTGTTCCTTGCACACGTCTTGTCACTGAACCCTCAGTCATATCACTTGTCTAGTTCTACACAGGGAGGAAATTGAAGCACAGGGAAGTTGAAATAATGTGTCTAGATGTCTTAAAGGCATCAGGGAAAGAATAATCGTGTTGGGCCAGCCAGACAGCCCAGCTGACTAAAACGCCCACTTAGGCAGTTGCGGGGACCGGGGTTCGATCACCCGTGCTGTGCCATGCTGGCCTCACCTCTGGGGTGCACTGAGATGGCGATTGAGACTGGCGTCTGTAATTCCAGCACTTGGGAGGCTGACAACAGGAGGATCACTACGAGTCCAATCTTACACAGTGAGACCCTCTACTAAATACATTTAAAAAAAAAAAAAAAAGAAAAGAAAGAAAGAATATTGTACAAGGCTGTGTGCCAAGTGGCTGAGCCCAGTTCTGACAGAAGCCTGTTTTGCCGATAGCCTGCCTTCGCCTTTCTGCCTCTGAACAGAGTCCTTTTACCTCTGTGACTGCAGGCCTCAGACAAGTGCCTCGCGCCTGTGTCCTTGGTCCAGGATGTCATGTTCATAGGACACTTCAGGTGGCCTCGAGCAGCCAGTAGTCACTGTCATCAGCGCGTGTCTGTGCATCTGGTGCCGATTTGCTGTCCTGGCAGAGACCCAGGCCACAGGCACCTCGCCAGTCTTCTCCCCGGGGCAGCCTCCTTACCCAGGAGCTGAGGCTTTGTTACTCAGGCTGCAGAACACCCAAGGCTGGGGTTTGGACTCTATCTGGTACACCCAGGTCTGCAGATATCAGGGCCAGTTCTGTTCTCTTCTCACTGCCTTGGTGCAGCTTGGGTCTGAGTGGTTTTGGAAATGCAGCTGACCCTCCTGTGCAAGGCCCCCCACTGCCACTGCACTGGGGTGCATGTGCCCCACAAGGAATGGCCTCACCCTCCCCTTGCCCTTTGCTTTCCTCTCTCTCCCTCTTTCTTTGTTTTCATACTGGACATTGAGCACAGGGCCTGCACACTGAGCTACATCCCTAGTCTTTTTAAATTTTTTTTTTTTTTGAGAGAGCCTCACAAAGTCCCTAAGTGCCCAGGCTGGCTTTGAACTTGCAGTCGTCCTGCCTCAGCCTCCCAGGGAGTGCTGGGATTTCAGGCAGGCACCATCATATCTAGCTAAGAAATGTCTGAATAAAAGCAACATTTATCACAGTATAATTTAGTTACACTCTGATTTACTCAACTTTCAAAAAGAAAAAAGCTTCAGGTATTTCCTTACTCAAAGAAATAGAAGGCGTGAGAAAACAGGGGAAGAAAAGAGAAGGAAAAAGGGAGAAAAGGCCAGCACTTGAGCAAACTAAATAATTGTCTTCATATTCCAGCTAGCTATGCTGCTTTTGGAGTAAATGGAGCCACTACTGTTTTTTTTTTTTTTTTTTTTTTTTTCTCAACAGGGATCTTTCTGAGACAATTGAACAATACATGACCGAGCATAACACTTTACTCCTGTCTGCTTTCCTTTAAGTTTACTCAGTTTTTTTTGGTGCATGGTCTACAGGGTCTCACTGCAGATCGGACTCATAGTGATCCTCCTATTTTCAGTCTCCCAAGCGCTGGGATTGCAGGTGTGTACCACCACCCCGGGGGCAGGATCGGCAAGGCACATGGGGGATGAAATCCTGGTTGCTGCGTCTGCCTAAGCAGACACTTTAATCCACTGAGCTATCTGGCTGGCCCTTAATGTTTACTAATTTTTACAGATTATTTCAACTACTAAACTGGTTTCAGGGCTGGGGAGAGAGCCCAGTGGTCTAAGTGCCTCCCTGGCAAGCACAAGAACCAGGTTTCAATCCCTGGTACAGCATGCCAGTCAACAAACGGCATGGTGGTGCACGCCTGAATCCCAGTGCTGGGGAGGCCGAGACAAGAGGATCACTACAAGTCTGAGCTTCGTAGTAAGACCCTACACAAATAAATAAATATAAAATTTTTAAAGTGCTCTTTTAAAAATAAATAAACTAGGAAGCAGTGCTGAATAAATGTTCATGTCTCTGTGTCCTGGCATTGATTGTTATCTGCAAGAGGTTCCAATCACTTGGAAGTGTGACTTTTATTCCTTTGTAGGATAGTAGTCATCGAAGCCAGAATGGCGCTTGAAGCATATAAAGCTGAATTCCTGGTGAGTGACTTCATCCGGGAATCTGTCTGCTCACTCCACTGCTAAGGTCTTAGAAACAGATACTGGGGGTTGTGTTCTTGCAGAAGAACAGGTACCTCCAGACCAAACTTTCACTGGCCCCAGGGCCCAGTGTTGCCAAGATCCTATGCATGAAGTGCAGGAAACACAGGGCCAGGACCACACAGCTGTCGCTCAGGTCCCTCTGTCGTGGACATGACTGTGTGCCTGTGCCCTGGGGGAGCTGCATGTCAGTAGTTCTGTTGGTGGCTCCAGCTGCCGGCCACACTCAGCTGTTGCACAGGCATGAGCTGTTTGGATGCCCAGCTGGCGCCAGCCTGCGGCTGCTCCTCATGAGGGCCCCAGCTCCCAGGGACAACATCCGCCAAGCTGCAGGCCAAGGTAGCTGGAGCAAGGGTCCCTGGATGGTCCATTGACTGACTATGGACTGAATGTTTGCTTGCCGCCATGGAGAAGGTGACACATCTAAGTTGATGCCCACTTACGCAGCCTGTTCTGAGTCACCATCTGTGGGGTGGAAATGAAGCTGGAACCCATATGGGCATCTACCACTGCCAATGTCATGCCTACAGGCTTGGGGCCCTCACTGCAGCCACCTGGGCCGCTGCTGGTCTCCAGCACTGGGGTACCCTCTTCTCATCTGCCCTGCCCTTTGGGTGCATGCTGTCTTCCTCCTCTTGTGTGCTTCTTGGCCATGGGACAAGGCTAGAAGGAACCACCTGTGTGCACCAAACTGTCACTGTCCTCAGGTTTATTCCTGAATTGTTAAAGAGTCTGGTTTCACTTTTTGTTTGGTTTGACACAGGGTCTGGCTATGTAGTTCAGGCTGGCCTTGAACTTACTTATGCAGCCCAGGCTGGGCTCAAACTCATAGCACCCCTCCTGCCTTAGCTTTTCCGGCACCACTCCAGCAAATGACTAGATGCCACCTACAAGCCAGTGCAGGAGAGAAGACTCAAGACTTCCTTCTGGCATCCCTGGGCTTTCCCTGCCACACACTCTCACCCGGCCCAGTGTGTGTGTCACTTCCATAGCTGAATGCAATGCTCCAAACCCACAGTTTAAAGGGGCAGGCTTTTTTTTTTTTTTTTTTTTGGCAGAACCAGGGATTGAACTCAGGCCCTTGCGCTTGCCAGGGAAGCACTTACTCCACTGAGAAATTTCCCCAGACCCATGGAGGCAGGTTTGGTCTGGCTCCCAGCTGCAAGGCTTTCAGCCCACAGATCCCTGGCCCTAAGGCAGGAGTGTCAGGAGTTGCTGTGTAGTTCACAGTGCCCAGGATGCCCAGCGGGGGGAGCATGCTGGGAGGAAGGGGAGGAGCAGCTGTGGACTCCAAGCTCATGCCTCCGTGACCACATGGACATGCCCAGAACTGCTTTCCTAATCTGCTGGATGATTCCCTCAGACCCTCCCGCCTGTGAAGTGCTGTACAGTGGGGCCCTTGAGCCCTCCTTGGCTCTGCCCTCCAGGCCCCTGCATGCATGCAGCATACAGGCCACTCCCTGGAAAACAGATGGGGGTGGGGCCGGGCTGGGCGGTGATGCGCCTTCCCTCAGATGTTTAGTCTTGGAGGCAGATGTCTGACTGTCCTGAGAAACAGCAGGTCTCTTGTGTTCCAAGTGACGGTACATGGTGTGGTTTGTGGTTTCAGAACCTGTTGAATACTGTCAGACGCCAGCCTGAGGACATGCTGGTTTCAGTTGGCACAGAAAGAGGCGTCCTTTGACTCGCTTTCCTTCCTTGGGAAATATGGGATGTGTTGGTGGTCATCACTGAGAACACACCGTGGCCAGTCCTCAACTCCCTGGGACAGTCCCAAGTTAATGTCTGCCTCAGAAAAATTATCCAGAGGGTCCCTTTCACAGTCAAAGGGTCTCAGAGTGAGCAATAGCTTTGAACCATGCTAGGATGGCAGAGCCCGGTGCCATGGCAGGTACCTCATGGGGGGGTAGTAAAATCACACCCCACAAGCCAGGACACTCAGGGTCCCTGATGCTGTTTGTTGCCTGGATTCAGAGCCAGGAGAAGATTTCTGCTCAGTCAATGGCCCTGATCCAAGATACATGGGGGCATTTTGGCCACCTGGAATCCTTACAAATATATCGTCACATTCCACTGACAAGTAATAGCTGTACGTATTTATGGAAGCAGTGTGGTGTGTCACCACACGCGCCTAACGTGTGAGTCTGGCACTGCAGGCACTTAGCCTTCTGTACAGAGACGCTCCAAGTCCTCACTGGAGCTATTTTTGAAATATTCGATTGTTGTTAACTAAAGCTGACTACCACGCAAAGAAGTTGTTCCCCCTACCCAGCCACGCCTATTCCCACAGCCCATTCACATCCATCTCTTACTTTGTCTCTGAGAATCAGCTTTTTAGCTTCCACATATAAACGTGATTATGAAGTATTTGTTTCCTGTGCCCGACTGAGCTCACTTAACCTTGAGTTCCATCTGTGTTGCTGCACATGTCAGGATTTCTTTTTTATGGCTGAATAATATCCCATATATCACCTATGCAATGCCACCTGTTCTTCATCAGTACACCTGTTGATGGAAAACAGGTTGATTCCACATCCTGGCAATTGTAGGTATGTTGTAAAATTGTCTGGTGCGGAAACCTGAGTTCCCTCTGGATATTACAGTAGTGGATCACACCCCACAAGCCAGGACACTCAGGGTCCCTGATGCTGTTTGTTGCCTGGATTCAGAGCCAGGAGAAGATTTCTGCTTCTAGTTTTCCGCAATGGCTGCACTCAGATGTTTTCATCAATGATGTGTAAGGGTTTCTCTTTCTTCATAAATGTTTGTAAACTGTTCATCCACGAAGACTTCCTTTCAGAGTATAGAAGAATCGGGCTGTTCTGAGGGACTCCCAGCCTGGGTCTCCTCGGTCTGACCTCCGGCGGCCAGCAGACAGGGCCAGGCTCGTTTCCAAAGCCCTTGAACACCCGCAGCCACCCTGGTAGGGAAGTGAAGATCGCACGGCTGTGAATCTCGCCCTTCCTTGGTCTGCAAGTCCCACGAGGCCTGCAAGGACGTGAGGCGAAGGTGTCTTCTCTGAGCGAGAGGTCCATGCCTCTGCTCAGCAGTAGCAGCTAGCTTCCAAGTGCTGGCCAGGGGGCACCATGTTTGAGACCAACTTGCTGCACGACATTCTGAAGGGGAAATTTATTTTGACACCAGATGGGTACGAGTGGGAGAAGGACATGCGCTTCCAGGTACAGCGGTCCGAAAACCTCTGGCACATTTATTCCATCCCGGTGTTTTGAGGTTCTGGGCTGCACAGGCTCACCCTCCTTCAGCAGCCTTTGCATGGGTGATGCGCAGCTCAGTCGGCGCCTTTCCTGCTCGCGCCCCAGCTCCCAGTTACGAGTTTCCGAAGGAGTGTGGGGGCCACGGGGTTGCTGTGTCCCACATCCCCCCCCACCCGTTTCCCTCACCTCCTCCCCAGTAGCTCTGGGAGAGGTGGCCGCTGTGTGCAGCCCTGCGACCCTGGCTGTAGCTGCGCTGCATGCAGAGAGGTGTTTTGGTTCTAGGGCGTCTTGGTGACCCAGGCCCGCATGTGACTCAGATTCCACGACTCCACCCACTCATCCACTCGCCCTTCGCCAGGCTCCTGAAACTCAGCCGCACCCTCTACACTGAGCCCCAAGGCTAGCAGAGCCCAGCTAGCTGTACAAGTCCCCAGCAGCCCACAGGCAGCCCGGAGGGCTCAGGGTCTGAGCAGCGTGCTCCAGGCCATTCTCCACGCATATTTGCAGTGGGGCCAAAAGGCTCCTTTCCTGAGGCGCTTGCCTCAATCTGCCCCCACCCCCACCCCTTCGCGCTTGCCCTCTGAGCCCACGCAGGAGACGCAAGCACCAGCTTTGCTTCACCGGAACGCAGTCTCCAGGCTGCGCGGAGCACTGCTTCACACTTGGCACCTGTGCTAGGAGGCGTCTGGAAGTCCAAGCCTCCACCGGAGACTGTGCTTGGGCCACTGCTGGGGAGAGCGTGGCGCGGCCCCTGAGGGGGGCTTCGGACGCCCTCTGCTGCTCTCTCGAGTATTTGGGACAAGGGTCACCTTAAGAGGTGACTACTACGCTAGGGAGTACTTCAGACACACATGTGTATTTTATATATGGCATAAAGATGTAAAGAAGACCCTCAATCGGGACCACTTCTCGCCATTTCCTTAATGTGCTGATGCATAGATTTTTGCCTGTCTGTTCGTTTCGGCAGTAGACAGTGATTACTCACTCATGTATCCATTCAATCAGTTAGCTTGGATCACAACTTGTAGTAACCCAATCTTGGAAGCAGCCTATACGTCCATCAACCAATGAAAGTATAAAGCAAAAGTTTTATTTTCCAGCCACGAAGTTCTATTCTGCCCTAAGGAAGGGTGAGCCGGAGTCAAATGCAGGAAAATGAATGCCGCTTGAGACTGTGGTGCAAAGTGAAATCCATCAGACACACAACCAACACATAAATACATTAAAGAGCAAAAGAAGAGGCTCTATGAAACCGAGAGCTAGACCTTTTACAAAAGAGAAGGCAACCAAGAGACAGGGAGAGGAAGGTGGGCAGGAGAAGGGGCCTGTAAAGGGGATGAAGCCATGTTCTGTCCATGAGCCAGCTGCCCACAGGCACCAGGGGCATTCTGCACTGCAGAGAGGGAATGACACAAATGAAAAAATGTGACGGCAGTAGGATCTGCTTGGCAATTCATCCTGCAGTGGCAAAGAAAGGCTGGCCACAGCCTTCACTGAAATATGGAAGGCAGCTCAATGTTACCGAAGGATCACCATGGAAACCAGAAGCCACCGTGGCAAGTGGCATGTAAGAGAGGGACCCCTTGGAGCTCAGTGAAGGATGAGCTAAGGACTGCAAGGGCTTTAGGCAGAGGCAGAGGCAGCAGGAGACTTTGGCAGCTGGAACGGTGTCTGTGAAGCTCTGTAGCAGGTGACAGTGGAGATTTGGGGACCAAGAGTGGCCCAGAGCACGGTGGGCTGTGGGGACAGGTGAGCCGACTGTACTTGGGGACCAGGCTGGGAGCATGTGGCCCCTCATCTACATGGCCTTGACAAGAGCCTGCTAGGGACTGGGGATGGGGTACCTCAGTTCTGAGCCAGCACACACTGTGTGGAGCTGCGGCACCTGGAGCCAATGTGCAGCCTCCTCAGCGCCTGTGGGCCAGGGCAAGCCAAGGAGCTTGGAGAAAGGATGGCTAGGACCGGTTCTTGAACCATTGTCCTGTGGTGGCACGGTGCACAGCTGCACACAGCCACACACATCTGCCCACATCTGCCCACTGTACATGTCTGCACACAGCTGCCCACGTCTGTGCACAGCTGCCCATGTCTGCGCACAGCTGCACTGCAGCTTTAGCCCTGGTAACTGGCAGCACCATGGTCGGTGGGGCTGCTGGTTTTGAGCCACAAGCCTGGTACGTCCTGTGCTCCCATTCCAGCCCAGGCCTCCTGCATCCGTGCAGGAAGCTTGTCTGTCCTCACCACAGTAGTCATAAAAGGTGGGCCAGCGTGGAGGCCCCAGCCGAGGCCTCTCTGACTCCTCACTCAGTGTCAGGCTTAGTCCCAGGACCTGAACCCCACTATGTCCACTGTGCACTGCTCCCTTTCTGAGGCAGGACTCCTGGGACCCCTGACCCTCAGCCCATGCTGCTGCCTGAGCCTCCCTGAAGCTTTCTGTGCCCTCCAGTGGGAAACCCATTCACCCCTGGCTGCAAGGCCAACATCATGCCCACCCTCATTGGCTTTGGCAACTCTGGGCTCTATGGGTTTCTGGGCACAGAACCTCTCTTCCCCCTCAGAGCAGTGGCTCGCAGTGCCATCCAACTAGGAAGCTGCTCCTGCAATAGTCTCCTGAGCATCGCACATAAAGCTCTGCATGATCAGTCTTCATGTGAGGGTCTCAGTGGTTTGCTCTAGACCCACCACCTGCTTCTGTGGCCTGCCTCATGCTGGGGCTCTATTTGTATCTTTCTTGGGTGAAGATGTGTTCCACCAAGGGAGGGGACAGTGACTGCCTCTCCCACCATTGTGTCTTCAGTGCACAGTATGTGGCACATGGTAGCTGTGGTCAGTAACTATCTATGGTGTCAATGAACAAACAGGCCTGGCATGGTGGTGCACTGTCAACCCACATCCTGGGGGGCTGAGACAGGAGGAGCGCAAGTTTGAGCCCAACCCGCACTTAGGGAGCCCCTGTCTCAAGAAATAACAAAGAGCAGGGATATAGATCAGTGGGAAGATTGCGAGTTTCATCTCTGGTACCCTCCCTCCATGCAGAGAACTGTTCTTTGCTTAATAGCTCCATTTCTGCAGCACATTCTTTGAGTTTGGAGCCAGCAGTCACCAGGTTTCTCCTGGGAATTCCCTTGCACGAGCGGGTGAGGAGCTGGCACAGCACTGTCCTGAGGCTGCCCTGCTCCCCGAGGCTGCTCTGCTCCCTGCATGCATGGCGCCACACGCTCCTCCTAAGGTGTCTGATGGACCACCTTAGCTTATTTTTCTGCCTATCCAGTTTTTTGTCGACCCGAGGGACTGTGTCTCCATCTGCTGCACTGCTTACAAATTGGATAAATATTTGAGCTCAGCACTCACTCAGTTCATGTGCAAATGCACAAGTGGCCTCAGAGAGAGGCCCATCTTCAGACAGTGAGAATTAATTGAATAAGGAAGTGGGAACGTTTACAGGAAGCTTTCTAGTAAGTAGAGCTGAGCGCTGCACAGAAAATTAACTTGTTTTGGAGCAGTGAGGATGGTGTTTTCCTTGTGCTCTGAGTATGCCTGTCAGCCTTGCGCTGTGGGCTTTTCTGAAGGACACTGCACATTCCACCACCCTGGTAGGTGGCTGTATGAATGGTGGTCATGGGGCCTTGGTAGGGGCTCATGGTTGTGACTATGCTCTGTGATCTATGGTAACTGGAAAGAGCCCAAGGCCAAATTATGAGCCAATTTTCTTCTCGATTTTGAAATATGTGGCTCTCACATTTATAATGAAAAACACACGCTTAGAACTAAGAACACCCCCACTGCTTTGTTAAAGCCCAATGATTTCTGGTAG
Organism: Ctenomys sociabilis; assembly: GCA_004027165.1. NCBI lineage: Eukaryota > Metazoa > Chordata > Mammalia > Rodentia > Ctenomyidae > Ctenomys > Ctenomys sociabilis. Next base: position 103,783 of record PVKA01000471.1, on the reverse strand, counting down.
GAGACCTTGCTTTCCCTCATGCATCAGGTCCAGAAGTGTTTGTAGGCAGGAGGAAGTGTGCAGTTATTTCAGGGGTTCTCTGGGGGCTGAGCCCAGGGTCCTGCAGGTGAGAGGCAAATGGCCCTTCCCAGAGGGATACCAGTCCCACCCTCTTCTGCCAGAACCTCTGAAAATTATACCCAAATCCTATTTTCTATGTTTGTGGTTCATTTTCAGTGATTTTCTTCTAAGACCCTGTTCTTAGTGGGAAAAAATGTAACATTGGTGCTCTTCCAGTTCTGTATTAGATACCCAGGGGTCACTTGGTTGCATCAGCAGCTCCTTGCCCATCTCCATGGAGACACATCCTAGGTCTGCACCCTCCCTCATGTCCTCCTGCAGTTCTGCATTTCTGTGCTATCTTCCCACCCCCAGGCTGTTCCCCATTATGGCGACTTGGCCCCCACCTGCTCAGTCCATGTCCCACTGAATTCCTCATAGACGCATTGCCTCTTCCTGGCTTTTGCCAGCCTTGTACTCTCCCTGAGCTGTTTCTCATTAAGGTGGTGGCCTTTTATCCAAGCATGACTCAGGGGCTGGGTCCCAGACAGCCTCCTTTAATAAGAATGCTTGAGGGCCATTGACAGTAAATGTGTGCTCAACATTAACCGGATTTTTACACTATACCCCAGATAACCAAAGCGTTTTTATGTCTCCCTAGCAAAATCAGGAAATTATGACATTTTGCGTCTTTTTAAGCACTAGGTGATTTAGAATTCTGAACAACATTTCTTACTTCCAAAACTTGACATCTGAGCAGGAATCTAGAACCCAAGATTTCATTGTCTGTCTGGCCTTGAGCTTTTGTCCTTGGCACCTGAGGTGTTCAGGTCAATAGAAGTGATGGCAAGAGATGATGGGATCAGCCGGGCGTGGTGGCGCATGCCTGTAATCCCAGCACTCGGGAGGCTGAGGCAGGAGGATTGTTGTGAGTTCAAGACCAGCCTGAGCTACAAAGTGAACTTAAGGCCAGCCTGAACTGCATAGTGAGACCCTGTCTCAAAAAGACAAAAAAAAAAAAAAAAAAAAAAAAAAGAGATGATGGGATCCTAGATCCTGGGGGCGTGTCAGCTGGCTGTGGGCGGGAACTCGTTTGCTATGGTCTTCCTTGGCTCCTGGCATTTGCTTGTCCACCCTCTCTGAAACCTTCTTGGGCCTCTGGTAGTGATGCAAGGAGAAAGATTCAGTCTAGAACAGAAAAAGTGTTCCATAAATATCGGGCTGGACACATTAGGACAGATATTTGGGTTCTATCTCCAGTGGCCTTGAAAAGTTTCTTAAACACTCAGACCCTTAATTTTCTCATCTGTAGAATGGAAGCCGTGGTTCTTTCCTTCTAAGATTGCTGTGAAGATTAAATAAACATGCATAGAACATACATGAAGTTCTGTGGTTTTTAAATAGTGAATTCATGTCACAGCGGCAATAATCCCAGTTATGATTATATTATTTTGGGGATATAGTGTCAGCAAATGGAGCCTCCTCAGCCGTTGTCTGCTCTATCGACGGTTTCGCTGTTATTCTGTACTGCTGTGGTTTTCAGTTACCGTAGCTCCGTGTAGGTCTGGGCCCGCTGAAGGACTCAGTCCATGTTTGCTGCCATCCTTTCAAAGAGGTAGAACTAACATGAAATTGTTCGGTTCTTCCTCAACTCTGCGGACCACACTTCCTTCCTCAGCCGCTAGATTACTGCAATGGATCTGATTGTGTGAGAAACGCCAGGTGGCTCCTGTAGCGGTGAAATGACCATGTTGTCATCATCTATGTCCCTCCGTTGTCACCGAGACACCGCACCTCACAGCTGGACCTTCATGGAGGAAAGCTCATTTCCGCTGACATCTTACAGCGGCTGCAACCCCCAGGTGGCTGCTCCGAGGCACCACGGCCTGGCGGAAGGGTCTCAGCCAGGAGAGCTGCTCAGGGCCGGGTGGGCAGGAAGCAGAGACGAAGCGCAGCAAGTGGAGAGAGGCCTGGCAGGGAGAGGACTGCTTTGGGCCACGCCAATCACGAAGCAGCCCTTCCTGCCAGGCCCATCTTCTAGCAGGAAGTCAGTGATTCAACCTCGCAGGGCGATTGCCTGTCTAAAGCCCTGCCTTTGAGTACCTACAGGGCTTGGGGAGACATCGAGGTACAAATCAGGCAGTCGTCAGTGTGCTCTAGGGAGAAGGTGCTTAAGGATCTCAGGATTCATCCACAGGGTCAGAACAGGGTCTGGCAGGATCCAGAGAAGCAGGAAGCGAAGCCGTTTGCGTGGGGGAAGACAGGTGGTCCAGCTCTGCAGAGGCACCTTACTCTGTACTGTCCTGTTTGTACCGTATGTTCCTTCTCTCCCTCATAGCCATCTCCCCTGCAGTTTATTCCCTTGTCTCACCCTCAGTCCCATCTTGGGGCAGGGCTTGTGCACAGGATTTGGGGCTAACACCAGTGTTGTCCCGCAAGGGTCTGACAGACACTGGCACGTCAGGGTGCGTCTTCCTGGGCAGCTTCCTCTGGGACCCCCCTGGTGCTTGCTGTAAAGCTGCTCAGGGTAGGTTTCTGAATCAACGACAGCACTTGGAGCGACCTGCAAAGGCGGGAACCAGCTAATTTAGGTACTGGTAAGACCACAAATGAGCATCTTCAAAAAATTATAAAGAAATAATTCATAGTGATTCTTGCTAAAAGTTGCAGCAGGCTTTTAGAACACAAATCATGCCCCTCCTGGTTCTAAGAGCCCCCTCGATACCTATCATCAGAGCACTTGCCCAGTGGCTGTTAAACAGATATGATAAATATGCAACATGATTATGCTTACACCCAGGAGAACAGAACATAGAGGTTAGTTCACATCCGCAGGCTCTGGGTCTGGTCAGGGGGAGATCTGGCCCCACGTGATAGGCTTCCTTGGTGGCTGCCAGACACTGTGGCTGAGCAGATACAGTGGCTAAGGTCTTCTACTGTCTTTTAGGAAAAATCTGTGACTGCTAAGAACTCTGCCACAATTTTCTTTCTCTAAGACTTCTCTGGTAGGTCCAGGAAACATTTGCCTCCCTGAGTTGCATCCTCCCACTCTCCCACTCACTGGGAAGGGTGTGATCTATGCCACAGTGTGACAGTTACATTCCCTGGAGCTTCTTGATAGAAATCACTTTGAAAATAATTATTTTAAGGGAAAAGTAGGCAAATTGGGGCTGGGCCGTGTAGACTCACAAGAGTAGTATAATTTTGCCTGCAGGCACTTCAAGAATGCTGGTGTTTTTATTTTTTTATTTTATTTTTATTTTATTTTATTTTATTTTATTTTATTTTTTTTGTCTTTTTGAGGCAGGGTCTCACTATGCAGCTCAGGCTGGCCTTAAGCTCGCGTTGTAGCTCAGGCTGGTCTCGAACTCACAACAATCCTCCTGCCTCAGCCTCCCGATTGCTGGGATTACAGGCCTGCGCCACCACGCCCGGCTTGCTGGTGTTTTTATAACTTTAAATCTGTAGCTATGAAGCTAAGTATCCCTGGGCCAATCCAGCCTTGATTGCATCTTAGCTTTTGATTAAGAGAAGTGGCCTTTGCTTTCTCATCCTCCTCCAGACTGTCAGGGGTGTGGAGCTTTTTTAGCCATTTTTGTTCCATTTATCATCCATTGTCGGATAAACATATCACAGAGCCACTCAAACCAGGCAGCTGACAGGGTTGTTTTCCTCTGCTATAATGTGCATAATGAAAGTCATGTGCCCCATTATCTAGTCCACAAATGTGTCCTGATGTCTACCTAATGTCAGGCCCCAAGCCAAGCCCTGGGGCCCTGTGGTGTGCATGGTTGATGATTCTGAGTGTGAAAGGGACCTCTCAGGAGAGGAGAGGACACCGCGTGGAAATGGGAAGACACTCGGCAGGCTCTGGGTGCTCTGTGGAGTGGAGGATGCAAGCAGACTAGGCAGGGCCCAGTGGCCAGCCCTTCTCCAGCTGAGGAGACACTGGAGGGACGTGGGTGGGGTCCTGAGCCATGGGGCACAGCCAAGTATCTATGCAAGGGGACTATGTGGTGCAGCCTGTTACTGAGAAGACCTGGTGTGGCTCTGTAGCATCAGATACAGAAGATTGCAAGAGATAAGTAGGAAAGTGAGTAGGTGGCCAAGGGAACCCAGGACACATTAACTAAGGAAAGTGGAGAAGGCTGTGAGTGTAGGAGACGTGGTGCTATGTGCAGACAAATGGTCCTGTCTCACCACAGACCCACTGGGGAAGGCAGGACACTGGAGTCCCTTTCTCATTACCGGGACTCAGTCTTGGTACCCACAACGCACAGCAGGTGATGCTCTCTCTCTCTCTCTCTCTCTTTTTGTATTTTAGGGAAGGGTCTACAGGGTGTTTGGGGTCTCACTTCTAGATTGGACTCGTAGTGATCTACCTGTTTACAGCTTCCCAAGGGCTGGGATTACAGGTGTGCATCACCATGTCCAGTCTCAATCGCCATCTCAGCACACCTGGGGGCGGGACCAGCACAGCAGTCCTAGGGATTGATTCCCCGGCCTCTGCACCTGCTTGCAGGTGCTTTAATTCACTGAGCTATTTGGCTGGCCCAGGTGATGCTCTTTTGGCTAATGGTCCAGTCCAGGACAGGATGGTCCAGGAACAAATAGCAAGGTGATGGGCCTGGTGGAGGAGGAAGCTGTTCCCATCATGTCTCCTGGGAAGCAGACAGGTGAGGTCAGAATCAAGAAGAAGAAGACCCTTCCAGCTCACCTGGCTACAGCTGCCTTCCTCCAGGCCCGCCTCCTACAGTGTGTACGCCTCAGCCCACCTCTGAGTGCACCTGACCTCTGGGTGTAAAGCACAGCGCATAAACACTGGCCCACGAACTGTGCTGGCACACTTGCCCTTTGGTCAGTGTCACGACCCAGACCTCTGCACTGCCGGGTCCTGTGTGGAGCAGGGCTGAGAAGCAGCAGAGCCAGAGTTGCATGGAGCAGGCAAGGCACGGGGAGGGGAAGGTGCACCAGGAGGCTGGGACCAAGCAGCACAGTTGTGGGGCTGAGGGGCCAAGGAGGAGATGGGTTGCTCCATACAGGCCACACATTCTGTGACACAACCTCTATGGCGAGACCTTCCTTCCACAATGCTGGGGTCACCCCTACTCCTACAAGTACCCGTTGAGTAGGCATCAACCTTCACCAATTAAAGCTAGGAAATTGATGAATGAGGGTTTAGTCAGCACAGGCACAGGTGCAGGTGTGAGTCAGAGCACAGTACTCACTATGTACATGCACAGCAAAACATTGCATAAGTATATCCAGTAAAGAGGCTATGGCGTGTGCCCTGAATCCCAGCACTCAGGAGGCTGAGGCAAGAGGATCACCATGAGTTAGAGGCCAGCCTGGCTTACACAATAAGTTCAAGTCTAACCTGGACTACATAGCAAGATCCTGTATTAATAAAAGGCTAATTTAAAGTAAAAGATTTGGGCTAGCAAGATAGCTCAACAGACTAAACTAAGTAACTGCTTAAGAAAGCACCAGGACCGGGGTTCGATCCCTGGCAACACATGCCACATTGGTCCCATCCCTGGGCATGCTGTGCTGTGGCCACTGAGACCAGGTGTGGTGGCCCGCATCTGTAATCCCAACCCTGGGGAGGCTGCTGAAAACAGGAGGATCACCACGAGTCTGAGCCGTGTCATGAGACCCTGTACCACATATATAAAATAAATAATAAAAGATTTAATAACCTGCAAGTGTGTCTCTAGCCTTTGACATCTTCTGAGTGTAGTATATTTGATAGATGGCAAAGTGAAACAGAGGTAAAGAGGAACAAGCTATAACTTGTGGGACATTTAGACAGGAAAATGAATTTTAGTTCAGACAAGGGTCTGACAGAGCAGGAGACATATGGGTGATGTCGGAATGTCTGCTTCAAGGTTAAAAACAAACAAACAAAAGATTATCCCTGCACTGACCCTGGTTATCCCTGTCTCTTCTGTCATGCCATCACCAAGCCAGGAAAAGTTTTCATAGCATGAAACGCAGTGTCCTGAAGAATAGTAGGAGTCGGGGTGTTTCTCCGGAAGAGAAGAACATCTGCAATCTCTCTACCAATAAATCTCCTTGTTTGGAGGTGGCCAGGAGAAAAGCACCAGAAAATGCTGGTGTAGCCCCATGGGAGGCAGAGCAGGGACTCTAGGTGCTGGCCCCAGGAGGGGCACTGCCTGGGGGAGTGGTGGGAACCCCCCCAGCACCACCCCTTTGGCTTTGGACTCAGTCCTTCTGCACTGTGATTGGTCTCTACAGCCACTGCAGGCTTTCCATTTAGGTAAAGGGATGACACTATCAACATTAGTAATAACAATGATAATCATGTGCATTTAATGAGTCCTCTTTCGTCTGAGTACTTTCCCAGGCACACCCAGATATGCACTGGCAAAGAATAAATTTGGGTGGATGATAGGAGATTGCTGTTTGGACAGAGATGCCTATCATTCAATATTTACTTTTTCCTCCCCACTCAGGTGTGGGGGAACGTTGGGCCTTGAAGACCACGGTACACCCAGGTGAGAAATGAGGGGAGGCTTTAAAGTAGAGTGAAAGGCAGTGTTGGCGAATCCAGGACTGCTGCATGCAGCGGGCGCAGAAAGAGCTAGACCCGCTGCGGACGCGGGTGGGACCAGCAGGAACACCTCCTGCCCAGGAACTCCTTCCAGTGAGTGGGTGTGCTCCTGAGGCGTGAAGCCTCGGAGTGAAGGTTGGGACTCATGGGTCAGGGCTGCTTGCTTGCGAAGTGGACAAGGCCCTGAGACGCTCTGGGCTTTGCACTACAGAGGAGCAGGTGACTGAAGGACTTGGGCGGCCAAGGAGCCAGTGGTGGTGGGGTGGATGCTCTGGGTTAGGATGCTACTGAAGAGTGATAGGCATACAAATGTAGTCCGAAAGACAATGCCTCCCCATCTGCTGAAACTAAAAAGAATGCGAAGTTTGAGGAGATGCTGACTGCTGGCTTGGACAAACCAGCTAGGTGGGGTGCAGGGCTGCCCAGTGAGGCCAGGGGTGCACAGAAGGCTCTAACTCAAAGCGGGGCTCCCTCTCTCTCCCCCAGCCTCCCTGCAGCACACAAGCTCTGCCTTGGAAGAAGACAGCAGAATTATTCAGTTAGTCATAAGATTTCAGAGTTTCCCAGGGGCAAATGGTTGATTCTCAACCTTTTTGAGAATCAAGGTTGGAAGACACTTCCGTGAAGTCAGAGAAAGGCCCTGAAGGCCAAAGGAGAAATCAAGTGGCTTAAAAAAATAAAAGCAGTACTAAAAAGCTCTCTTTGAGAAAAAAAAAAACCCAAAAACCATATTTCATGGCAAGACACTGATAAATATTATTTTCCCTGTCCAATCTGTATTCCAGAAGATTAGTTTCTTTTCTTTTCTTTTTTTTTTTTGGTGGAACCAGGGATTAAACTCAGGCCTTTGCTCTTGCTAGGGAAGCACTTATTCTACTGAGCCATCTCCCTAGCCCCAGGAGATTAGTTTCTTTAAAAACAAATGCACTCAACGGTCCCTCATTGCTGGGTGACTTCGGATAAAGAGGAACATCAGCCCCGCCTGGCTCGGAGCTCTCTGCCCCAAAGCTCTCCACGCAGTGCTCCCCTGAGCCTCGGCATTCCCTCTCCTGTCCCTCCTACCTTATATCCTGACCTCTCCTCAAACTCAGTGCTTTTCTAGTTCTGTGAAGTGGATCCATTTTGGGTTTTGTTGTTCTTGTTTGTCTTGTTTCAAACTCTGTTTCTGCATTATTGACATAGGGAAAAAAAACTGATCTCCAGTGGGTGACCTCCAAATAATACAGGGAACCTCCAAATCATATAGGGGAAAAATGATCTCCCAACCTGACCTGAATGAGTTTGTGTTCTCTAAAACCAAACAATGAATTTTAGGAATAATTGGAGGTTATGAGCAGAATATATTTATTGAGGGAAAGAAAGGGCCTGAGCGGGTTGTCCCCAGGAAGGTGTTTCTTCCAGGGACTTATAGAGTAAAACAATGTGGTGAGGCAGGTCTAAGGTGGTGGAGATGACATAGGAACTCGCTTACGTGGGCATGAGGTGGGACAAAACTATGGCCAACCAGTGAGATTACAAGCACTGTTGTTCAGGTAATACCAAATGGGGAAGCGAGTCACGTAGCGAGTGGGCATGAATACAGGATAGGGTCTCTTCCTGTTTGGGGTTGGGCTACTGACTCATTTGGGCTCTTTCAAGGTGATTGATACCTATTTAGAGTATCATTCCTGATGCCCATCCCTAGGGAAGTATGTAGCTGTGTTTCCTCTTTTGTTTTGGTCTTAAGATGTGGTCCATATAGGAGTGTCTGTCTCTTCCACCTTGTCTTCCATCTTGTCTCCTTGAGAGCCTGGCCCTGTCTGACTGCCTATATTTCTATCTAATTCAGGTGCCTACAACATTATAGGACTCACTAGAGGAGCAGAACACACACACACACACACACACACACACACACATATGATAGCACGAAGGATTTCCTACATAGACTCAGTGCCCACAAAGTCAGAGGTGGAAGAGTATAAAGTGGCCATGTGGACAGCTGGAGAAGTCAGTTGAAGGCCAAAGAGTAGACAGTCTGTTGTGGTCATTGTGGGAAAGCCAACGGTTCTACTTTGAAAAGCTGGAATCTGCACTGGGAGCCTGAGATGAGCACCCAAAGGTGATGGCCAGGACAGAGCACTTCTGAGAAGTCAAGGCCACTCACTCTTTTTTCCTTTTATCCTACCCAGGCTGTAAGCCTAGTGGTTGATGCTACTGTCTCTGGGGCAGCCTTCCCTCCTCAGTTAGCAGCCTGCCTGTCAGTCATCCACAGACCCTTCCTGAGCTGTATTCTACTAACACAGCTGTATTCCTCCCTCCAGCTCATCTCTGGCTCCCAGTGCAGGCACATTAAGAATGTCTCACTTCACTCAGGTCAGCCTCACAATTAAGGTCACAGCATCAAGTCCGCTTTTGTGCACCTAAATCTATCAGTGTAGCCAACAGATCAAGAGAACGCTGTTTTACAGGTTCCACCTTCCTTAGAAGACAGATGCTTGAGGCTGGGTGTGGTGGCACACAGCTGTAATCCCAGCTCTTGAGAGGCTGTAAACAGGCAGATCACTACAAGTCTGATCTAGTAGTGTTGAGACCCTAAACACCCTGAAGACCCTTCCCTAAAGACTTCCTGCTCTAGGGCTGCTGCCCTAGAGTGGCAGGTCTGTTTGTGGGAGGCTCTATCAGATCTGGGGTCTGTCTGAGTGGGCACTCAGGGCACCACATGTCTCCAGACAGCCTGGGCCTGGCAGATGTCCTGGAGACTGAACTCACTGGTCTGGTCTCTGCCTTTCAGTCAGACTGAGGCTCCTGGAGCCCAGAGAACTACTTTGCACTTCTGGACTCCTGCAAGGGCATTTGGCACCCACTAAAGGCAAGTGGAGCTACTTTCCCTTTAATAGTCTAGCCTTGCACAGTCTGAGCCACTGGGGAGACGGAGGCGGAGACTGTTGACTCCAGAGGCTGGAAGAGCCTGTTTGGCAAGGGAGTAATAAGATTTCAGAGGGGCGCCCTGGCCAGGGCCGCAGCTCTGAGCTCATTTGCAATGGTCAGGAAAGCCCAGGGAGGGCTCTATAAAATGTAATGATTGCAGTTAAGCCAGTCAAGGGCCCACTTTGGGGCTGGAATTCCAGATTTTGCTTCCTTTTTTCTTTCCCCTTCCTCTTGAGGCTTGGCTCACCGCTTCTTCCCCTCCCCTGAGGTCCTGTTGACACATGAGTGCTATTAAGGCTTCCGGAGGGTGGGACAAAGGGTGGCCCAGTCACAAAGGAGGGCTAATTGGCTGGAACTCCCTCCTCCGCCCCCCTCCAGCTGGCCTGCATCTCCTTGGGTTTTAGCTCTTCCTAAAGGGTCTTGGCATGGATGGCTTGCTTCTCTTTTCAAAATAATTAAAACCAAAGAAATTCAAATGAGGGCCTTTCTTGCTGTTTGTGCTGTTTTGCCCTTGCTTTACAGGGGTGGGAAGAAGCGGGGTGCCACGGGGATGTTTTGGCTCTCTAGTTGGACCTGCACCATGCTAACTCTTCCTGGATGCCATGTCCAGGTTGTGACATCTCCTGATCAGGAATGACAAATTCCTGGCAAGTGCTGGATCCTCCCCCTCCCTAGCTTGTGGCACACATTCCTAACGGGCCAAGGGATTTTGTTTTTCCAGACGACCTTGGGCCGGCTTGTGATTCTTCTTAATGCAACACTCCTGTAGCTCCTGCCTGCATTAACCCATGTGGGCTCAGGGGTTGGAATCTAGCGTCTGTGACCGTTAATTTAATTCTGATGCACTGACTTCACTGGGAGGAGAAATGTCTGGCAGATTCCTGAAACGAGCTCTCGGGTCCGTCCTACTGGGTCAAGGAGGTGCAGCCCTGGGTCTCGGGTGATGCCCAGGGCTCCTCTCTCCCCTCAGTTCCTGGCTGTGGAACACAGTACAGCACAGCTCTGCTCTGCCACCCGCCATGCCCACCTCACCCCAGCGATGTTCCTGCTCAGAGCTAGCCGAGCTCCTTCTTTACACTGAGTCAGGTTCTGTGTCCAGCAGCAGGACAGCTGACTGAGACAAACCCTTGTCTGCCCCTAAGCTGTCAGAGCTGTAGGAAACATCACCCTCTTGCTGGGTGCTGGGGCAGGGGGAAGGGCATGGTAATTGGGGTAAAGTTGCAAGTTTGTTTCCAAATACAAAAGAACCTTCCTCATAGGTCTGAAGCTTTGGTATCTTCCTTTTTCTGCTTTCCCTGCCACCACAAATGCGTTTCTTCTGCCTAGGGAAGGCTCTCTTCTTTCCAACATGGTGCTAACAACAATCCTAATCTCATGAGTAAGAGCCCTACTTAATCCAACCCAGACTCTCTAGGTTTGTGATTTGTGTCTCATGCAGGGAAGTCTTCTGGATTATTCCTCAGTTAAAGTGAGAAAAGTATGTTACCTAGAGGACCTGAATACTGAGCTGTTGGGGAGCCCGGGGAATGCTGTGTGGGTGCTGCAGAGGCCTGAGGACCCAAGGTCAGATGGAGCCAGACTTGAGCTGCAGCCGGACCACTGGCTTGTTGGATAGTCTTCAAGAAGTGGATTAAGTTTTTTGAACACCTGTTTCTTCAACAACCAAATGGAGAAAATAGGAAATCCCTGCTCTATGTTTTGTTGAGAGAATAACATGAGTTCATCCCTGGAAGACACTTGTATATGCTGCAAACTTGACCACATGTGAGGTCCAGCCCAGCCCTATACTCATCTGGGACCAAAACACTCCATGCACTTCTGCTGATTTTAGCCTGTACCTGCCAACCACTGGTCTGCAGGAGGCCTGGGCTGTCTGGTGGACAGCGTAACTAACAGGAGACGGTGGGCTTTGAGTGCAGGTGTGCCACATTCCAAGGAGCTCGTGCTTTACCACCTTGGTGCTTCCTATTTGACCTCAAACAAGCGATTATGCTTCTGAGCTTCTTGGAGGGAGAAGTAGAGAAACAAAGTCAATCTCACTGAATCAGCCTAAGGATTAAATGCCTCAGTGCTTGTGGCACAGTGTGTGCTCTCCTGGAAATATAAGTTCTCATGTAGTTACCCTCATCATCACTGATACTGCTCTTTCTCTGGAACCTGTTCACTTTCCCCCATTACCCACTTGTGAGCGATGCCGTGAAAGCCGAAGAGGGTCTTGCATGTCTGTGAGGGAGCAGGTTGATGGCTATAAGAACTCTGGCTGAACTCCTGGTCTCATAAATAATTCCAAGGAAACTCTTTCTAGCTACCTTGGGGAAAGCCTATATGAGTAGCTGTCCAAGCAACAGTTAGGAATCTCCTGGCTTCTAAGCATCTCTGCCAGACGCAACCACATTGCAGAGCTTGGTCCTTGTGAAGCCCATGAGATGAAGTCTGTGCTTCTCCTCCACATGTGGGAGCACCTCTTAGGCCTCCTGCATGGAGCAGGGACAGATGGCAAGGTCCTGTGGGGAAGGAGCTCTCATTAACTCTTGTGTCCCTGTTTTTAATGCCCATGCCAGGAAGAGGTCAATTTGATGAGACTATCAAAAAGGGGTATTTTGCCACTAAGAATTTGGAAGAAGAGGAAGGAGGAGGAGGAGAAGAGGAAGAGGAGAAGAATTCTCTGAGCTTTCGTTGGAGGTGTACCCAAACAGATGCTAATACAGGGTTACTTGCCTGAATTCTTATATTTCTTCCCATCAGGAAGTCACCAATACTTTGGCTTTCTTTCTTCAGGGTTAGTGTCACAAAAAGCACATAAATTCCAGTGATGGCAACTTTATATTTCTGTTGGGCAAATGGCAAAACCAACCTTACTGCTAGTCCACATATCTGTTATTCTCTGTCATTCACTTATTTTAAAAATTATGTTCATATTTTACTTTTTAGAGCAGTTTTAGGCTCCCAGCAAAATTTCACGTCCAAGGACTTCCCAAGTGCCCTGACTGGCTACTCCGCTGTCTGCATATCTGGCCTGACTGGCACTGTCTTACTTACCTTCTCCTCACTGAGATGCATCTACTTGGCACCCACAGCTAAAAGAAGAAGAGGTGCATTTGGGCTTCTGAGCTTTAGAGGACTCAGTCCACAGCTGGCTGGCTCCATGTCACATGGCAGAGGGGAGGGCTTGGCGGAGGGAAACTGCTCACATCATGGTGGAAAGGAGGCTGAGAGTGAAGGAAGGAGCAGGGAGGCAGAGGCTCCCGGGTCATGACCCCAGGGAACCGCTGCTTCTGACCCGGGCTAACCTAACAGCAGTCAGCTGTGTTTCTTCAGTGGCTTCATCCACTGCTGGGTATAGCATCCAGATCCAGTCACCTTCCTATACAAGACTGTGGGGACATTCAAGATCTAAATAGTTACAGGTACCTTTACTGAGGCATTGTTGAACCCAAAGCCCATGCTTTTCTTCAGGGTTCTCTCTTAGGATTGCACATTCTGTGGGTCTGGACAAGTGCAGCGTGGCATGCATTCATCATTACCACATTGTTTAGAGTACTCCCAGTGTCCCAGAAGTCCCTGTGCTCTGCCTACCCCTTCCTCCCTGTCCTCTGCAGCTCCCAAGTCTTTTTTCTTTCCCTTTAGTTTCGCTGAAATCATTGTGTGGAACTTCTCACTTCCAAAGAGCTATAGCTTTGCAGAGAAGGCAGGCAAATGAGGTTTCTGAACTGAGTCTCCGACCCACTGAGACATCCTGCCTTCCCAGATGTCTTGCGGAGCTGTGGCCAGGCTGTCTAAGCTAAGAAATCAACAACAGCCCACAGCATCCTCTAAACTACAGACTATTTTCCAGCAGTATTCCTACTAGTGTCTTTTTGAATCCATGATCTAAGCCAGAATACTTTGTGTTATGGTTTGTGTCTAGTTGTCCCCCCAAAGCCTCATGTAGTCATGGGGTGGGGACTTCTAGAGTTTGTGATTAACTCATGATCCACTGGGATTATGTGTGATTCAAAGCTGGGACTGTGGGTTTAGTACTGCTGGGATTATGGGTGTGAGTACTTCCTCCAGCCTGGGGCAGAGAGACTGAATGGAATATAACAGACAGAGAGACAGACTTTCTTCAGCTATTACTCTTTGTTGCATTGTTGCTGTTCTGCCACCGTGAACTGCTGCTCTCTGCCATGTGACATTCTGCCTTGGAGCCAGCCGAGTATGGACTGAAACCTACAGTAACTGTGAGCTAAATAAACCTTTCCTTCCCTCATTTTGGCTGTCCGGTATTTGTCCCAGCAATGAGAGAAGAGTGACTAAGACACCTTGTTTTCTTGAATTGTGCTCTGTGAGCTTCTGAGTTTTTCTTGGATGGTTGGTGTGTGTGTGTGTGTGTGTGCATGTGTATGGTATTAATAGACATTGTGCAGACATAACATGCCTCACTTAGGGTAGTTTAATGTGGCTATTGATTTATTTAAATAAATATTTTATTTTATAGTAAATCTTAGATTCACATTACTTGTAAAGATGGAATAGAGGGGCTGGGGAGATAGCTCAACAGAATAAGTGCTTCCCTGGCAAGCATAAAGGACTGATTTCAATCCCTGGTTACACCAAAAAAAAGAAAAGACAATCAGATATATTGCCAATATCTTCCGTTATTATGACATAATTGTCACAGTTTGTGAGTCAATGTTGATACATTATTATCAACTAATTTCCACAGTGTTTAAAGATTTTATTGGTTTTTACCTTCGGATCATTTTTTCTGCCCCAGGATGGGGTACAGATATATACAGTTCGTGGTCATGCTCCCTTCCCTCCATTGGGACTTAGCGGTTATTTTTCTCATGTTTGGACTGGAGTTGTAACTTTTCCGTAAAAAAAAATACAGACCTGAAGCTCTAATCTTACCACATCACAGAAAGGTGCACAGTGTCAATGCGACTTATGGCTGCTGAGGGAGGCTCCACACCCTGCACTGATGCAGGGTTTAAAGCTCAGATATAAAATTCTTCCGTACCCTCCAGTCATGGCCACTCTGAAATCTTTATAAGAATGTCACTTAAAGGCGGGTGTGGTGGTGCATGCCTCTAATTCCAGCACTCAGGAGGCTGAAGCAGGAGGATTGCTGTAAGCTACAGGCCAGCCTGGGCTGCATAAGCAAGTTCAAGGCCAGCCTGAACTGTACAGCGAGATCCTGTGCTGAAAAGAGAGAAAGAAAAGAGAAATAGAAAGAAAGAAAGAAAGAAAAAAAGAAAGAAAGAAAGAGAGAGAGAGAAAGAAAGAAGAAAATGTCATTTAAGCAATGTGGACTTGTGTTGCACCCTCTGAAAGTTGCACGCCATTGGTCAGAATTTGCATGTAGTACCATATGTTTGTCTTATTTTTTCCATTGATTTATTTGCTCGGCCATTTACTTACATCAGTACTACTTACTGGTATATATTTAATACTTTGGGTTATAGTGTAATACCACTCCACTGTCGTTATTCTAATTTTGATGCCTGGGTGTTCCTCTCAGATGCAGCTCTGCCATTTTGTATCAGGTGACTTCACTCATTTTCTGGGGTTACAAGAGGATCCCACTCATGGTGCGTAACACTTGCCCAATCCTGGAAGCAGCCACTTTTCTAGAAAGTCTTGGCTCTCTCTGCTGGATGTGATGTTAGGAATCAGGATCGGGGGCTGGAGTTCTCCTTGCTCCCAGGATCTCTCAGCTGAGTGAGGAAAGAAAGGTGTGTGTGTGTGTGTGTGTGTGTGTGCGCACATGCGTGCGTGCCAGCTAACCCATGCATTTATTAATGTTTGTATGTGTAACTGCTCAAATCTATATTAACCCAAACATGAATCCACACTGGTGTCCCTAATTCTCTTATAACTTCTTCTTATTTATTCATAAATTCTGTCTGTAAAGTGAGGAGCCGGGGTCCTGCTGCCTGCCCTTCGCTCACGTGGCTGTGAGCCCCTGGACCCAAGAGCAGCACTTTCAGGATTTCCAGTTACATCTCGGGGCTTGGGAAGCTTCCAGTTCTCCCTCTCAAAGCAAATCACTCCCTAAGTTATGTTGCTCGGCATTTTCCTTGCTACCTTCCTCCTGTATGTGTCTTTGTCATGCTTTGGTAGTATAGTTGGCTCTTTGTGAACTCTCTTCAGTCCACCTGGGGTTCCCCTGACTCTTTAATGATGTTTTTGTCTTCTGCTAGGGCACTTTCAGGGAGTATGCCTAATAATTTCAAAAAAATTCATGTTGAAGACTGCATTGAATTCATTAATCACTGAAGTGAATTTTAAGAACTTGAAACCAGCCCAAAGCACAATTGAGATGGTAGGACTCCAGCATTAAAAGCGCAGCACCATATTAGATATGAAACTGGTTCTTTTCCAGCAGGCTCTGAGCCATATGTTATGAGATTATCTGTTCCATGAGAAAGAAATTATTTCCGTCTCTGTTGGACAGAAATGTTTAAGCTAACCTCAAGCCCCTGCAGAGTTGTAAAACAACCCAGAAAATCCATTGTCAAGACTAGGCTGCACTGGAAGACTAGGTATCATGTCTTTTTGTTTCAGGTGATTTTTCTCATACTGAATGGAGGTGGAGGAGGGAGAAGACGCAGAAGATTGGAAGTATCTAATAGCATATCACTGGGGGGGGAGGCAAAAACTTAAAAAGTTGCAATTCAGAAAGGCAGGCAAGGAGAGAGGGGAGCCAGGAGGAAGGCATGAGCGCTGCCCATCCCATGGCGAGGTTGGCCAGCTTGACCGGGCTGAGCAGCCCAGCAACCAGAGGGAGCCACGATTGATTGTCTTATCGTCTCGGTAGACGTCCTGAGGCAAACTCTGGATCCCATTTCCTTTGGAGGCAATAAAAACTGCTGTCTGTTAAATACATGGCACAACTGTCTGTAGTCCTTAGCAGCTGAAAAGCTTGCAGGCAAGAGAAAAGCCCAAATAAAGCCCAAGAACCCTCTGGTCTTTTTCTTAAAGCACACCCTCTCCTGGGTACTCCTAGCCAAAGC
This sequence comes from Ctenomys sociabilis, assembly GCA_004027165.1. Taxonomy (NCBI): domain Eukaryota; kingdom Metazoa; phylum Chordata; class Mammalia; order Rodentia; family Ctenomyidae; genus Ctenomys; species Ctenomys sociabilis. The sequence continues at coordinate 87,262 of PVKA01000471.1, read as the reverse complement.
CCTCCGCTGATGGATTAAGGCAAGGCCTTGTTTGCACCTGGACACCAGCAAACAGAAGAGACAGCTCCCAACATCCGCTCCAGGCTGTGTCTGCCTAGGTTAGTTTTCTATAAATATCAGTTGAGAAGTAAATTAAATTGCACTCACGGCAGCAGAACAGCATGTTCTGGCCCGGCTGCCCAGCTCAGAGCTGGAGCGTTGTGTCCTGTAAGATGCATGCAGTCCAGGCCTGAGGAGTAAGAATGGCAGAGAGGTCATGACAGTGAGTTTTGGTCATCGATTTGATTGGCCCAAGAGCTGTCTTCAGGGTGATCAACGTCCACCTCTTAGTATCTGGTGGGTCATGGAGATGCGGCTCTGTGCTGGTCCCTAGCCCTCCCTCTCTGCACTGTTCCCCCACACTCTGCTTCCAGAAAGAGAAGAGCGAGCAGCTGTCTTCTGTGATGGCCTCCACAGCGATGTCTCTGCCTTGGAGCCAGCGAACCATGGACTGAAATCTTTGGCACGATGAGCCAAAATGAGCCTTTACATCACAGGTGTCAGGTATTTTGTCATAGCAACAAAAAGCTGACCCATTCAGGGCTGTCTAGGCAAGACCAAGGCTAGAATGGAGCAGAATAGATAGTCCACTCATCTGTTCTTAGCTTTCTTGTAGGGGGCATCAGAGAGACCGTGAGAGAAATTCTGAGAGGGGAGGTTCTGTGCTTGGAGACGGCTGCAGCTGCTGAGCTGGCAGCCCCAGCTTGGCACAGCGTTGAGAGCAGGACACTTGGGAGGTGGCAAGGTCCTGGGGCTCTGTCCTCTTCATGGGCTTTTGCCCTTAGGTTAGGAGTGAGCTCCTGATGGAGAGATGCATCCACCTAGCTTCCTCTCTGTGTCTCTCTGGCATGTACTCACTCTCTAAGAAAGCATCGATAATTGGTTAGATGGACCTAGAAATCAACACAAATCGATTCCAGGCACTTCTTGAATGTAGACTATGGGGAATGCCTCCCAGAGAATAGCACGTTGAGCAGGCAGTGCCTCAAAACTGTCAACTTTAGCTTTTAGTACTGTCTGCCAGCACCCTCCTGGTCCATTGCTCTCCACCCAGGGCAGCTCAGCCAGAAGGCCTTGGGCAGAGGCCAGCCCTTCCTGTCAGGCTGCCCAGCCTCTGGCCCCTGAGGGCTTTCTGTCTACTAGAAGTCCCTCAGTCTCAGGCAGTCTGTGCAGCCACACAGTGTGCACTAAGCAGGAGGAACAGAGCAGAGGCGATTACTTGTGCGGTTGTGGCCCTCAATGAGCGCACATTGCTCTGGCTTCAGAACAAAAGTTGCAGGCAGCTCGTCTGAAGACCAGCGTCCTCCCAGGAGCTTTCCGTAGGCTGAGTGGTGTGAATGGAGAGGCTGCTCCGCACAACTCCCCCGCAGGAGGGACAGAGAACAGTTCTGCTCCCTCACCAGTCTCCAGTGCAGGCAGATCTTTTCCAAGATAAGTGCTGGTGGAGGAACCGTTTTCAGTCTTCATCTTCTCGGTGAGGTCGCTGGCTGCCTCCTGGGAGGCCTCCCACCTAGGAGCATCGCACCCTGCGGCTCAGCCTGCAGATGCTATCTGGCAGCCCTGGCTCAGCTCCAGAGCCTGAGCCCAGGCCAGGCTGAGAGCAGGCCTGGCTCCTCCTTGTCTCACCCACAAAGATGTGAATCTCAGCACTGTGAGTGAAGGTGAGAAGGGCTCAGGCAGCAGGAGGGGCTCTGCACTGGCCAGGCTCCGTACAGACGCAAATGCTGGGTTTCAGGCTGCAAACACTAAGAGGTCGTTTCCATCTTGTCAGTACTTCTTACTGTAAGTTGCCATAATCATTAGCATATGGAACTCTCTGGAGCCTTCAAGGCATGAAGATTCTAAAAGTCACAAAATGCAGTGCCACGTGCACTCTCAGATACAAGTTTTACTGTCTATACCACTCCTACCGCACCATAGCCAATAAAACACGAGCTGCTGCAGCTCCCTAAAGACGGCTTCTTCCTGTTTGTTGCATGGGCTTTTATACAAAAGAAGCTCAATTCTGTTTTGTCTGTTTTGAGACAGTGTGTTACTGTCCATTTCAGGTTGGCCTTGAACTCACTTTGTAGCCTAGGTTGGCCTCAAACTCACAGTGATCCTCCTGCCTCAGCCTCCCAAGTGCTGGGATTGCAGGCATGGACCACCATGCCTGGGCCACAGAAGTGTTTTCTACGATAATAATTTTCTCTCCAGAATTGCAAATTATCCTCTAAATTGAAGCATGGAAGTCATCAGCAGTTTGCTCTTTAGCAGTGTTCAATCCTAAATCTTGCTTTTTTCCTCACATCCTCTGGCTCATAAGAGACTGGAAATTTTTATTGGAAAATAGTGGGAACAGGAATGGGAAGGACTTAAACTGGGAAATACTAGACTAGGCCTTAGGATTCCTTCAGTCAAAAGGCTTATCTCTTGTTTGAAATATTCTCCTCTTGAAAGTTATACATCTAGCATTTAAGCCAACATGGCATAGAATGCGTGGCCACGTTAATACGCACCTGGGGTAGCCTCCACCTATAAACACCCAAGCAAGGAGGCGTTCCAGGTGGATGGGCGGCATACTGCTTCACACATAGCTGGCTCTTCAAGCCCTTCAAGCTATTGGAGGCTCTGACCAGAGTGGGTCAGGAAGTAGGAGGGAGAGTGGAACCACAACTTCTGAGAGGCTCCCAGGTGCTCACTGTGCGTGCTACATCTCTGCGCCATGCTAATCTCTGCCTTCTGCCCTGCTGTCCACGCTCTGCCCTCCTGTGAATGCACCCTGAGCCATCCTCTCACTTATCCATTTCTCCCTCCCTCACTTGGTCCAAGGCAGGTGTAAGTTAGAGTTTTTAAGCTACAAACAACAGAAGTTGACACAGACTCATTTTAATTTAAAAATGAGCACACTAAAAAGTTAACAGGGAAGCAATTAGCAAATTTCTGTGATAATTTGCAATCCTGAGCCCAACCAAACCTCTGTAAGCTCTGCTATCGGGAGCTATACCCAGCATTAGGACATTTAACTACTGTAGGGATTATTTGTCCCACAACAAAATCTTTCCAGTATGAAAACTGTAAGTGTAGAACATAGGAATCAGGCATTATATTTCTGTAGAGATCGCATGAGATGACAGCTATGATGTTTCTCATTCCTTTTGGACCTTGTTCATTCCAGAGTGAAAGAGGGGAGTTAGCCATCTGGTCAGATGCTTTTCCTCGGAAAGGGCCATGATACCTTGGCTTATGGCTTTGTCTGAACTGCAGCGATAGAGCAAGTACTGTTCTTAAAGAGGTGTAGCAGCAGCTATTTCCAAGAAAGGAAAGAGGGGATCTGGAGCACACAAAGCCCATGCCCGGGGGATGAAAGCTTCAGCTTCAGCAAGGAAGATGTTGTCTGATGGAGGACTCGGGCAAACAGTCCCATCTGGTGAATGGCGATGTGACCTCGCTGTCCCAGAGGGACTGGAGGTGGCTTTGGGAGCTCAGGCTCAGGGACAGGAATGGAAGCCAGGCTTGAGGCTGGACCCACGGGCTCTGGGAAGCCAAGACCCCTGGAGCTCTTGCACTTCCTCCCTTAGGCTGTGAGGTGTCCTCGTCCAGGGCGGGTTGTGCTCAGATGGGCAGAGCAGACACTGGACAGCAGGAGTAACAAAGGAGAAGGAACACTGTCCTCTTCTAGACAAGGATGGAAGGTTGTCCTGACCAGCGGGGAAGGAAAGGGGAGCTGGGAGAGATCTTAATGTCATCCTCTCTGCCCAGCCCTGAAGAGGGCAGTACCTTCTATCCTTAGAACTGTTGTTCCCTTGGAGCAAAATCAGTTTATGAGGCCTCTGGCAAAGGAGTCTCCCTGATGAGCTGAAGTCTACCTGTTGGCGGGTGAAGCGCTTCCTCCTGGCTTGGAAAATTAAAGAGCTCTCTCAGACACTCCCCCTTCCCCAGAGACCCACAAGGCCTCCACACCCACTTGGCGGGAGAAGTGGGACTGGGGGTGGGGGGCGTCCAAGGCTCCTGAACCAGAAGCAGATGGGCGAGGAGTCCTGCCAGGGACATGGGCCAAGCCTCTCGCTTCCCACAGAGGTCGGGGGAAACGTGTCTGATGCCTCGGGCCACTGGCTCCTCTGGAGCAGTAGCAAGGGAGGTGTCCACCTGTGGGGTAGCAAGGGACCAGCTGTCCAGTTGTGGGCCACCTGTGGGGGGGGGGCAGGGCCCTTCCTCAGCAGGACTCAGGCAGAAAGCAAAGAAAATAGGCTGAGAATTCTCTACTGCGCATGACATCGTGGGCTGTGCAGGTTCCAAGAATGTCTTTTGAAAGGGCAGAGGATAAAGAAGAAAACATGAATTTGTAGTGGGGAGAATCACATTTTCATTAGGAGTCTTTGAAAGTAACAATTGCTAGGCATCTCCTGTCACTGATGTGATTACTCTGCACGTCTGCTGCCAAACAAAATGTGACAGCAGAGCCGGAACCCTTGTATACGGGTTGGGGAGGGGGCTCAGCTATTCCACGAGACAATGCCATGGTCACATGAGGATAAAGGCCATTGTGCAGGCAGCCACCACAGGTGGGGCGAAGGGCTGCAGGGTCCCTCAAGGTGATTTGGCAACGAAGGCCACCACTCCTTGCTCCACATGATGCCAGGGAGTCATGCAACTCTGTGGGCTGATTCAAGATAACACAGTTAAAGGCCATGGACTGGGGTCGGATCCCTGGCCCCTCATGCCATGTGGCCTTGCCCCCGGGCGTGCTGAACCCTCCCGAGACTGGGTGTGGTGGCATGTGCCTGAAATATCAGCACTGGGGAGGCTGAAAACAAGAGGATCACTACAAGTCTGAGCTGCATAGTGATTCTGTATAACAAATACATTAAAAAAAAAATATATATATATATATTCCTGTACATCACAGGGTTCACAGCCGGCTGCCTTACCAGACCACTTTGCCTACAGTGCAGCCCGTGGGGATCATTTGCTTCCCATAAATCTTGAGATTATGTCATTGACTGCACAGTTCTGCCTTATTGTGGCTTTGAATGAGTGTAGGTGCTCAGAGCATGGGTTTCTTAGACATTTCAAAAGATGCTGCATGTTTTATAATCTTGTTGGTTCCATTTTTCTATTTTTGAGTTACTTAGTAAGTTAGGAAACTTCAGAAAATGGAAGGGAAACCATCCTACCTTAATGAAGGAGATCTGTCTCTGGTACAGGAAGAATATGTGATTTATTGCTGAATAATGGATATTACATTTTATTGAAAGTCTATTAAAAGACAACTATTTTACATATATGCTTTACTTTTTATTTTTGAGGCAGGTTCTCACTATGTACTTTAGGCTGGCCTTGAACTCACTATGTAACCTGAGCTGGGCTTGACCTTGAAGTATCCTTCTGCCCCAGCCTTCTAAGTGCTAAGAGGACAGGTATGTCTTACTTTTACTTTTTCTTTTCTTTCTTTCTTTTTTTTTTTTGTGGAACTGGGGATTAAACTCAGGCCCAAGCACTTATTCTACCGGGCTATCTCCCCAGTCCCCTACATTTTAAAATTTAAACTGAACAGAATTACAGCAGAAATTACAGCCAAGTCACACAAGGGAGACAATAAGTAGCCTGTTACACTGGTGGCAAGCCCTATCCCTGGGGCCCCCTACTGAATGGCCGCCATATTGTCTCAGAGTTGACCCCCAGAGTTGGATGGGGACTGCAGATGAGGGGCACATGGGGAGGGCTTCTGTGCCCTGGCAGGAGTCTGGATGGGTGATGCTGCGATAGCTCTCCCAGAGCTGCTGTCAAACCTGCTCTTTCTTCCGTGGACAGACACCCAGGATGTGACTGAGCAGTCAGCTTGCCTCAGTGTGTGCGATGATGAGGGCCTAGGGTGGGGGGCTCCAGGGAGCCCACGTGCCTTTCCTCGTTCCTGGGACAGAGTACCTAATACTCATGACGTGTGAAGAAGGAGAGGTTTATTCTGGGTCATGTTTCAGTCCATGGTGGGCTGGCTCTAAAGCATAAGGCAGAGGGGCCTGGCGGAGGAGAGCTGCTCACAGCATGGAGAACAGGAAGCAGAGAGAGCAAGAGGAGCTGCAGGGAGACGAGCCCCACCAGGCCCACGCCCCTAGCACCCTCCTCCAATCAGACTCTATCTCCAAACACTGAGTCAGCTGTGGCACCCACAACCCAGCCACCATCCCAAAGCCCTGCCTGTGAGCACAGGAAGCTCTTGGGGGGATGTCTAGATCTAAACGACAGCACTGGCCTGGAGAGGCCAGGACCCAGAACAGCAGCTAGAGTGCCTTTTCCTTGAGCTACCCCTGCTCTTCTGGCCTGCTTACTCTATTTATACTATGCATAGCTCTTTTTTCCACTTAAAAGGGAAGTCAGTTAGTAGAGGGAAGCCCTTCCTTCACCTGGTGAAGACATCTCGTAGCCTAGTGAAAGTATCTCCCTTCACTAAACTACTTCTCAGGACTGTAGTTTAAAGAAACTGCAATACTGTTTTTATAGCTGGGACTTCCTGAATCCTTCACATATTCTAACTTTTGTTTTTTGAGACAAGATTTGCCTATTTTGTTCAGGCTGGCTGGCCTTGGACTTATTGTGATCCCCCTGCCTCAGCCTCCCAGGTGCTGGGATTGGCTTCAGGCAAGAACCACCGTACCCAGCACCATATCCTAACTTTTGGAAATCCCACCACACAACACATCAAACAAACTAGCTGCACCCATATCCCACATTACATACTTTTCTGCTTTAAACATTTTTGTAAGGATTTTTAAATTTGTGTTTTAGAAAGTATTTGGCTCTATGTAGCTTTCCTTTAATTTATGGCTGGCTATGAGTTCCAGTGCAACCACTGGGTGTCGCAGGGGGATTTGTGACGTGAGAAAATGGCTCTCTGAAGCTGCATTAGGTGTAACGAAATCCTTAAGTGTGGAAACTTGGACCATTAACAAACTTGGAGTGTTGTGCCTTCTGGTAGACTTTTAATTAGACATTTATTAATTTTTATTTTCTCTGTTTTCTTTAGCACCTCTGCAGCCAGCCACTGCTTTTCTGCCTGACAGCTCCCAGCTCTAAAAGCTTCTTGCATTGTCAGGTGCCAACACAAGCTCTCAAAGATTATTACTCTTAAAGGTTTTTACTCCAGGGCTCTTTTATGTTTTTATTTTTCACGTATTTAGGAGAAGGTCTACAGGGTTTCACTACACAGATCGGACTCCTAGTGATCCTCCTGTTTTCAGCCTCCCAAGCACTGGGATTACAGGTGTGCACTGTCATGCCCAGTCTCAGTTGCTGTCCCAGCACACTCTGGGGGTGGGGCTGGCACAGTACGCCAGGGATTGAACCCTAGTCTTTGTGTCTGACTAAGTAGCCACTTTAATCCATGCAGGGCTCTTTTATACTCTTAAAAGCAGAGCACTCTGAAGAATTTTGCTTTAAAATATGGGTTATATCCATACATATTTATTGAACTAAAAGTTGCAATCAAGAAAATTTCAAAGTTCTTATTTTTATTCTTCTTTAAAAATAACATTAATGACCTGCTACAGGCTATGCAATAAATGTAAAAAATAAAGCCACACTTCCCTGAGAGTGAGAAAAATGCCATATTTTTTTGTAAATCTCTTTAATGTGTGACTTAAGAGAGCCAGACTCTCGTAATCTTTTAGGAATTTAATGTACTGCCATATGTTCTCTAGGCTGTGGTCATAAGTTTTAGCTTCATGAAGATATGTAGCTAGGAAAAAGAAGATCTATTTTGATAGACTTTTTGACAATATATCCAAACTTAAATTCAAGCTTTGTAATGTAGACTCTCAATCATTCTACCTGCATTTTCTTTTCTTCATTTTCACTTTATGTTCCTTTGAAATCCATGCTGCCTTTCGTTCCTGTTGAAGTGGCCATGAGTTTGTTACATGAGACCCTAGACATTTGGAAAATAGTGATTCACTGAATTTTGTGGATGTCCGAATGTTGACACATTTCTTTCTACGGTATCCACAGATGGCATTTGGAATGCACCGCTGATCTGACTGGAAAGGAGTTTGGGTTTTGTGTGGTTTTGCCTTGCAGTGCTCATGACCAAATGCTCGGTTCATACTCCGCCCCTGCCCTGCACCCAGCCCAGGGCTGCCTTAAGGTTCAGGACAGGCTGCAGCTATGAGAGAGGCAACCATCCTTGGCTGCCGAGACTGTGGCTGGTAGTGCATGCCAGACACCACTTTCCTCAAAGTCCTATGCTAATGTGGTGAAAGCCAGAGCCTGCGTCTGTGCTGCAAGCAGGCTTTGTGCTGTGAGTTCTTGGTGATCTCAGAAGCCAGAGCTTGGCTCGGCAGCAGCTCTGGTCTCTGTGCTGCGCCTTTCTTGGGACACCCAGGCTGAGACAAGCCCAGACACGTGTTACGGGTACCTCGCCTTTCTGCCTGCGAGAGCACAAAGAAGTGCGTGCTCCTGGGTTGAGACTCAGCAACATTAATAGCGACTCAGCCCCTCCCAAAGCTTGCCTACAGGAGCTGCCACATTTCCCTGCCACGAGAGGTGGTGGCACCGCCAAGTCAGTGGCTGCCAGTGTGGCTCCTCCTGTGCATTCATTTCCAGTGTGGGTTCGGGCCCATCCAAATCTTCAATCCACAGCAGCTAAACATCTCTGCTCTTTGTTCTTTGAGCATGGTTTTGCTTACTTTCAAGTCCTGTCAGTACTCTTAGTACCCAATTCAAACAGCAGCTGTGGAGATGGACCCCAGCAAAGGCCGTCACAGGTGAACACGGGTGTTCACTGTGCAACAGAGGTGCTGTAGAAGTGAGGTGCAATTCTGAGCTCTATGACCAGAAGGCATCCTCAGACCTTTCCTGGAGACCCCCACAGGAAGCCTTCCTGTGTGCATGCTGCTCCCTGCCAGTCTCCTTCCTGCAGAGCTTTGCCAGGAGCCCAGCTCCACTCCCATCCTGATGCTTCCAGTGGGGCTGCTGCGGCTCTGGTCTTTGCTCTTGTGTGTGTTGGGATGAGCGCCCCACTGAGGAATTCCTGCCAGCTGATGGTTGCCACAAGCTGCAGTCATGTTTTCTGCAGTTGCAATCATGTCTAGACACTCATGGAGGGGGAGGCTGTAATTACAGCCTGAGATTTGCTCGCGTGCACCGCCAAGGTAGCTGAGCCTGCACAGATGTGACTCAGGCACAGAGAACAGTGAGAGCGATGGTTCTTCCACTGGGTGCCCTGAGGGCTAGGGTGTCCCTGGCACACAGCGTCCTTCCCTCTCCACTGCCCGCTTAGCTGGCTCCATGTAATGCCAGCCTCCATGTGGCTTGGGCCTGTCCTAGTGGTGCCCAGGTGGTCCTGCAGCTCTAAGTGCTACCAGGAGCGGGCAGCTTTCCTTGTGGCTGGGCCATGCGGGTCACATCATAGGGGACATGTCTCTTCTCCCAAACTCTCTGTCCTGCAGCCGGCATCTTGATTGGGGTATGTCTGTCTGTCTGTGCATCAGTCTGTCTCTCTCCTGGCTACATCCAGACTCATAGGCCTGACCCTTCCCAGAGAAGCTGCCAGTCTGCTAGGCCAAGTACTGGGGAGGTGGGTCCTGTCCTTTCCACTGTTGAATCTGAGAACCAGCACAACCCTCCCTTACTCTGCTATGTCCTTTTCCTTTGAATTTTAATTGTTATTCGTTCATGTTTGGAGCACACTCCAGGGAGTGGAGGGGGCATGCATCTTCCCCATCTCCCCTCCCTTTACATCCCCTGCTCCCCCATCTCTTAGTCTCTTTCCCTTTTGAAAAAGATTTCCCTGTTTCCCTGGACCTGACTTTTATTTTGCTCTTTAATTTATTTACATGTTGGGTCTCTCATATAAGAGAAAACACGTGACAGGTAAGCTTCTATGTCTAATTTATTTCACTTAACATGATACCTTAAGGTGCCTTCATTTTCCTACAAGTGATACAGTTTTATCCTTCATCCACTTAATTCTTGCTTGATTTGCCTCATATTTTTAAAACCATTAATTACACATGAAATAAGGAAAAAGAACTCATCATCAGCTCAGTAGAAAATAGTACCACTTGCAGCTATGATCTGAGTATTCCCTCGGAAAGGCAGGTGTCCAGAACCTGAGGAGCAAGGTGACAGCACCGGGGTGGAGGCGATTAGGTCACAGAGGTGGGGCTCTCCTGCAGGGCTTAGGGCCCTTACTAAGAAGAGGCTGTGATTGGACCTTGGACTTCTCAGCCTCCAGACTGTGAGAAATAAGTAGATTCCTCCCTCCCACTTACAGCCACTAACTGCATATTTCTTTGCTGGTGTGCTTTGCACGTGTGAGGTAAGCACTCCACCATCAATCCACACCTCTAGCATAAGGCAGCTATCTTTTCATAGCAGCCCAAAGAGTGATTACAAAGTAAGATGAGGGTAAAGACAAAGGAAAGCACGGCGGGGGTGTTACACCCAAGTCACTGTTGTGGTCTGGACATGTCCTCTGGAGACTGCCTAGGTGAGAATCCAGTTGTCTTTTGTTAGCTGTGTGATCTTTAAGTCACATGACTGCTCCGGGGATTCAGTATTGTCATCTGAGAACTGGGAACAATGATTCCTCCTGTCTGTACCATAGAGTGGAAGGATCAAGTAATATATGCTAATATATGCAAGTATGCAAAGCACCAGGACACCCTCCGCAGCACAGAGTAGTTCACTAGCTTGGTATGATGATGAAGGAGGAGAAGGAGGAGAAAGAAAAAGGAGAAAAGGGGACATACCGGGTGTGGAGGAATTGAAGCAAGACAAACAGGAAGAGGGATCCCTGAGCTGGGTACTGCTACTGCAGAAAGGCTACCCCTGGTATCATCACTTGACTTGGAGAGAAACAAGGCTCATAGCTGAGGCAGGGCCAGGCAGGGCACAGAGGTGCAGAGGCCTGAGATGCGACAGGTGTAGGCCTCAGCCTGCATGAGGCGTTCCAGGGATGCTAAGACAGTGCTCTAAAGGGTGGAAGAGGAAGGAACTGTGACGGAGGAGGGCAGGCAGGTGGAGCTGGAAGGAGACTGCACTCCTCCTCCGTCCCAGGGAAGGTGAGGGGATGGGGAGGTGCAGGGCATGAACTCAGAGGGAGAAAGCATGCGTGGAGCAGAGGGGAGAGACGACACGGGTGCAGAACACAGCTGCCTCCCAGGGCACAGAGCCCAGTGTGGGACCCAGAACCACCTTCCTGTGAGATCAGGCACTGGGGGAAGGAGGTTTATCATGACTGACAGAGTCACAGGCTATAGAGGTGGATGGGTGCAGCACTGGAGCACAGTGTCACTCCAGGATGCTGAGGCCTGTGTGTGTGTGTGTGTGTGTGCGTGTGTGTGCAGGCGTGCGCACGTGCCTTCTCAATGAGCTACATCCTCAGCCCTTTTTATTAATTTTGTGACCAGGTCTTGCTAAGTCACTAAGTTGTCCAGACTGGACTCAACTCTCCGCCTTCCTGCCTCAGCCTTCCAGAGTGCCAGATGACAGCTGCGCACCACCACTCCCAGCCTGCACCAACTCTGTGCTCCTTAGTTTTACCTGTACCCACTCCAATGACCCTGATAACAGTGCTGATGCATCTACCCCATTTTACAGATGAGGAAACTGAGGATTAGGTTGAAATGAATTAATTGTCACATTAGAGCCATGATAGCGGTGGCAAGACTGAGCAGAGTAAGGAGATCACCTGCAGAGGTAGTCCCAGCCCTGTGCAGCTGGTGACCAGACTCATGGCAACCATGTGTGCAGTGTGGCTCGAATTTGAAGTGCATTTCACTTCTGTGAGTATAAGTGTAGGAGCCCCACTGGCCGAGTGCCCAGAGCATGTCGTGAAGCTGCAGAGCAAGGGGACCCGGGGCAGGACTGACCAAGGTCATCTGCCTCCCCGGCCTCCTGGAAACATGGCTTTAAGTACAATTCCAGGATCTGAGCATATGTTTTTCTTTGTCTGATTCTCTGTGGAACGGGGACTCCTCCCCCCAGCAGCTTTGGGCATCCTCAGCCTGCAAGGGTTCAAGGTCGTCCCCTCCCCTCCCACTGCACACAACCTCATTATTCTATGCTAAAGTCTGTGTGGAAAGAGCCAGATAGTAAATACTTTACTCTGTGGGCTGCACAAGGTCTCTCTTTCATAATCTTTGTGTGAAGTGTGCGCCTGCGTTTTAGAGACAAGATAGTTCTGTACAGTGGTAGGAGCTGGCCATGCCAGGCAGGCAGGATTCAGTTCCCCAGCCGTTGCCTCTGTCCCAGGCCCTCTTGACTTGGGAACAAATGTCTGTCAGATTCAGTGAGCTCAGGGCTTTCTGGGTGACCACAGGTTCCTGTGCCCCAGGAAGTTGGACCTGGGGGGGACACAGGGGCCAGCACACTCTGTGGCTTTCTTACTGCACTGCAGGTTTGCCTCTGAGGCCCCCTGGCCAGATGGACTGGGGTCCATCCAGGTCCACATCGGGGGAGGTGACCAGGTCCTTGTTGGAGTGTCTGAGCTTAGGCCCCAGCCTAGCTGGCCATGGGGAGGGCAGAGCAAGGGCACAAGGAGAGAGTAGATCAAGGGTGACTTCACAGCCACCACAACTCACAGCCCTGACTTGGCCTCGTTGCTGCTCTCTGGGCAAAATCCCCATCTGCACCACACTGGTGGCCTTGGTTCCCGTACCCAGAGGTAAAGCCCTGAACTGGGGGGACCCCTCTGGCCTCCAGCATTCTGTGGTCTCTGTTGGGCTCCTCCAGAGAAGTCATCCCAGCATGGGATCCTCTGCCTGGGGAAGTCTGTGTTGGGGCGTGGCTGCTTCTGGCCTTAGAGAGAATGTGGGGGGAGTGGGGCATTGGCCAGCTTGGACTGGCCTGGCCTCCTCTCTGGAAATGGGCAGCTGCTCTGAGCTCCGCACCTCTGGGATCTGCATGTGCTGCCTTTGCCCATAACCTCCTCACTGTCACCACCCACCTGGATGGCCCCCAGCCTTCCCACACCCCTCTGCTGTCTCACACTGCTTCTCTCTTTGTTTCTAGAGAGGAAACACACACACACACACAAACACACACACATTCGTATGCACACATGCACACTCATATGTGCGATCACTCTTACAGTCTCATACACCCACACTTTCTCACACACACAACATACACACATGCATACACTCACACTAACACACACACACACACACACACACACACACACACACACACACACATACACACTCAGCATGCCTGGAAGCACCAACTTCTGCAGCTTTCACGGCAACAATTACACCCCCAGGGGCTCATCTGTTCAAGCCCCGCAGGCTGGTCCTGGGAGGCCTGTTTCCTTCCTGGATGGAGCATGGGGCTAATTGATGCCCTGTGAACTTGGGTCAAGTGGAGAATATTTCCTTTGGTGAGGTCAGGCCAGCCAGTTGAACAGCAATAGTAATTGTCTTAACAAAGCTCTTGGGGGTGCTGGTGGGATGAATCCTCTGTGCCTGAGTCTCGGGACAGCAGTGTCACCTGGGGCTGCCCTCATGTGGTGACAAGAGGAGGGAAGAAGCATGCATTCACCTGTCTAGCTTTGCATGTGTTTGTTCTTTTTGCTTTTAGACCCTAGTATATTGCATGTTCCAAGGAGAAAATAGAGTATGACTGACAGCAACAGAAGGAGGACAAGATGTGGAATGCTGCACCCCCGTGGCTCAGAGGCCGTTGCTGGCAGCTTGGTACTGCTTCGAGGAAACAAGTTTTCTCCTCACTGTGGGTGGTGACGCTCAGTGCTGGGACATAGGCTATACAGATATATTGATCCCAGCTGATCCCACAGCCAGGCAGGACCCTGGAGTCCTCTGTAGCTACCCAGCCTGCCGGCCGAGGCTGTAGCTCCCAGGCCCTGGGAACCTGTGTCCATGCCTCATGACAAGAATGCAAGCACACTCATGCTTGCATTCACACTTCAGAGGAGGCTGCTCCGGCTGCACCCCAGGGAGCATCTGCTGCAGGAAAACCTTGGGGAGAGTGGAGGCCGAGTGGGGGGGGGCAGCTTCCATGCGGTGAGGAGAAACACTGCTCTTTCCTGCAGCTCCTGTCTGGGATCCCCCGAGGGACCTTCCTCACCATACCTCTGTCTTCCAGGAGCTGCAGTTTCCTTCTGCCCAGCCTCCAACCCCTTTGCCCATCATTTCTGTCCAGAAAGAAAAATCTCAAATCTCTTCTGAGCAATCATGGGAGAAGCAGTGATACACAGAGATTCCCGGGCTTTGGGGTGAGGCAGATCTGTCCTGAGGTTCTGCCTGCCTCTTGCCTGCAGCCTGTTCTCTTCTCTGTGGTCTTCAAGAGCCCCGTTCCACTTGTTGGTCATGCTGTGTGCCTTCCCTACCTTGTGTGTGCTCACCAACGGAGTGGGTCTGGCATGGCCTTGACACTGGTAGTGCTTCCGTGTCTCTGGCAGAGCAGTTTGCCCAGAGAGCTTCACTGCTCGGCCGGGGTCCTGCAACAGCTCACTGGCTGTCAGTGCTCAGACTCCACTGTCCATCTGTAGCCAGGCTTTTCCGGGACCCTCCACCTGGGGATCACTCACTCCCAGGGCTTAATGCAGGTTGAATGTGAATTCATGCATAGAAATTTGGGGCCAGCCTACCACCCCCATGTGCTTAGTTTTCTTTAAAAAAACTTTAGAAATTTTTCTTCTCTAAGGGCTGGTGAGATAACTGAGTGGACTAAGTGCCTGCTTAGGTGCAGAAATAGGGGTTCAATCCTCAGCACCACATGCCACACCGTCCTTGCAGCCCAGGTGAGCTGGCCCTGAGACTGGGTGGGTGGTGCACCTATAATCCCAGTGCTGGGGAGGCTGAAAACAGGAGGATCACTGTGAGTCTGAGCTGCGTAAGGAAACCCTATTCCAAATGCATAAGTAAAAACTGAAAAAAAAAAAAAAAGAAATTTTTCCTCTCTAAATTTTATTATCCTCATCTCTCCTTCATTAGGTCTAGGTAATTTTGCAAAAGTTCTGCTTCCTCTTCGGAATGCAGAGGCCTGGACTTTCATTGGCAGGACAGTGACAACAGTGGTAGTCATGTGTGCAGGTTGGTGCACCAAATTCTGGAAGAGTGATTTCATGAGTTCTTGGGAAGCCCCTGTTCAAAGTGGTATTGCTGCCCTTTAGACCCTGGATTCTTTTTTTCTTTAGCTAAAATACATCATTTATGCAGGAGCTGATGTCTTTCTAGGGCTTCTTGGGTGGGGATGGGGTGTTTGGGACTGGCAGGTATGGACGGGCCCTTGCCCAGAGATTGCAAAATGTTTGTCTATAGCCAGTGGTGAGGGCAGCAGGGACATCTGTGGACATGGCTGGTGTCCCCAATGCAGCTGCTCACCTCCAGGACCTTGATGCTGAGCCCCATCTTGGGGAGGGAAGGAGGATGGCATCAGAGGAGCTCAGGCCCAGAGAAGAGAGTGAAGCAGGAGAGGGGCACGAGGGGGCTTTGCTTGTCATTGTAGTAGGAGTATAAGCATCTGAAATCTGCCCTGCCACTCAAAGGCCCAGAAATCAAAGGATCCAGGGGACAAGGACAACACATGGACAAAGGGGCAGCAGAGGGGAAATGTGAGAGCCTGGGTGGACGGCATGAGAGGTCGTTGGAGGGCATGAGGTGGAGCCCTGCCCAATTTGTTTTCCACAGCAAGTGTGTGTGGTTTTGTGCTGAAAGGGCTATGATGGCTTGTTTTGAATTTTAAGTGGACAGAGTGAACCAGCCCCAAGCTTGAGGTGGGAGCAGGTTTCAGAGACAGTGCGCTGTGAGGTGACTGCAGCTGAGCAGCCTCAAAAGGCATCCTTTCTGAGCCTCCAACTCTGCCAGGCTCTCCCTTGGCAGGGACAAGGTTCCTGCAGAGCCCTGTGGACACCATTGGAGACTGTGGCTTCCACACCTACCCTGTGCAGAGTGCTGGGGTGTTTGCCCTCGGGGTCAGAAACTTTCATGCCCAGCCACACCCATAGCTTGGCCTGCACCTCTCTGCTCCCTAGAGAGCTGGCCCTGCGGACCTCTTTGAGCTTTGGTTCCCAGCAGGAGTTGGGGGCAGGGCTGGTCCAGGTCCTTGGGGAGACTGATTCTCTGGTCTTTCAGGCCAACTGTTCAGGGCCCCCAGGGCGGCTTCTCGCTTTCCAAGGAGATGCTCATCCAGAGCTGCAGTGCTGGGGGCTCTGACTGCACAGAGAAGGAGTCCGTTGCCTGTTTTGTTTTTGTGCTTCTTGGTACATTTGTGTCACGTGATAGTCACAGGCAATGTGGGGCGTCAGGGCACTGACAGGATACACCTGACGGCACATACGTGGTCTTTTTCCACTCTCTCCCCCACTGCAGTCCATCCCTAGTTCTTCGTTCTGGCTCCTGCTATCTGTCTTTGCTTTGCTTTTTATTTGCCACGTGGGTTTCCCATACAGGGGACACCAGATGGCATTTAAGCTCATGGTCTGACATCTTTCACTTTCCCTGTGGGTCTACAGTTTGTGTCACCTGGAAGCCAACAGGAGGACACTGGCCAGGGCTGTGCTGGCCCTACCTCCTTCCTGCATTGTTGAAGTGCTCCAGGATTGATGACCTGGCGAGGACATGGTCACCGCTGACACTGGGCGGCCACAGAGAAGAGAGCTGTGTCAGGACTGAGTGTGGGTTTAAGCCTCATACCATCTTGATGTGGGGCAGGGTCTGGAGGGCCCTTGGGAGCCATGTGGTTTGATTTCTCCCATCTGCAGACCAGGTTCCTGGGGACCGAGAGGGACACATGTGTTGCTCAAAGATGAGGCAGGGTGACGCCTCCCGCTGTTCTTACCTTACATTTTGATTTTGTTTGCTTTCTGAGATGGTCATCTCCCTGTGTAGTTCATGCTGGGCCCAGACTGTGGTGATCTTTTCTCCTCAGCCTCCCAGAATGCTGGTGGCAGCATGTACCACCACAGCCACAGCTTGCCCTCTGCCGGGGCCCACGGTGCTGCCTGGGAAGCCCAGTGGCTTTGCGAGCTGCTAGCTGCAATACCATCTTTTCTTGGCAGCAGGCAGAGGTCTTCTGGGCCACCCCAGTACTGCGCTGGCCACAGGAAGCCAGGTGCCCACCAGAAGGATTCAGGCTGACTAGGCTGGAGCTGGAGGAGGGGAGGAACCTGGCAAACAGGGCGTCTGCACCCCCCCTTGCCCTGGTCCAGCCAGGCCTCTGCCTTCCTGGGCCCACGCACATCAACAATCCTCTGCTGCGGTACCTGGTGTTATTATCCTTCCCAGGCAGAGGAGGAGGAGCTGCAGAAGGGCCCAAGGCTTCTCCCCTGCTCCTTTCCCAGCAGGCACAGATCTCAGTCACCAGCTGGGCGTCACTAGCAGCCTTGGCTTGTCCTACCTAGGTCTGAGCGATTGTGAGGTCAGAGGGGACTGAAAGCCACCTTGAGGAGGCTGCCTGCTGTGATTTCTCCCGGGCTCAGGGACCCTGCACGGCTGCTGCCAGCCACCCTCTTCCTGCCCCGGTGCCCTGGATGCACTGTTGGCCGGAGAGAGCTCCTGTCCCGGTTCCAGCCCAGGGTCCTTGGCCCAGATGACAATAGCCGGAAAGGCCTCTTAGAGAGCAAGTACTTCCTGAAGTGCCCAGAGCAGCCCTGGGGTGCGGCTCGGAAACAATCACAGCACTGGCCAGCTTCTGGGCTGCTGCTGTTCAGGCTCAGAGAGGCGCAGGGGCAGCCTGGAGGCCCAGGGGATCCAGAGTGGCTTTGTTGGAATAGGAGTAGAATCTGTGTCCTCAGTTTCCTTTACTTTCCCCGCACCCATCTCAGGCCCAGTTCTCACCTCATCCTTAACCTTTCTTCTTCTGTCATCTTTTCTTTCCTGTTCCTCCCTTCTTTCGGGTACCGCAATGCCGCTGAACTATCTCCCACCTTTTCTTTTTTTCCTTCCTTCATTCTTTAAGGCAGGGTCTCGCTGTGCAGTTCAGGGTGGCCTGGAATTCATGGCAGTCCTCCTGCCGCAGCCTCCTGGGTTGGGATGACAGGCGTGAGTCACCAGGCCTGGCTTAGGCTTGGAAAACAACAAGAGGAGAAGGGCCACGGTCAAAAAGGGCCTGGTTACTTTTCCTGGGCCTCCAGTGAAGTCTGGCGCACCCCTCCCCCATGGGGGAGGAGGCAGCGGCAGGAAGCAGCTGGTGCATCTACTTGCTCCTCTGCTTCCCAGGCAGGGCCAGATGCAGGTGTGTGGATGGGTGAGGCCCGCGGTGGGAGCTGTACCAGTGGCTGGGCGGGTGACATGGGAAGTCAGCTCGGTATGATGGGCATGCGACTGGTCTGTGTGGCTGGGCTGCTGAGCTCATCACCCGAGCTCTGGCTTCCACTGACCAGAGAGATCTTTGTCGCCACCATCCACGGTGTCACCCAGGTTTCTTGCTGTGAAATGGACAGGGTGAGGGCAACCCCGGCATCTCACAGGAGGGGATGATGGGCCCTGAGTGAGGGCCAAGGAGAGGCCATTGCTGGGCTGTGTGGGCCTGGACCTAGGACTAGGAGAGGCGAGGAGGCTGGCTCTATGTGTCCATCTTGGTCCTGGCTCAGGTCCCAGCAAATCAACAGAGGTCCTGCCAGCATTTAGGAGGCTGAAGCAGGAAGATGGGCAGAAGTTCGAGGCCAGCTTGCATTAAACAGGGAGACGCTGTCTCAACACAAAACAAAAAGAAAACAGAAAACAGACAAACCCCCACCTCCCAGAGTCTCAGCTTGCCTTGTCAGAGATCCTGCATTCCAGTCTCACCTCACATGTGTAGTCTGGGCAAGTTGCTTGTTCTGCTGGGTCTCACTCTTCTTGTCTGTGAAATGGGCACAATGATAGTGCATTCTTTACAGGGCTGGGTGGAGGTCAGAAAAGGAAGCAGCAGCATGCAGGAAAACGATAGCTGAGACAGACAGTAGGTTCCTTGGGGTCAGGGACCAGAGTTCTTTCATTATTGATTATTGTGTCCCTAGCACACAGCACGGTACCCAGCAGTAGAAGCCAATAGATATTTGAACAAGTGAAGCAACACTAACAGAGCCCAGGGATGGACTCCTAGCTGGGTGGGGGCAGCTAGCACCTAAGGCTGGTGAGGTTTGAAGAACTCAGTTTTCTACCCTCCAGTGTCTCCCACAAAGCTGTGGGTGCAGAGATAGGAAACTGATACACCCAGGAGGGCTGAGCAGGGTTTATGCAAATGCTGATGTTTTGGTCCGCCGAGCTCCTTAGGAGAGGTTTCCTGAAGGACTCTGGAAGGGGCCCCACACCCCAAGGGGGGACTGGAGCATCCTGGGGATTAGGGGGCTGACAGCAGTTGACATGCTGGGTGCCTGTAGCCAGCCACGTTCCAGGAGCTTTGAAGCAAAAATGTTGGTGGTGCAAGTTTTTATACAGATGTTGCTAGCGGTGGGATCTCGGTGGCTCTTGGCACAGGAAAGCGGACTTGAAGGAGTGAGAATTCTGTTCTTGGTGCCAGGGCCTACTAGCTCCTCCCACCCCCAGCATCAGCCAAGGGGAAAAAGTGGGGGTGGGTAGGAGTCGGGGTGGTGGGAGAGGTTGGGGATGGGGAGGCTCAGATGAGGAGCTGGGGATTTTCATTTTCCTTTTGACCTGAGCTCTGCAAAGTGGTGTGAGCCAGGACAACACGTGAGCCTTTCTGCCATCAGTGAGGTGAACACAACCTGCAGCCACAGGCCTCACGGGTGGAAAACACTCACTGGGCCCCGAGCTGTGTCGGCCCTTAGAGAATGTTTGCTAATCTTTGCAGCGGTCTTAAACTACAGAAGGGGAAACTGAAGTACAGACACTCTCTGCCCCTTGTTGCACATCCTGGGGGGTGGGGGTGGGGAGCCCTGGGTCTTCAGAGGGATGGGGAAGGGTGGAGTGGCTGTGTCTCCCTGGTAACTGCCCCTCCTCAGCTGGGGATCTGAGCATTTTCCTGACTGCTTTGGAAAGGAAGGGGTGGAGAGCCCGAGTTAGGAGAGGACGGAGGTGGTTGGAATTCAGGTGTGAGCCCGTGGGTAACTGCAAGTGTGAAGGGCGAATCCACAGGACTCAGCTTTCCTGAGAGAGGCGACAGTTGAGGCAGCGCAGAGCTGTGTGGTCCGTGAGGCTTCCCCCCCCTCTTCACAATGAACCTGTGTGGATCGGTGGCAATCCCCTCGACACGGGACGCGTTCCTCCCACCGAGTTGAGCTGTGTTGCGCGTGGAGAGTGGCGCACAGGGTCCAGCAGCAGTGCTGTGCTCTTCATCCTGGTGCGAGCACCGCTTCTTGTGCCCCTCCTGGTGTTCAGCTGAGGTAGACGTGAGCTGTGATGCCAGTGTGCACCACACAGTCTTCCCGGACACTGCTTTTATGCCAAGTGCCAAGCTCAGGGGCCCCGGTGGCCCCAGCTGGGGTCTGAAGTCCCGAGAACGGCGCTCGGGAGGCCCACAAGGGCGGCTGCAGCTGTGGATCAAGGCCACACAACACTGGCTGCAGACGTGCAGGTGAGAGAGTGGCACTCCACAGGAAGGAGCCCAGACGTTGGCCCTTCCCCTACTTGGCGTGTGACAAATATTAGTTGCATGGCTTGGACACTTATCATGGCACACATCTCCTGGCTCCTTAGAAAGCCATTGAAGGGGGCCTGTTCTCTCTTTTCTCTGGTGGGGAACCTAGGGTTTGGGAGTGTGGACTGGCTCAAGCTAGGACCATGCTGCAGCTTTTATGGGTGCCTGCTTTTGCTCTGCAGGGAGACTTCTGCAAAGAGCCTGCGCCCTTCCCCCTCTCACACTAAGGCCCACTCCCTGAAGGGGGTGCTCTTGGGAGGAACCTAGAGGACCTTCAGCACTACGCAGGGACCCTATCTGCAGACCTCTCACGGGATTTGGGACAGGTCATGGAAGCTTTAGGTTTCTCAGCCCACAGAATGGCTGAGGTGCCCATGGATTTGTCTTCCTCTTGGGTTCTCCTCTGACTCCACATCTTCCTGTGGTGCCTGTGGGGAACCTGTCCATTCTTGAGGGTTCCAGAGCACAACATTTAAGGCCTGTGCGGTGTCACGGAAACAGCCACCCTGGCTCTGCTTCACGGGCCACTGAAGGGTAGGCAGGAAGCATGGAGCCCTCCATTGGGTCATTCTGGACCTGCCTTCTTGATGTTGAGACCGCCATGGTCCTATACTGATGGACAGAGCCTTCCTTTGCCCCTCCTCTTCGGGGCCTGCCATCCTGCTGGGGGCCTGCCTGGTTGTGGCAGGCAGTAGAGACTGCTTTCTTCCTCCTCCTCCATCGTCCAGTCCATGTGTTTCTCTTGGTGCCTACTCTACACCAGAGAATGTCCTGACGTTCGTGGCATGAAGTAGTCCCTGCTCTCAGATCCTAGGCAATCTCACAGTGCCAGAGCTGCTGGGTGGTGAGCACGCTCCGGGCAGCAGAAGTGGGGTTGGGGGACTGATGAGGGCTGGGCCACTGCAAGACGGCAGGGAAGACTTCAGGAAAGGAGTTCCAGCTACACGTGATCCACACTTGTAAGGAGGGATTGGGACATTTCAGAAATATGCACCAACCTGGGAACTGTCTCACTCCAGGGGAGTGGTCCTTTAAACCCTCAGCTAGGACTGAGTAGAAATTGCACCAAGAATGAGTAGAAGTTTAAAACAAAGGTGAAGGTCTAATGGGAAACTTACATTTAACGCTGAGAACAAACCAGAGCTCTTCTGCCATCTTTCCTTTTATCATTGGGCAAGGCCATCTGGGTATAAACGGTTCTGCTCTCAGAGCCCTGATCCCTGCCAAGCCAATGGAATTCAGGAAAGGGGTCACCAGGTGGTGGAGACATTCAGACCCTCATCCTGCTGAAAGAGGGCTGTATTTTAGAAGGTGTACAGCCAGGCAGGGTGTAGCCAGGGCCAGGCTACTTCCTGTGTGTACTTGGTGGGCCTGGTCTCCCCTCTTTCTAAGCATCTAAGCATCTGATGAATGCCCTGCATGGTGACTCATGGTCATTAATAACATGACCACTTGTGCAGCCGGGATTAGCCAGCCCAGAGCCAAGAGGCTGTTGTGCTGAAGTGGCGTTGGGTGGGAAGCACTATCCCCGGAGACCCGGGCAGGGTTGGACTTGCCAGGGGAGGGATTGCAGAATGTTTAGACTGTGACTCATGAAGGTTTGTGAATAAATAGCTCTCTTTCTGTGCTGACTGTTGACAGAGCTGGTGACAGCTTACCTTCATGGTTGCCAAGGAGAGCCTGACCCTGGGTTTGATGAGTTCTACTTTCCCAACCCCCTATGAGCCCACTGTGGGCCAAGTTCGGCCAGATGGCAGGGTCGAGAGGCTATGGGTGACATCTGGGGTCCTGCAATTAGAGGCATTAATTTGTCCTGGGCAAGAACAGGTCCCTGTGAGGAAGGGAAGACGGAGGGAAAGAGTTTTATGTGCAGGATTGGGGTTGGGGAGCAGCCTCTGTGGTCTTTGTGTGATAGTTGTTCTTTGAGAGTCATAGTTCTGGTGAGAAGGAAAGCTGTCCTTGTTTTGGAAACATCTATGTAATTTAGGATTTATTTGAGTATGAATAACAACCTGATTTGTAGTAGCCTAAGCACTCAGATGTTTATGTCACAAAACAGGAGATTGAAGGTAAACAGCCTCAAGGACGAAGCCCAGCTCAGTGGTACCACCTGGTTACCCAGAAAATGCCTGCAACAGCATTCAAAAGTAGAAAGGTAGCAGGAGGTGCAGAATGACAGAGGATCCTCCTCGTGGGCCTTTGTGTCAATCAAGGAATACAAACGCCTAGAAGCCTTCCCACCTTACTTACATTTTTATCTAATTGATAAGAAGAGTATTGATTAGAATTGGACTTCATGCCCATCCTTAGCAGCAAGGAATCCTGGGAGAAGGCGTGTCTGACAAAGAGTTCAATAGCCATGGCTGCCTTCTTCCAATGGTGGCCAGAGGTGCCTGATGTTCTGTTGGTCAGGCAGAAGGTTGATGGGGATGGAGGATTGGTCTCTGGTACCTGCACTTAGAAAGCAAGTCCAGCATGGAACTGTACACACACAGCATCATGAAAAATGAAAACCACAGACAGAAGTGTGAATTTGACAAGCAGGAAGGTCTTCAGGCCTGCGATGGATTTCTGAGCCTATCAGTATGTGATGATGGAAGAATGGAGAAGAGTCACTTGCTGTGATTTTAAGGCCATGTCTGCTGTGCCTGCACAGTGAGTGGTCCCTTCCCTCTAGGCAGAGCTGGGAAGTCCCTCCTTCCTGCTTCTATGGCCTTGTACACACACTTGATTGCATGAGCTGTCACACTGCTCCACAAATCAATAGACATTTGCTGGATCCGTATTCCATCCTAGTCCTGTGCTTAGGAGCTCTCTGCATCAGCTGTCCCATGGCTTGCAATGGCCATGAGGTCATGGACATTTATGGATGGAAACTCTATGCTTAGTTAATCAGTGCTTAGCGACCACCCTGCTCACATTTGCAGAATCATGTCTCTACCATATTACCTTGAAACACCCCATTCTGTCCCATCCCATCCCATCCCATCCCATCCCATCCCGTCCCGTCCCGTCCCGTCCAGTCCCGTCCCATCCCGTCCCGTCCTGTCTTATCCCATCCCATCCCACTGTACTTCTTCATCTATCCGCCCATCCTCCCATCCATCCAACTCTCCACCCATCCACCCCATCTGTCCATCTGTCCAGCTATCCATTCATTTCTTTGCTCTACATCTTTGCATTGCTGTTCTTTCCCTTCTTTGCTTAGCTAAATTGTCCTGACCCTCCGGCTTCAGGCCTGATGTCATTTTCTCTGAAAAGCCCTCCTTGTCCTCTACACTCTCTCTCTCTCTCTCTCTCTGTGTGTGTGTGTGTGTGTGTGTAGGGGTGTCTCCCTGTGTTCATTCAAATCCTGGGCATCACAACTGTAGCTGCTCTTTGGTGTCCTCCTAGGATGCTCAGCAGTGGGATCAGGTTGCACAGAAACACTTCTTTGCCAGTGCCTGGTACTGCGTCTGCTCTGCTCTAGTGGGTGTTCATTGAGTGGCCATGTGACCAAGGTTTCCACTGACTCTTTAGTGCTGGATCATATGGCAGAGCTGGCTTGGAAGAGACCTCAGCAGGGCTGGAATGAACACTGGGCTGGTTCTCCTGTCACTGTACAACTGTGGGAACACAGGTGTTTTTCTTCTGGGAAGAAAAGAAGAATGGAAGAAATAGCTCCCAACATCTTGTAAAGGAAAAGTCCCTTTGGTTTCTTTCTCAAATGAGAGTTGGTTCTGACAGCCAGTGTCAGGCAGGGCACAGGAGGCTGCCCTTACATCATAGCAAGTATTAGCTGCAACTTTAGGGTCTTAAAGCCACACAGATTTATTGTGGTGCAGTTGTACAGGCAAGGAGGTCCCACAGTGGCAATCACGATGCTGGCAGGTTTCTCTTGGGGGCGCTGTGGTGGGCCCCGTGCCTCTGTCAGCTCTGGAGCCTGAGAGCTTTGGATCCTGGCTTTCTCCTCTTCAGATCCAGCACCTTTATATCCTTTTAACCATTTTTCCATGAGCACAGCATTCTTAAGCCAGCGTGTGAGTGTGGCTTCCCCTCACATTTTGAATTTGGAGTCTTCCTATGCTGCCAGCCTGGCCTCAAATTCCTAGATGTCTTAATTACTTTTCTTATTATTGTTGAAATAAAATGCCTGACACTCAAGGTTAGAGCAGGAAAGGTTTACAGTAGTCCTTCAGTATTTCACAGCCTGACTTGCATGGACTGTTTGATGGGTTTTCAGAGAATATTAATCTAAATTATTTATAGTGTATTTTTTGCTGTATCATCGGATTTTGCAGTGCCACACAGTATATGTATGTTGTTAAATTTACATAGATTTACAAGCTTAGAAAATGATTGAGGCACTAGAAGTGGTTTTAAAAGTGTGGGAAAGGTTTATAAGAGTGTGGGAAGGGTCCACTGCTTTGCTGATTTTCACTTATTGTGGTGGTATCTGGAACATAGTCTCCATGATAAGTGAGGGACCAGTGTATTTCATAATCAACTCACTCCAAGGGGCGATAGCACATGGCAAAGGAGCAACAGTTTGCTGTGATGGAAGACAGCACATGCAAGAGAGCATAAGACAAGCCTCTTTCTTCTCTATTCTACTGGGGTTAGGGTGATGCCAATGAGTGGACTGATCCAGCAATCACCTACTCTTGATCTCAGTGTACTGTGAACTAGTCACACAGTCTAGTTTCAGCTTCCTCTATGGTAGGTGGGGGGCATCTAAAGGCAAACCACAATATTCTGCCCTGGCTTCCCAAAGACTCATGTGCATCCCTTTACTCTAAGTATCTAATCCATCTCTAAGAGTTGCCATAACAGTTCCAGCATTGCTGAGAAGTCCAAGACCAAAGTCCCCTTTGAGATTTAAGGCAAATCTCAACTGTGAGCCCCTGTACAAAAAAAAAAAAGAAAGTTAAACATTTCCAACATTCAGTGGCACAAGCTAGATATTTCCAATCCAAAAAGTACAGACAAGGGAATACAAAGGAATGGAACCAGAGCAAGTCCGAAATGCAGCAGGGTAAATGTTAAGTCCTGTAGTGCCTGCAGCACCAGAGGCAGATTGTGGCAAGCTGTTGATGCCAAAAGACTTGGTGGCTCTGTCCTCATGGTCCTTCTGGTGTCAGTAGCTCTGTGGCTCTTCTCTAGGCCACAGTCTGCTCCCTCCTTGCAGTTTTCCTCAGATAATACACATTACTAGCTCCCAACTTCTGGGTCTCCAAAGCACCTTTGGCTCCACATTCACAACTTCATACTCACAGCTTTACACTCTGCCCTGTCAGAAGTACACTGCCTGCTTCCCAAACGTTCTGAAACCTGTGTGGAAGCCTTCCTGGCCCCCAAATTTTCACATTTTGTATGCACTTAAAATCAGCACCATGTAGATGATGTGCAGGTCGGCTGCCAGGAGGAGCAGTAGCCAGCTTCCTTCTCTTTTGGCAGGAGGGGCCGAGTGCCCGGATTAATGAGCACTTTGGATTCAGTCCCAAGGAACACATTCTCCACACTGCCCCCATTCTGGGACAGGGCGCTCCTCAGCTTTCTTCTCAAAGCAGGCTTTCATTTTTGCAATGTTGGGACTCCAAAGGGGGGAGTCCTGCTGCTTCCTGTGCTGCCCTCAGGCATCTTTACTTTTCTTCTTCTGAGCAACTATGGCCTAATCTGATCTACCTTTTTGGTCTATGACTTTATTGTAGTTTTCTTTCTGGCCCAAATCACAATGTTTTAAACCATTGTATGGATCGCTTTGCTTTTGATTCTCAACATAGGTTTCACTAAAAGCCCTCAACAGTAGCCATGCCACGGCCCCAACGTTAGACTGCCTTGAAATTTCTTTTGCCAGACTGTTTAGCCCACTGCCCTTAATCTTACTCTTAGGAAGTCTCTGGACATGAATACAATGCAGAGAAACTTTCTGCCAAGCCATACCACACATCCTCTGGAGTCCAACATCCAGTGCAGTCCTTTGCAGAAGAACCTTCCTGCACTTGGTCTTCACTGGTAGGATTTCTGTCCGTCTTCTGGGCTTGATCAGAATCTCCAATACAGAACAGCTGAAGGCATTCCTGCCTTACTTCTGTAGGGAACATTTCTAAACCTTTCTAAACTCTTCCCACAAGCCAGTCCCAGAGGTCAGGTAGAGTTACAGCTGTGGCCCTGTTTCTCTGGTACTGAATTCTCTCTTAGTTATTTTTCTCTTGCTACTGAGACAAAATACCCAAATGTCACCCAAAGTTAAAGTAGGAATGGTTTATTTATTTAGAGAGTTCAGTCCATAATTGACTAGCTCCAGGCAGGGTGGCACACAGTAGAGGGGCAGTTGTTCATGGCACTGGATGACAGCCATAGCAACAAGGAAAGAAGGGAGATAAGCCCCTTTCCAGGACATCCCCGAAGGACATCCCTGAAGGTCAGTGACCAAGGGAAATCATCACAGTGGGCCCAAGTTTGGACAATATACTTGGTAGTACCTTTTGCCTGGAAGAAGAAATGGCCAGATGTGTGAGTGTATACTGATTCACGTCCTGTAGCCAATGGTCTGGCTGGCTGGCTGGCCAGGAACTTGGGAGAAACATGACTGTAAAGTTGGTGAGAAAGAGGACTGTGGAAGTGGTATGTGGGTCATATAGGCAAAGGGTGCAAAAATACTTTTTTCCCATGTAACATTCACCAGAAGGGGAGCTCAGTAGAACACTAACCGTGAAGTGAATAAGATGACCCGTTTTGTGCATAGTGGCCAGCCTGTCCTCTCTTTCATTGCCTTCTTCAGCATTCCTCTCATTGCCAAATGAGCCCATGAACAGAATGGCCATGGTGGCAAGGATGGAGGGTATACATGGGCTTAGCAACACAAACTCTCACACACCAAGGCTGGCCAGGTAAAGTCACAGCTGTGGCCCTGTTTCTCTGGTACTGAATTCTCTTTGGTTACTTTTCTCTCATTGCTGAGACAAAATAACCAACTGGTCAGGAGCAGCCACTGCTCCATGCCCAACATGCCAGTAGCAGAGACCAACACTGAGGCCCTGACATTGCATCACTCCCTGGGGTGATCAACCTGCATCTGGTGGCAGGTGGATTATATTGGACCATTTCCATCAGGGAAGGGACTTCACTTTGTCCTCATTGGTATAGACACTGATTCTGGATATGGATTTTTCCTTTGCTGCACGTAGTACTTCTGCTCAAACTGCCACCCATGGACTCAGAATGCATTATCCACCATCATGGAATTCCATACAGCATTGTGTCTGATCAAGCAACACATTTGATGGCCAAACAAGTGCAGTGATGTCTTCAGGTTCATGGCATTCACTGGCTTTACCCTGAGCCTTGCCAACCTAAAGTGGCTGGATTAAAATAACGGTAGGATGGCCAGCTAGAGGCCCCGAGCTTGCAGGTCTGGGGCTAGGCTGTCTCTGCTTTGAATAAGCATCTGCATGTGGCACTGTGTCTCCCAAAGCCAGGAGTCGCTGGTCCAGGAATCAAGGGTGGTGGGGAATGGCACCACTCACCATTACCCCTACCGATCCCCTAGCAACATGTTTGTCTTCTGTTCCTGTGACCTTGTGTGCTGCCAGCTTGGAAGTCTTACTTCCAGCACCAGGAAGGCTTGTACTGGGAAGCACAGTCATGATTCCCTTGGAAGCTAAGATTTCCCATGGGTCATTTTGGTTTCCTCATGCTTCAGAGGAGACAAGCTAAAAGGGTCATACTGTTGTCAGGGGTTATGACCTGACTTTCAAGGGGAAATTGAGCTATTATTCCCTGATAGAGGAAAGAATATATGTGGAGTGAAGGAGGACCCTTAGGGCACCTTTTAGTTTTACCATGCCCTGTTATTAAAATCAATGGGAAACTGCAACAACTTAATACAGGCACAAGGACAGATGGCTCAGACTCTTCAAGAATGAAGTTATGGATCACTCTACCAGGGAAAGAGCCAAGACCTTCTGAGGTGCTTGCTGAAGGCCAAGGGAATACAGTATAGGTAGTAGAAGAAGGTAGAATGAATGCTAGCTACAACCCCGTGATCAGCTACAGAAGTGAGGATTATAATTGTACTTTTTTTCTGATATGGTTCTATTCTAATATAATGTTGATAGCTAATACTAATTCTTAAGGATTGTGTTGTAATAGATGAGTTATCAAATGTGAAGAGTAAGCACCACCCAAAGAAAACTTGCTTCTTTCCTGGGGAGGGAATTAGTACATTTCCTTCTGTATGCAGGACAGTTATAATATATTAGTCACATGCCTTTATTTCAGGACACTGGCTTAAAGAAATGCATCTGGTTTCCAGCTTGACAAGGGGGTAGACTGTGATGGTTGAGTGACTATGTCAACTTGAGAAGTGTAGTTAAGAGAAATAAGCTCACTCGGCTCAGCAGGTCCACCCTTGGAGTGTGGAAGACCTTCCCAGGGGAAGCTGGTCACCTGGATGTTATAAAGGGAACAGGAAGGGTGGACCAGCTGCTCTTCTTTGGAGGAGCTTGGATCTGCGCCTTCACCATGGACATCAGCTCCTGCTTCCAGCACAGACTCTGGTTTCTGGCATAGATCTGTCCTTTGTCTTGCATGGATGCTCCAGCCTCTATCACAGACCCATCAGCTTCCTGCTATAGACTCACACAAGAAACTGCAGAAAAGCCGGGCGTGGTGGCGCATGCCTGTAATCCCAGCACTCGGGAGGCTGAGGCAGGAGGATTGTTGTGAGTTTGAGACCAGCCTGAGCTACAAAGTGAGCTCGAGGCCAGCCTGAACTGCATAGTGAGACCCTGTCTCAAAAAGACAAAAAAAAAAAAAAAAAAAAAAAAAAAAAAAAAAAAAAAAAAAAAAAAAAAAAA